>JAVKLA010000088.1:2548378-2589342 GCA_034782735.1 Sagittarius serpentarius
TTGTCAAGCATTGGAACAGGCTGCCCAGGGAAGTGGTTGAGTCACCATCCCTGGAGGTATTTAAAAGACGTGTAGACGTGGTGCTTAGGGACGTGGTTTAGTGGTGGACTTGGCAGTGTTAGGTTGGACTTGATGATCTTAAAGGTCTTTTCTAACATAAATGATTCTGTGATTCTGTGATTCTATTTGTATAGGTGGCCTTTTTCTTGAGATGAAAGGGAAATGTGTGTATCTATGTGTATATGTGTGTTTGAGAGGAGGAAGGTGAGAAGTTTTGGTGTAATACTAACCAATCAAATTATGAATTACAAATTACTTAGTGGTGAGGAGGAAGAATGTTTGATTTTTGTGGCCGCTATAAGCAGAAATCAAATCTCTCTGCAAATCATTCTTTAATGCCTTCTCATTAACTTCAGCTAGTAATGAGAACAAATCGAGGAGAAGAAAAAAAACAGTCTGAAGGAGATGAGTCAGAGTTTTATGGACCCATAAAAGCTGTGCTGATTTACTGAAATGTAGCAGTCTGAAGTATACAGAGATTGGATTTTGACAGGTTTAGTTGATCCATAGCTTTTTAAAATATGCAAAGCTTTTTCAAGCATGACACACATGAAAATGAGTAACGATAGTTAGCCTGTTGCTGTAGGGTTGGGGGATTTTTTGTAATTAAACTTTTTTATGAATCTGCACTGCAGAATTTTGCTAGCTGAAGTGAGCTTGAGTGTGAGAAAATGATATACTATAGAGCTGTATAAAATAAGTTAAGTAGATACACTCCACTTCTGTTTTGTAGCTGTCCCCTTGACACCAGCTGTCAAGGCGTAACAGTATCTGCAGGGAACTGAAATGCCTTGTATGTCGTAATAAAGTCCTACTGACCACATTTCATTTTAACCTTCCTTCCTGTCCCCCTTTCTCCAATTTCTAAAGCACACTTCTCTTTGTTGAAAAACAGAGGCAGTAGCTAATCCAGCTGGCATCCTGAAGATTGTATTTCATACTAGTATTGGGTGGAAAAGAGTTTTTTCCATTCTATTGAACCTGTTTTCAACATTAATTTATCCTATATCAGGACAAGACTAAAGGTCTTTTAAATTCAAAGACTGAGAAAGGAGGGCGGGGGGACACACACCCAAAAAAACTGAGTAGGAATAATTCGTAGCCCATTATTTACTCTACTGCTCCAGGTTGCGAAAGACTTTGGGTTCAGCTTTGCCTGTTATTACCAGCAGAACTCTTATTTTGAGAGGACTTCACCTATTTGAGTTGTTTCACTTTATCTAAAGAATTAAATAGACTCTCTGTCATATCTCTGTGCATAAAAGAACAAAATTCAGGGTTTGGTTCTGTTAAGAGACATCTTGAGGTTGCAGCATGCTACAGAAATGTACTGTTAGTGTATGTATTTATATACTAGATAGAATTTTAATGCCGTCACTTATTTCTGTCTTTTTCAATTAGATTTTGAGGGTAATACTATGTTTCACCAGTTTGGATTTCCACAACGTAGTGTTTACCAGTCAGAAATCCATCTGTATTTATTGATGAATTTTCTGTAATCTTTAGGCTGCAGAAGTTATTGAATACAATTATGTCCTTGTGTCCTATCAACTTTGGTTGGATGTATGGATAGAAATGGAAATGGAATTGGGCATTTAGTCTGTCGGAAAAAGTATTTAAGAAGAGACACCTATGGGAATTTACCCTTCTCTGAGTATTTTAACAGTGAATTCACCAGAGTGATGGTTATGTCCAGAGAATATCTGTCCTAATTCAAGTCAGGAAAAGATAGCGTATATTCTGAATTTTAAGCAAAATAAATATGGAAGCAGGTAGCTGGAAGGAAAAAGAATGTAGCTGGGGAGAAAATACAAGACTTAATTCTGATTTTTATTTGATTCCATTACACTTTATAAAGCATTTCTGTTGGGGTTTTTTGTTTGTTTGTTTTGCTTAAAGAAGGAAAATATACAATGGATTGTCACATCAAGATCATTTACTGAGAAGCAATTTAGGGATTTTCCTGGCTTAATGTCTTGTGATGCAAAAGTACAGTTTTGTGGCTTCCTCTAACACTTACCAATTTTGGATGCTTGGCAGTCTGATTCTTAAGAAAATTGCCTATGTTTGTGTTAGCAACAGTAGCCTGTCTTCTCTTCAGGAGTTATGTCACTAGGGACCAAATGAGACTACAATGACTGTATGTCAGTGGAAAAATGCAGCTAAGTGCACGCTAATTCCAAAAGCCTCCCGTTTTAGGGCTTGGCATCAACTCTAAAAAAGGGAAGAAACTTCTCCTTAGTAACAGTTGCTGGGGTGAACTTTGCATTAATGTCAATTAATCTCTTCTATTATTAAATATTTTTTTGTTGCTGTTGAAATTTTACACAGAATTTGTGTATTTACTAGTTTGTTGTTTCTGCTGAATAATAAGCTTGCAAAGTATCCCTAGGAATTTCTGGAATTTATCCCTAGGAGTTAACTTTTCATCTAGGTTTATACTGGTGTCAGAACTCTAGTGAGTCTGTAGAATCTTTGCTAGGTTTTACCTGATGAAATAAGAGCTATTACGGAGTCACTCTCTTCTGTTTTATTCGATTTCCTTGAGAAGTTGTATTTTAATGATTAACAGTGCATTAATTCATCCTATTTAGCTGTGGCAGATCTCCAAAGGATGTTCCCAACACCACCTTCTTTAGAACAACACCCTGCCTTCTCCCCGGTAATGAGTTATAAAGATGGAGTAAGTTCAGAGACTGTGACTACCTTGGGAATGATGGAAAGTCCTATGGTCAACATGGTTCCAACACAGCTTGCCGAGTTTAAAATGGAGGTGGAAGATGGATTAGGTAGCCCTAAACCTGAAGAAATTAAGGTATAGTGCCAAAGATGCGGTATCTTTATAATCTCATCTATATATGTTTTGATTTTTATAAACAAGTCACGTGTATTGTACTGTGTGTAGCAGATTACTTTAACAAATGTGAACTGGATCCGTAAAAAGTACGTATCAGTCTTTAGTTGGAAAAAAAACCCTTCTCTTTTACTAGAGCTTTTTAATTGTTTCCCTGATTTTAACTATAGGTATTTTTCTTCTCGTAATTTTATGTTTGTAATGTTTTTGAGCATTCTCAGGAAAAAAAATCAATATTGTATGTGAAATGAGCCCTATGCCTAACAGAAAGAATGTACATATATGAAAAAACATCATACTTTTGACTAAGTAGCTGTTAAATGATTTATTTCTTCAGATAATTTTTCTGTAGCACCTTTTATGTATAGCCACTCCTTGCTGCCAGTCTCTGGGGATGCAGCTGGGATAAAATCATGCATGTAGAAAGGCTGCCTTTTTCTCTCTGAAATGTTGCCTTTTTTGGTTAGGGTTGAAAATCTCTGAGAAAGCCCAGGGGTTGAACTTGCTCTGTTTCTTCTTCAGCTGATGTTACTTCACAAGTTTTAAGGCCAGATGGGACCATTCTTATCTGACTTTCTGTATAACACAGGTCAGGTAATGTCACATAGTTACTCCTATATTGAGTCCTATAGTGTATCTGAGTAAAGAACTATTTTTAAATGGGGACTCTGCTGCTGGGTACTAGTACTCACCTCCCCAACTTTACATATCAAGATGTATCCATTTTTCCATAGCATCACATGAAAGGACTTAACATAAGCACCTAGCGTACATTGATTTGTATTTCATTGTTCCATCTTTAGCACGGGTTAAGAGGTAGGATAAAATCATTCTGCCTGCTTGTGTGTATCCTGCATTACTTAACTTTTGGGGCCAATTTTTGTCACTTTTGTCGAAAGTTATTGTTGTCATATTTCCATGCATATAGCCTGAAGGTTTTTTTTATTTTAAAATGCACATTTCCGTGTAGAAGTACACATCACCCTTTTCTGCAGCAAGCTCGTTTGTACGCAGGTAATAAAAAGCGAGATACAGGCTATAACTCTGTCTTCCGGGTAGTCCCCAACACTTGATTTTATAGCCTAATCCTTCTCCTTCAGGCCCACCCTGTCCCTAATCTGCCACAGCCTGTTCCTTCTATTTCAGCAGCCATTTCTCTCCCCAACACCACCTCCTTCCCTCTCATTTTGTGCTCCTGCGAGTGTTGGAATTAACTGAAGGCTTGTTTTTAAGCTTCTGCATTGCTGAGAGCGCTATACACAGAAAGATACAGCACTTGCAGTTGCATGGACAAGAAGTGGCTATATATCAATATGAGAATACTGGTATATAAATTTATCTTTGTATAAATTATTTAGTCAGCTATGAATTAGTGCATTCTCCTGTATGGCAGTAATAGTATACCTTAGGCAGACTGAAAGTAAAGCACAGGCAAGTCACAGGGTGACTTTCTCCATGAGAGCATTCGGTTTTGTCCCTGGGACAGGAGGAAGTCCCTGTCCCTGGGAGGAAGTAAGACAGCTTGTTGCATTCAGGGATTATGTCTCCATATTATGATAAAGTGTGTCTAGTCAGACCCAGGAGCTGCCAGCTCAGAGGGCTGCAAATTAAGCTGACACCTGTGAAGGGGCTGAGCTGGTAGAGAGCTTTTACAAACAGTTCTGTTGAGAAAGAGAGACTTTGCAAAAGTGTAAGGGAGTTAGTGTGCCCCTCGTGAAGACAGTTAACCACCTGGAAAGCTAGGCATATGTAGCAAGTCTGCTTGGTTATTGCAAGGTCTCTTCTTCCTTCTGTCCTCACTTCCTAACTTGACGGCATGATGGGAAAAGACATCTTCTTAGAGACTTTGCTTGAAGTACAGCTGTCCATTCATATACCAATTTTTATACCATTATAGAAGTTTGAACTAAGTTTTTTGTAAGGTTTGTAAGACTTCGCCTTGCCATGGACCTTGCTGGTTTTTTCTTCTTCTGTTTGTGCCGTAAATTCTTTGCTTGAGACTAGGATAATTTGGGCCTGGAAAGAAAATCTGTATTGGAATTCGTTGAGCTGAAAGTTTTTGAGTGGGAACAGATTTTAGGGCGTCATTGATACTGAAGATATTTTAATCTCCCTCACAAGCATTTTAGGAGTATTAAAATACATATATTAATTCTGCCTGATAACATTTCCAACAGCACAGTTTACTTGCTTTTAAGTGTGTCGCACCTGCTCATATACACCAGTGGGGGAAACAAGCACCTAAACCCATTGCTAATCATTTTGAGAACATGTAAGTACATTTCTTGTGCTGAGTATTTAGCAGCCGAAGATAGTAATCCACACATTTCTCATCTCTCAATGCTTTACAAGGTGCAAGGAAAAAAATGCAAAGATCTAACGAGATGTTAAGTAGTGAAACTGTGAGAGAGACTACTGTTACTATTTTAATAAAGATTTTTACTTTGCAGTAGTGCCTCAAAAGGACTAGCTCTTTTCTTCTGAAAGAAACTTGGAATAGCTCTAGAAACTCTGGCTGAAGTTCTTGTCATCATTCTCTCCAAACAAACATGACAGTCAATGAAAGTCCAGTTTGACTAGACTTAATTTATATTTAATATTATCTTCACTAGCTTGTTTATATATATATATATTTAATACTATATTTATATTTAATATTTGGCATGTGTAAAGTGTATTAAAGAAAGTATCAGTCCCCAACGTGGTGGGGGTTCAGAGAGGCTGACTTAAGGCACCTATGGTTTCTTCACACTCTGACTTGGTCTCTCTCTCCATTGTCAGTATAGAAGTCTTGCAATGATCAATCTTTCAGGTGCCTAAATTAGGCGCTTAAAGTTAGGTAGTATGAAAATTTCGTAGTACACTGCTCACTTTTCAGACATATCTTGTCTTAAATGAGTCTAACCTAATTGTGGAATCTACTGACATTAAAGTTGTATAGCATCTCACTATAACAAGGGGAGCCTCAGCTGAGTTTCCTTGAAGGAACTGCTCTTGAATGTTTTGTAGAATGAATAAATATACTGAATTTTGGAAAAAATGCAGTTGTAGAGGGTTCAAACAGTACAACAGGTTTTAATTAAAAATAAATATCTAAATGTAAAGAGCAACCTTACCATATTGTTGTAAACAATGTTACTTGGATGTTACAGGATTTTTCGTACGTGCACAAAGTTCCATCATTTCAACCTTTTGTGGGCTCCTCCGTATTCGCTCCACTGAAGATACTGCCAAGTCAGTGCCTCCTACCTCTGAAGATACCAGATGCCTGCATTTTCAGGCCTTCTTGGGCTGTTCCTCCTAAAATTGAACAACTTCCTTTGCCGCCTGCAGCCACTTTCATTAGAGATGGCTACAAGTAAGTATGGTCTTGCAGGAAATTATTTTGTCATACTCATACCTTAAATGGCTTGTTAATTAAAATGTTTGCATATATTACCAGTGCTTTACTATGCACCAGTATTTTAAACCTTTTAAATTTGTCGTCTGGGATCAAAAAAAGTCCTGAGAGTAGGAACATTTGAATTAAAAACAGCTTTCGGAAATTGGTGGTCTTACAGTATGTGTCCACTACACTCTTAGTGCTTTTAAAAGAACAGGAACATGTGGTAGTTGAATTAATTACAATTTCTGATACAGGAAAATACTGTAATTCAACATAAACCAGAAGTGTTACAGAATAAAATTAATGCACTTAACCTCTCACGTCTCTGTCCTCCCATTTCAGCGTCCGGTTCTCTAGCCTACAGTTAGGCTCCCCTCGTGTTTGTCCATGTGTATTCAGTTTGAGCTTCAGTCTGATGATATCTGGTCCTGATGATACCAGTTTGCCTTCTGAGGGCTCTTAAAATTGTGAGCAGGCCTGTGACAGCTCTCTTCTCCGTGTTCTCCTGTCAGCTCTTCTGAGTTCTGAATGGGGCACATACAGAGCTGCTAATCAGACAGATGCTGATCAGATGTATGCTATCCTCTCCTTTCTAAATACTAACAGAAAAGGTGCCAAGTATAAGAGCGCTGTGACCTATAAGCAAACACTGCTATTAAATTTAAAAGTTTGTATTCCTTACTCATTTATCAGAAATCAGCAATGTTTACGGAAGAAACTCATTGCTGGAGATTTTGAAAGCTACCAAGAATTTGCACTATTAAATTATTAAAACCTCTTAAAATGCATAGTAGTAGTACAAAGGTCTCCTGCTGCACCGCATTCGTTTGTAGAGGAAGTAGCCTGTATCTTTAAATCAGTCTCTAAATCCTTTAAATCAGTCCTTTTCCAGCTCTAAAGGATCCTTCAGTGTTCTCAAAAGAATTGCAAAAAAGAAATTGTAAACCCTTGATAGTGCCTGGGGAGCAATTTAATTCTCAGTTTTTTTCATAATAGTAACTGATTCACCAGGCCTGAGCTGGTTATTAATTTCAGGTATTTGTTGGGGGAAAAAAACCCTTTCATTTTCAATATAATCCAATTAGAGTGAAGATTATTACTGCAGGCTTCCGACAGTGGTGATTGCCAAACAGGGTTTCTAGGTCACCTTTTCTTATTAGTCTGAGGCATTCAGTTTGCTTCAGATTCAGAACTCCTTCAAACCTTTGTTCATTTTTTTTTCCTCTCTTGCTTTGAGTTGGACGTACATCAGTGCAATGTAATAAAATGATTCTAAGGAATAAGGTCCTCACTGTTTTCCTTTTCAAGTCACTAATGATATGTGAGCATTAAAATAGTACTGCTTTTAAGTAACACCCAAAATACGCAGTAAGAACGGACAAACATTAAAAAAAAAACTGTTTCCCCTCCTTTATCAAGAGACTTACTGAGTTCTTACACTTTTTGCTTGCCCTAGTATGTAATGAACACATTTCAAGAAAAGCAAGCAGCTTATTAGCAACGTGGAAGGAGAGAGTTAAGATCTTATACTTTTGATTGGCCCCGTATTACCTGTTTCTTGATATGAGTCATTCCAAAGAGAAGATAGATCTCATGGGAATGTACAAACTGTTCTTTGGTCACTTGAATTTGGCAGAAAATGACAGAGAATAATAAAAACCAGTCTTGACAGCAGATGACCCAAAAACATGATTCTTAGCTTTATTGGACTAAGAGTTTGTAGTGGAACGTGTCATACTGTGCTGTAGACTGTGTAATCCTAAATGAGTATTTGCATTTATAGTATCAGAGATACTGTTATCAGTTGCATACCATCATGAGGCTCTAGCGTAAGTGCCACATGCATGACTTCTGACAGCTATTTAAAGTAACGATTTCTAAAATAAAGTAAGATTCCTGTGCCTCTGAAATATGTTCTTCATTTCCACTAATGTCTATCTCTGTACAGATAATTGTGTTTAAAACAACTACAATTCTTTCTCTTTTCCCTAAAAGTTACAAATATCCTAAAATCTTAACTTGATACTTTATCTAGAGATTCTTCTCAAGAGCATTTGAGTTTTAGGCCATGGGAATAATCTTTAAGAGGGCAAAGTGCCTAAGATGACACCTTTTTATTATACTGATAAGAAACAACGGTGTTCATGTTGAGAATTAAAATTTTTGTTGAGAGACACGAGTAAAAGGTTATGAGCAGAATGTGTGTTCTTTCTCTACTGCAGTTACAACGAATCCTTCAGTTTTCACCATCTCCTTGTATTTAAAAATAAGCTTTGACAAAATCAGTCTTCACAAGCAACCGGTATGTGATGGCATTTGACTCTGTTTTTCATTTATTTCTTGTAGCAATGTGCCTAGTGTTGGGAGTTTGGCTGACCAAGACTATCTTCAGATGAACACTCCTCAGATGAATACACCAGTGACGCTAAATAGTACTGCTCCAGCCAGCAACAGTGGAGCAGGAGTTCTGCCGTCACCAGCAACTCCCCGCTTCTCTGTCCCTACCCCGCGCACTCCCAGGACCCCAAGGACTCCGAGAGGTGGGGGTACTGCGAGCGGGCAAGGATCTGTGAAATACGACAGCACAGATCAAGGTTCACCTGCTTCTACCCCGTCTACAACACGACCGCTTAATTCTGTGGAGCCAGCCACTGTTCAGCCCATCCCAGAAGCCCACAGCCTGTACGTCACCTTGATTCTTTCAGACTCTGTGTTGAACATCTTCAAAGACCGTAACTTCGATAGTTGTTGTATATGCGCCTGTAATATGAATATTAAAGGCGCAGATGTCGGATTATACATCCCAGATTCATCCAATGAGGATCAGTACCGCTGCACCTGTGGCTTTAGTGCTATTATGAACCGCAAATTAGGTTACAACTCTGGGCTCTTCATTGAGGATGAGCTGGATATTTTTGGCAAGACCTCAGACATTGGCCAGGCTGCAGAAAGACGACTGATGATATGTCAAAGCAGCTTAATCTCTCAGATGGGAGAGGGAGCTAGAAGGACCCAGGAACCTCCAATGAGCCTCCTCCTCCTCCTCCAGAATCAGCACACACAGCCTTTCACATCTTTGAGCTGCTTGGATTACATGTCCTCCAATAATCGTCAGACGCTCCCATGTATGAACTGGAGTTACGACAGACTGCAGGCAGACAGTAATGACTCCTGGATAGAATGCTTCAATGCCCTTGAGCAAGGCAGGCAGTATGTGGACAACCCCACTGGTGGAAAAGTGGATGAAGCCCTAGTAAGAAGTGCCACTGTACATTCTTGGCCTCACAGCAATGGTATGGGTCAGAACAGATTTGTTTTTTCTTTTTCATTTTTTTGTGACCTCTATAAATTTGTTTGAAACTTGCCAATTACGAGCCACTTAACCTTTATGTGGGAAATGGTATGTATAAAAATATTCTAGAAATAAAGTAGGTTTCTGAAGGCTTTATAAATTACATCTGAAGTACCAATAATCCAGTTGCCCTTAGACTTTGGGGTCTAAATTGTGAAAAAGTCTGCGGAAGTTCACAAATCTGAAGTGGAGATGCAGAACAAATTCAGGTACTGGGGGGAAAGGCAGAATTATGGCCCCTTTTTTTTTGGAGAAGGGTATAAGCAGCCAGCAGAAAAGAAATGCCCTGTGTGAAAGGGTCACCAAGAAAAAAAAAAAAGTGATTTTATAATCAAATATTACCCGTTTATATGCTGAAGATGCTCTGACTTCTTACGAACTGAGCTGGACAACAGTAACATTGAAAGGTATGTGGAAAAGACTATGAAGACAGCTTTATTTCAGCAGTGTTTTCATAAAGTACCGCGTTAAATGCCATTAAGCTAATTAGAGTTGTACGAATTCTATGGGTATTGTTGAAGAGCAATACAAAGGAACAATAAACCAAAAAATGTTGCCACCTCAAAATAATTCATCCTGTTCCTCACTGAAAATGATTGATGCTCCTTTGTCATTTGCAGTATTGGATATCAGCATGCTCTCCTCCCAGGATGTGGTGCGCATGCTGCTGTCGCTACAGCCCTTTCTCCAGGATGCTATCCAGAAGAAGCGAACAGGAAGGACCTGGGAGAACATCCAGCACGTGCAGGGACCACTCACCTGGCAGCAATTCCATAAGATGGCAGGACGGGGAACCTATGGTACATATATTGTGGTGTATGCCAACAGTTAAAATGAAAGCATAGTTTACTAGAAAGGTGCAGTTTCTTCTGGAAATACCTTAGAACAAATGGGCTCTTCATATAGCTTGTGGGGGGCAAGGGGGTGGGCTCTTCACATACCTTTAACATGCCTTAAAATGCATTTGAAGCACATGCTTGAATACCATAGTGGAGGTTTTACCCTTCCCGATGGATGAATATTTACAGAGTGCAAAAATGCTGGGTGAGGATCAAACTCCTTATCTGAAAATGTGTATTTTGGTGTGTACTGCAACTACCTGGTATATAAATTAATGTGAACAGAGGAAGCTGTTAAAATAATGGGGGAGAGGGGCTTTCTGAGCTATACAGATATAGAAAAAGTGGGCATGCTTCCTCCATGAGGTTTGTTCATTCTAAGGTTTCCCAAAGTCTTAATAAGAAGTTTCAGTTTAGGTATCTCCTGGCTATAAGCAACACTTCTGGAAAATACAAATTACAAAATACATTTTGTATGTGCACATTTGCAAAATAATGACTGACCTTTAAATATGTATTTCTCACCTGCAATTTATTTCAGTCTTAAAAGATGCAGTCTTGCTTAGTTGGTTTTTTTTCTACAGTTCCATCATGCTTTGCTTTATATTCTCTCTGTTGGCATTTGATACATTGCTGCATTACTTTGGGGCTGAGACAACTTGTGGTAACTACAGTTCCTGTCTAAAGCTGTTGTGCTTCACGAGGACTACTTCTAATCTAATAATTTTTCCACCTTTTGTAACTTTAAGAGTTAGGAATTGCCAATTGTTACCAGAGAATAAAACTGAAATTACCATATAGTAAGTAGCAGACCCTTTAATATAGATTCAGTAATTTTTACTGAATGTTGACTTTTTAATAAAGTTGGATTGTATTCTGCAGAAACTATTGGGTATATTTTCACTTGAAATTTTCAGTGGTATTTCTTCTCATGAGCACAGTGTCTGGGTGATACCATGTTAAACTGGATGGTAATCCTCTCAGCTGTGACAGCAAGCGCTCTGGAGCACTTCCTATGGAGAGGAGCAGGAGGCAATTTTTAGAATTATGATAACTTTGCTTAGTACTATACACCCAGGAATAAGTTTGCCTAACCATTTTACTTAGTAATTTTGCACAACCCAGTGGAGGTAGATGAAAACTGTAAAAAATCAGATTTTATGTATTCGTGTTATTAGTTTTGATTGAATAGGAACTCGTGAGATGTGGTTATGGTTATGACAAAGTAAAACCACGAGATTAAGCCTCGGGAAGGGCAATACCTGTATTTACAGTACACTGAAAGATGTTTTATTGCAACTTTCTAGGAAAGTTTAAATGGTGCTTGGATCGGCTCCCTCTACTTTGGCTGACTGTACTTTGATTTTATGACATTTCTTCAGTACAATATAAATCTTTCTTCTCCTTTATTAAATACTTTTTCCCAAGGAAAAAGACTGTGGGAGAACGTGGTTTACCAGGCATGATACAGCCTCAATATATGTTTCCACTTTATGGTCAAACTTCTAGGAGACTCAGCATGGCAAGGGATTAGTGATTTCCAATATTCCCCTAAAAGAACCCACTTCCTGGTACACCAGAGAACCCACTGCAGTTAAACCAGTTATCTTAACATTTTTTCTTTCTTTTTTTTCTCTTTGAAGGCTCTGAGGAATCTCCTGAGCCTCTTCCGATCCCGACTTTACTAGTGGGTTATGACAAGGACTTCCTGACAATCTCTCCATTCTCCTTGCCATTCTGGGAGAGGCTGTTGCTAGACCCATATGGGGGCCATCGGGATGTCGCCTATATCGTGGTGTGTCCAGAAAATGAGGCCTTGCTCGATGGAGCCAAAACTTTCTTCAGGGACTTGAGTGCTGTATACGAGGTTGGAAAGAGGAACCACACTGAATTATTTCTTCTTAAGTGTCATTTCTGCTCTACTGCATGTTCAAAATCCATGTTTTATGAAGTAACAGTTATTTAAATAAGCATTTCTTGCATTTTGAGGACTTCCCGCACTTTCAGAGTCTGAGAATACTATCTAATTGAGTTATACTGTGATTCTCTGTGCATTTTGGGGTATTTGTTGCCAACTGTTCTTTCCAATACACATGCTCTTATTTTACAGAGGATATAACACTAGTATTAATAGAGCTGCAACCTAATGCACGAAGGCCCAACCAAACCTAAGGAGCAAAGAGTAGATTAAAGAAACTGTTGCTTTCTTGTAATTGCTAGGCTGGAGATAAAACCATTTCCTCTTTTTTAGCATGCACATTGGTTACTACTGAATATGTAAGATTACTTTGTAACCTTAGTTTTGTTGTAAGTGCAATTCAAGTCAACAGATAATAAGCCACCAGATGTGTGCTGGTAATAAAGGGTTTACGCTGCAAAGCAGTCTGCATAACTTACTCAGGTCCTTGGCATCTAGTTACAAGCATTTCTTCTTTCCTCACCAGATGTGTAGACTTGGCCAGCACAAACCAATCTGCAAAGTGTTACGTGATGGGATTATGCGGGTGGGAAAGACTGTGGCACAAAAGCTAACGGATGAGCTCGTGAGCGAATGGTTTAACCAGCCTTGGGGCACTGAGGAGTGCGACAATCATTCCAGACTCAAACTTTACGCGCAAGTTTGCCGGCATCACCTAGGTAAGTCTACCATGGCGCTAGCAAAGCTGGTTTGTTTTCTGTAGGTATTCTAGAGGTTATTTGCAGTAGGTGGAAGCAGGGGGCTTTTTAAGTTACAGGTTATGATCTGATTAAAAATAAAAAAGGTATTATGAGGCTTTATCTGAATTTCTTAATCTTTCCCTGTTAAATTTGCCTACTTCAGAAAGTTTTGTTGTTGTTTATCAGTCTGGTGATCATGTCAGAGATTCAAAAGCCAATTCTTATCTTTTTAGAAAAGTCAGTTTGGTATAAGATGTTAGTATGTCTCAAAGATGTTCCACACAAGACAATGTATAGATTGATCTGGTTTATATGCTACTGATACGTATCAACACACCTGTGTAACAGAATGATGTGTATGGTGCCTTGAAGCATAACATTTATTTATATAAGAGGCAAGTTCACGAAAAGTCTGCAAAAGAAGAAAGAGTTAACACAGGTGAAGAAGAGAAAGTTAACAGTATCCTTCATGACTGGGCTCTCAGTCTATTGGGTTGTGGGTACCTGGAACCCCATTACCCTGAAGGCAGGGTCTCCTGTGGACCTCATGTAGGCGTATTGCCGTGCTGAAACAGTGACACATTTTAAAAAATTAGTCTTTGTGTTTTGTTTTGGTTTGGTTTTGTTATGGCAACCTGCCATATTTGTTCTTTTATAACATAATGTCAGTTGTGCTTGTTTCATGGAGGGAGTGTAGAATCTGAGAGTAGGGAAGGGTATAAAGTTTTCTGGGGTATTATCAGAAGACTGGTCCTCGCTGAGCCTGGATGAGTCCCCAGACTCATCTAACATTGCTCCCAAATTTCCTCTGGGGAGAGACATGGTTGTTCCATTCCGGAATGGATCCAGAGGCAACACAACATGTATTTGTGTATATGACTGAGAAATGGGATCTTAGCACAAGACACAGACCCATCCAAAGTGTCACTGGAAATACATTTGCTGAGACCGTGCTGGTCAGCAAGACAGGCAGTGATCACAGAACACCAGTCACGTAAATGTTTCATGCTTGAGCTGAAATGTGCAAACTATTTCTTTGTTTAAAAATAGCGAGGAACTTTAAGTGGTTTCTTGAAAAGTGCTTACTCCTTTGCTCTGAAAAAAGTGTGACAATTCTTAAGTCTGCTTACTTTGAGGACTGGTGATCTGCTTTTGGAAAAAAGTGTAAGCAAACATATCAGAGTTAGCTGGGCAGTTCTACAGACGGCTGAATGCTCGCCCCATCCTTTGAGGAAGGTTTGGCAGAACAGGCTAGAACTCCTCTGTCTCAAATGATCCTGTTGCCTCATTCAGTCTTCTTTTAGTTTTAAATTACCATGTAACTGGGAGGGAGGAATTATTACAGCACTACTTAACATAAATACTCCAGGCTTACATGCAGAAATATGTAGCATGTGCACAGCCAGTTGAGGAATTGGGCTGTTCAGTTCACACCTGAGGCATCTGGCAGGGGCAGTGTTGGAAACTTCCCCTGCTGGTGATTTACCACCTCTGAGAGCAAATAAATAATAAATATTCATTTACTTATTTTTTATTCATTTATTACTTAAAAATAATCAGTGTGATACCTCTTTTTCTGATACCAAGGAACAGAAATAACTATATTAAACCTTGCCATTATTGTAGCTCAGGTAAAAAGGACTTTTAGATTTTCAGTCTGACAAAGATAACCTGTAGTAGACTGCAAAGCTGAACACTATATAAAGCTATTACCGCAACACAATCTAGCCAGAGATAGTGTCAGTACCATGTCAGTACCAACTCTGATTCACAGAGCTCCACAAAGTCAGTCCTGTTTTTAAAGACATTTGATTCATACTGGTTAGAATGGAAAACCTGAAGAATGGATTCCAAAGTAAGTATTATAATGGAGATTATATTCACTTAGCATTAGTATACTCAGAATATTCTAAAAGCGCGGAAAATATTGTATGACTTCATGGTTAATGCAGTTCACTTTGATCTGACAGACTGTCATGAATCTCCTTTCCTCTTTACATGCTATTTCAGCACCTTACTTAGCCACTCTGCAGCTTGACAGCAGCCTGTTGCTACCACCTAAGTACCAAACCCCCGCGCCAGCAAGCCAGACACAAACTGTACCTGGGAACACTGGACCTGTACCCTCAAATTCAGCATGTCTTTCAGCTGCTGGGGCACCACCAGCAGGCAATTCTTTTAACTCCACGCCCAGTGGTGGGACCACTAGCCTGCCAGCAGGAAGCAGTTCATCCTCTGGATCCTCTGTGCCACAGCTGTCAGCAGCTGCTTCTGCAACACCTGGCGTTAACCAGATGACCACTACCTCTACTCCAGGGTTTAGTGGGAACATTGGTTCAGGGCAAAACGCCAGCACTGGGGCAAACACAGCAGACCGCTCGCAAGGAAGCACAGGTCCTGGAGGAGACACAGAATCGGGTCAAAACTTACCACAACAGCAACAGGAAGGACAGGAAGGGTAAGTTACTTAAGTGCTCAAATGACTTAAAGAGTACTTCTAATTAAATCTGCTGTTCTGCTCTCGTACAAGTCAACCTTTAAGCCTTATGTAAATCCTTGAAAGGAAAGGACCCTCTGACATGTGCAGTACTACTGACCAGTTGTAAATGGGGCAGGGCACGTTTTTATTTGTTTGTAGCAGTTACTGATAAAGGGGAGCTAGAAAAAAACAACCTCCCCTTTTTTGTTGCAAGACACACAACTTGATTCAACTGCCATGACCATGGGTGTTGTAGTCCGTTTGAGATGCCTTAGGCTGCCCCACCTGGCCTGCGTTTGCAGTACAAGAAAACCAAAAGGTGTCTTGTAGGTTCTGAGCCCTCCCTGTCTGCTAGCTTGGTCTCACCTGTGTCAGGTACTGCAGAATATCTCAAGTGGCACTGAATGCCTCCTACGTGAGCAACTCTATCACACCTGTAATGTTAACAGATACAAAGCACAATCCAAGGATTTTTTTCTAATTTGCTTGCATTGCAAGTGTTGTTTTGCAAGCAGGTATGCAGTGAGGTCAGGAAACAGGATTATATTGCTGTTACTTTAAAATATATTTTAGCAGCACAACTTTTTTAATGACTTCATTATAAATAGTCATCCATCAAACATAAAAATCAGGAAAAGGTTTTTTAACATCTTATGTAAGTAACTTCCTGAGTCAACATGTTTTTCATTACGCTCATAATAATGCATATTACTAATAGTCATGATATATGTTATGGAGTTCCTGTATCTTAAGTGAAAAGCCCACATCCTGTTGTAGTTCAGGTTATCCTTAAGACATCTGTTCACTGGATCTATGCAAAATAGCATTTTATCAACTGCAGCATGGTTTCTGACAAAGTAAGTCTGAGCTGCTTTTTATCACTTACAGATGTTGAGCCTCCTATTCATGGCTGAGGTATGGAGGAGTGTTTTACCAAGTAAAAAAAGGTTCAGTTGCTCCTTCCATTACCAATGGAACCTTTTCTGTAATCAGGCAGAGGACTTCAGTCTCCATGAGTATTACTTTGGCACTTTTCCTCAGTTCTCAATTCCTTCTCTTCCCCCTTCCACCTCTCCCAAAAGAAAACACTAAACAGTACCAAAAACCAGGCACGCACATACATAGAAAGAAAACTCACAGAGCTGATATTAGTCAGCTTTTCCATATTCTTCAGACATACTCTATTCTTGGTTGCATTAAATGAGATTATGTTAGACTCTATGGTAAGTATCTTTAATGCATAATTAATAACAGGTATTTTGGATTAAGAACTGCTGTTTTGCTTCTGAACGCAAGAATCACTTAGTACTCCCCTTTTTGCTCCTCTGCTTCAGCCTTGCACACCTTTACAGAAAAACAGTAATTAACGATAGTACCTTGCCTTTGAATTTGACAACGTGTACGTCTCTAGTGTTACAGAGAGGGAGAGAATAGGGATTCCCACTGAACCAGAGTCTGCGGACAGCAATGCCTATCCTCCAGCAGTTGTCATCTACATGGTGGATCCTTTTACCTACACCGCAGATGAAGAATCTGCCTCAACCAACTTTTGGCTTTTAAGTTTGATGAGATGCTACACAGAAATGTTGGATAACTTGCCTGAGAATATGAGGAATTCTTTCATTCTCCAGGTAATTCTACCTTTCTCTGTATCTTCACACTGGAGAGTCATTCTATCACAGCATATTTTTGATATGTACACTCTACTAAAAGATACAAAATGCAAGATAATATATAAAATTTAGGTGATGTTTAAAAATTATTTTGTTGACAATACAAGTCTATATATTAAAAAACTGCTTGCTTTTGTTTTGATAAGGAAATTAATTTAAGGCAGACACAGTATCCTTGCATCAAACCTGTTGCATGCTTCTAGCAATCAGCATGCTAGATGCTTCCTGAAGCGGGATTTCAATTACTTAAGTTGCAGCTTCACTTGCCGTTGCCAAAAATGTCCAGTTGCTCCTTTGATTACTTTGCATGTTGAGTCGTTTGCTTTTTATATTTTCTTGATTTATACTGTTTAATCCAAAAGAAGTATGCGAAACCAGACATTTAATGCATAAGTTAACTATTGTATTGTTATTATCTGCTTCTTAAAAATAATTTACCATGTAACTTGGCATATAATAATAGTTACTTACTATGGAATTACTTAAGAATTGAATTTGTGTAGTCAGAAGCAGAGCTTGGCCTATTGCCCAGACTGCCGGCATTTTGCCATGCCTCTTCTTTCACAGCGGCTCAGTCTAAATAACTGGGGGGGGAGAATGGGAGGCCAGAGATTACAAGCTATGCATGTACATGTGCAACACATGCAAGAAGCAGCATGGGAGTGGTTTCTGTATACCTTATTCATGTATGCCCAACTTGGCTTAAAAGTATTTTAATTTAAATTGTGAAAAAAAAAAAAATTGGAAGTTATTACAGTGTCTCAAATTGGGCATGGAAAACATTTGTCATTTTTGGTAATCTTGACCTCATCGTTCCCTGAAATGATGGGGGAAACTGTCACCAAAATATTTCAGGCTTTGAGATGAACTGAAAAGCAGATTCACAACTTCATATGGTGGCAGACCGCAGGCAATGTAATTGATTCAGGCCTGAAGATACTAAAAATAAAACAGCCCCTGATAGCACAATGTCTGAAATACAAGAACACGTAAACTGTGTATTGAAATTGTACCTTAGTTTGTATAAGACAACTAAGGGGCTTACCAACTCTTTTGAAGTACTGTTTCTTTTCTGGGCACTTACCGTTTGTTCCTTCAAATATGTGGCATTTTGCCAATTTTAAGTCAAAATAGTAGACAGTTTTCTCTAAGTAAAGGGTAACATGATACAGTTACCAGCACAATATTCCCACAGCTGTACCGCAGTGTACACAAATATACAGTTATTTCAAAATAAATCAAACCCAAATGTTTACGGATTTATTACAATTCATATGTAGAGTGGAAAAGCCCAGCTTCTGAAATTCTTGGATAAAGAAGCTGTCTTTTAAAAACACGCAGTCACATTTAGTAAGTAGAATATGTAACAAAAGTTCCAATGGTTCAAGCAAGAACCACAGAATAGTAAAAGTTTTGTGATACTCATGTTTTATTACTACTGAAAATACTTGTTAAAAGAATCTGCTTGGTTCTCATAATGTTAGACACAATGTAAATATTTTGTATTGACAGTTTCTGCACCAAAGATCTCACTGTTCAAAAGAAAAGACGTTTCTACAGCCACATGTAGGACATTGTATTTCTCAACAGTACATTAAAAAAAAAAAAGAGTTTACAGGGATCTAATTGTGATTTTAAAAAGGATTTGAACTGTCAACATTATTTTTGTTACGCTGTGTTTACTTCTTAAGGAATGTTGTGCCATTTCTCCTGTCTGTTCTTGTTGTGCAGATGGGTCTTAACCACCAAACTCAAATCTCATAGGCAAATCTTACTGTAGTTCTGTTTCTTGCTGGTTGAACATGCAAATTTAAGTGTCTTGCTTCACACTGCTTTCTGAAACAAGTAAAACTGAACAGCAGCCTAGGATTGCTGAGCTGCCACAGTTTACTAAATTGAAAAGGAGAAACAAGCCCATAAATCATTACAAGAGTATCTTAATTCTGCTCTCTACAATCGTCTAAGAATGACACTATAGTGCTGATTCCCACATGACCAGCAAACAAATACTAATTCTCACCACAAACTATGGAAGCAAACCTGCCTAAACACAAAGTTCAGAAGACCGAGATTATATAGTAAAGGCTACCTGCAAATGAAGATGTTGATCAGAAAAACAGTTTTAAAAAAAATAAAGGTGTTTGAATATGGGTGTTTGGGTTGGAACTGAGGATTAAAAAATGAAAATGAAAACTACCCCCAGGTTTTAGGGTATTGCTTCTAAAAGCCACTAGTAGTTACTTCTTGTGGTATACTTTGATAAATGTTATCCATGTAATTAATTATGTGTCCTTCCCAAATTGCAGTATGAATGAGAAAGTGCACTTCAGAAAAAGAAGCCTTGACTGGGGAAAATAATCTGTTCTTTCTGTGTACTTGAAGGGGTTTCTCATTCAATGATGTTTATATCACAGAAAGCAAAATTCAGAGTTTCTAGTAAGCTGTGTTTGTCAGCTATTATTGATGTATTATAGTACTATTCAGTTGTTGTTGCCCCATATGACTTTCCCATTACATTGGACGGTAGAAGTCTTAGCTTTCTGAGAGATTTTGCAGCCTTAAATGTATCATTATAATGGAAACAGCAGGTTTGTATAGGGGAATATAGTCACTGAATGTTGCAGCCATTCATGCACAAGGGCAGTAGCCCTGACAAGGTACTGTAATACAAATAATTGAATACCACGAAGTGTCATGGTTGTTAAATGACTAATGAATGTGTGAGTCTGGTTTGATATTAATGAACAGCTCTCTGAAGACGTTTTATTGTTTATATGAATTATATAGATTGTGCCTTGCCAGTACATGCTGCAGACAATGAAGGATGAGCAGGTTTTCTACATTCAGCACTTGAAGTCTTTGGCATTTTCAGTGTACTGCCAATGCAGGAGGCCATTGCCCACACAGATTCACATCAAGTCTCTCACAGGCTTTGGGCCAGCTGCCAGCATTGAGATGACCCTCAAGAATCCTGAGGTTAGTATTGGTGTCAAGAAAATGAAAGCCTGTTATTAAAGCCTAAGCACTTTTCTCAAATATCAAAAAAAGAATAGAGAAAATACTTCTAGGAGTATTTTTTCAAGGTATAGAAGACAATGATAATGTAAAGGGGAAAGGTAAGCTAATACTAAATAGAAAATAATAAGAAAAATGTCAGACTACTTGCTTTCAAAACATTTTAAGGTTCTGATTTTGAGTCATAAAGTAAAAGGTTAAAGATCAGTGTGAAAGAAGAGAAAATGTATGCTGTTACTTGGGATTCTGAGACATTTTGTCATTTTAGTCTATAGTACTCCTGCAAGAAAGTGTTTACATCCAACCTTTATTTATATACACACATGAATGCATATCTACGAAGTAAGTTCCTGTGCCTAATTACAGATACTATATTAATTCCCTGACATAATGGAGAAATCCCCCTATTTCAGTGGGCTTATCTTTCATCTGTTTTTTAAAGTGTAAATATTCAAGCCCCGTTTCTGGAATTTCAGGGATCTCAAAAGAATAATCCATCCTGCTTTCCGTGAATGTTTTTCATTCTTTGAAAGATAACCATGACTGTTTTATTTAGATTTAATGGACCAACTAAACACTTAAAACACTTACCTTGGGATAAAGACATGCTTGTTAGGGTTTAAAAACCTAGTTTCAAAATCATCATAAACCCAACCTATCAGCAAGTGTCATTACTCAAGTAAAACCAGAAGCTCTCACTGAAAATTTCTGAGCAGTATCACCCCAGGCGTCTCCTCTTCACATTCTCTCCTCACGCTTCCCTCAAAACAGTATCTGTTCAGCAGGATGGATTTTCCAGCAAGTTGCAACAGTCATACTAGAAGCTATTTAGGTGTAAGGGGAAGAGCAATAAACTTGCAAGACCCCTGCAAGCATCTGCCTCCCTTTAATTAACGTTCCTGCACTGTTGTCAGGGTGGTATACTTCTAGAAAGTGACATAAGCAGAAATACGATACCTCTTAACGTCTCTAAGAAAACACTGTAACTCACTATTCCTCTAAGCTCATTAACCTGCACTTTGCATTTCATGTTGAATTTCCTGAAGACACACAAGACACCAAAAAAGGGGCTAACGTTTTCATGAGCAGCTTGCATTTAGCATACTTAATTAATCAGATCTCTGCTTTTTCCTTTTACACGCGTTTGCTATCAGTCTGCACTGCAGACTTCCAAACTTTGCCTGAAAAATTAAGAAAATACCCTGACCGTTTCTAAACTCCTGAGCATGTCTGGTCAGGCCCATCATGTATTTTCTTCAGAGAGGAGTTATAAAGCAAAAATGGGTTTGGGGCCAACCATCTGGAAAGCAGCTTTGCAGAAGACAACCTGGAGGTCCTGTTGGACAAGGTGAATGTGAGCCAGCAACGTGCCCTTGCAGCAAGAAAAGCCAACAGCAGACGGGGCTGCATTAGGAAGGGTGCTAACAGTAGAGTGAGGGAGGTGATTATTCTCCTCTCCCCAGCACTGGTGAGGCCTCATCTGGAACGTACTGTGTCTGGTTCTGGACTCCTCAGTACAAGAAACACGGGCATACCAGAGCAGATCCAGCAAAGGGCCACAAAGATGATTAAGGGACGGGAGCATCTGACAACTGAGGAGACGCCGAGAGAGCTGCAGTTGTCTAGCAAAGAGGGTTCTGATAAATGTGTATAAACACCTGATGGGAGGGAGTAAAGAAGATGGAGCCAGGCTCTTCTCAGTGGTATCCAGTGATGGGACGAGAGGCAGTGGGCACAAATTGAAATACAAGAAATTCTATTTAAATGAAAAAACACTCAAGAACTTTTTGACTGTAGGGGTGATTGAACACTGGGACTAGTTGCCCAGGCAGGCTGAACGTCTCCATCATTGGAGATGACACCCAATATCTCTGTATGTTCAATGATGCAGATACACAAGTGTCCTGGGCAACCTGCTCTAATTGACCATTTAAGCAGGAGGACTGGACTAGATGATCAGAGGTCCCTTCCGGTCTCAGCTTCCTGTGGTTTTATGGGTTTTTTTTCTTTTGTTTTTTTCTTTTTTTTTTTTTTTTTTTTTTAATAAAAGATGGATTTAGTAACTTATCACTGTCAGGCTGTGCAGGAAGACTACACATGTACTATTTAAAATACAAATTTGCTTCTGCTTATCGTTAAATGGCATTGAATGGCCTTGATTTCTTATAACCTTTTACAGCTTGGTTTTCTGAGGGGTGAGGGGTAGTTTGTTTCTTAAAGAGAAGCACTATCACATGTACAGCAGATCTGATGAATTAGTTCAGTCCTGATTCAAAACCCAAACTATTTCTGAAATTAAACTGTGACCTATAAGACTTAAATAATTTCTGACATCATGCCTGATGTTCATGAAAGTATGTAATACCTAATGCCTAGATAGAAAACTGTACATGAAGTTTGAGCTGTACCTGAGCAGTTTCTGAGTTGAAGACCTTGGTACCTCACATCAGATCATGCTGTCCATTGTTCTGTAGGTAGTATGTCAGTGGACATAGGTAAGCAGATGGCATCAATTTTAGCAAAAGGATATGCAGAGTAACAGGTTTAAACTCCTGACTGTTTCAGAGACTGGTATCACACTGTCCAAAGACTGTTTTCATACCTTAGTTTCCCTGTATATAAAAAGAAATCTTTAGATAAGGTTTGAAGTGCATCAGTTTTAACTAGCAGATATGAATTGTCTATAACCACCCTTTTCCCAGTCTCTCTCTTGACTGTGAAGGCCTTGAATGTATTTATTGTTTCAAACTCGCATTTTTCTGTTCTCGCTGCCAATCTGTGTTTGTGTGTTTCTTGCGTTAAATAGTTTTTGATACATCTGCTGATGATTGCCTTGACTTTATTGCAGAGGCCCAGCCCAATCCAGCTATATTCGCCTCCTTTCATACTGGCACCCATCAAAGACAAACAGACAGAGCTGGGAGAAACATTTGGAGAGGCCAGTCAGAAATATAATGTGCTTTTTGTTGGATATTGTTTGTCTCATGATCAGCGTTGGCTTCTAGCATCCTGCACTGACCTTCATGGTGAATTGTTGGAAACCTGCATAGTTAATATTGATTTGCCAAACAGGTAGAAACCTTTACTTTTTACATTATATCTAGGTCTATAGTTGTCATCCCGCACTCTCATCAGTTTCTTGCACGTCCCTTCTAATGTGATCCCTTTCCTGCTGATCTGATTGATAATGTTGCAGGGATGACATTTCAGTTGGCACTTTTATAACTTAAAAACTGCAGAGGAAAAAAGTTACATTTGTTTTACAAATGCTACCTACAAATCTCACCTTCAAGAACAACTGGTATGTTGCTCAGCACATTGACACCTCTTGCACGTCGCTGCAATAATAGTAGTGAAAGCAGACACGTACTTTTTCTGCTTCTTGTTAGTAAAGGTGAGTTAGGCACTCCACAGAACTCTAAGAACTCGTATAGACGGTAAGCAGTGAAATAACCATATAGAATAGAAATCTGAATATTGTCCTCGGTTCTCTTCTTACTTTTTTTTTTCTTTTCTTAACCTCCAGGTCAAGGAGGAGCAAGTTGTCTGCACGTAAAATTGGTCTACAGAAGCTATGGGAATGGTGCATTGGTATTGTACAGATGACATCGCTGCCTTGGAGAGTTGTAATCGGGCGGCTTGGCCGCCTAGGCCACGGGGAGTTAAAAGGTATGAAATGTCAGTGCTGTCACTGCCTGTGGTTTTGGAATGAAGACACGGCCTTAATGTGCAAGGCAGAGTGACTTACAGAATTGATCACGAACCTTTCAAACCAGAAAATTGAGAGTGATAATCCTACTCTGGCACTGAATTTTTGTATTGGTTTGCATAAACAATTGCCTTGTTTGTACACCAGGTTTTGACATTACTCCCTCAGGTCTTGTTGATGTTGCATAGATTAACGAGTATTTGCACAGTGTACTTCCAAGTGGAAGTCATGGGTTTCATCATGTTAGAAAAAGATCTGAACAATAGTTATACTGTCACAGAAATAGAAACAGGATTTAATTCTGATTCCTAAACTTAAACTAAACAAACAAAAAATCCTTGCAAAAAAAGCTACTAAACAAAAAAAAAAAAATCTATTTTTTTCTGTGGTTTACAAAACTAACTGATAATCAGTGTTAGCCAGCAATAAGGTACTCTCTGCAGCCTGCAAAGAGTTCCCAAGATTTAGCATTCCTAACAGCTTTGTGGGAACTTAAAGGGAGCTCTGGAGTATTTTAGGTATAGGTGCCTTAATCCAACAAGGGTAGGGACTGCCTTGCTTCACTTCAACAGTGATTCCTCTCGCTAATTTAAATACATGCATTCAGCATCTTTTCTTCCATTTGTAATGGCTGTCGCCACTATTCAGGTCTTGTTTGCTAACTGATTGGAAGTAAATGGGATTCTGAGAGGGTGCTCTCAGTCTTCGCCCATCTCCTGAGTTGGAACATGAAGATAAATTAGACAGGAGGATAAAGATATTTCATGAGTGTTTGTCCTTTTACATTAGTAACTGAAGGAGACATGAATTCCTCTGGTTAGCTTATTTGTAAGAGATTCTGTATTTCATGAGATGGGAAAAAAATTTTAAAACGGTGCACAATAAATAACAATTCAGTCTGAAAGCACAAAGAAATACTCTAGAGGGGGAAAGGCAGCAATTAAATGCCTTCTCCCATACCGTACATGCAGGGAAGAAGAGCTGTTGGCTGCCCTGGTACGGGAATTTGGTATCCATCACACACACAGGAGTTAAATGGAAGGAAGGCAGGAAAACAGATTAAGAATTTAATCAGCAACTCCCTTCCTCTGTTGGGACACATAATGTTATTTAAACGGCTAAATGTAGTTTCTTGAATGTATATCTGCACCTCCATGGAAATTTGCTTTATTTAGTGTATTTTATTCATAACAAAGTTTATCAAAATTTCTGTGATGTTGAGTGTGTGAATTCATACCTCTTTGCTTACGTTTCAAGTATTCCAGTTATGCAGCATGTTAGATGAAAACAGATGTCCTTTTTTCAGAAAGAATCAGTGCATTTCAGGAATTTCAGCTTTGTATGTAAATTAAAAAAAAAAAATTTTAAATCTTAAAAAAAAATCCGTATATGTTGCCCTGTTTCACATCAGATAAGTACCTCCTCTACCTTTCCAGGTAGAATGAAAGACTCATTCTTAAAGAAACACATCATCTTCAGTCATGTGTCAGAGTAATGCAGTTAGCTCACGGGAAAACCAAGAAACTACCACAGAATAAAATACTCTGCAGTAACTGCTTGAATACCCTGTTTGCAGAGCCATACACCTTTTTTACACGGGGAGGCAGTCCAGAATAGTACAGTGTTAAAAAATGCAAAGTGTTATTAATATTTTGCCTTTTTCAAGCAAGTGCTGGCTATTTCAGAACTCCACTCTGTTCTCTTGTAATGTTTATTCATTCCAGACTGGAGTATCCTCCTTGGGGAATGTTCCCTGCAGACAATCAGCAAACAGCTAAAGGAGGTGTGCCGCATGTGTGGCATCTCATCAGCAGACTCTCCTTCTATCCTCAGTGCCTGCTTAGTTGCCATGGAGCCACAGGGGTCATTTGTTGTGATGCCAGGTAAATTTTATCTAACTATTTAAATGCCAGTGAAACTTTTCTTATCATAGCTATCACATAAGCATACTAATTTTGGGAGACTTTTGAGTCCAACAAGACAACCTTGACTAGCATGGCTAAATGTGGTAGAAAATAGGTTGGGCCAGCAGAATTCCCAAAAATGCCACAAAGAGATGCTATATTGGGAGCGTAGGCTCCTAGGGGGAAAGATTAGTGTATGCCACTGTCAGAGTGAGGACCTTTTCCTTGGAGAGGTCGTGTTTTCAGGTAGACCAGTTCTCATCAGCTGAAATGAGATGTTGTAGACAGCCTCATGCAAGGAGGACTGCAGACACTGTAAGAGTCTACGGTGTGAAAGAGTAGGAGTCTGTACAGATGGGAGTAAGGATAAACCTACTTGCCTTTTCATATGCTTTAAGTTATTTAGAGAGTTCTGTTACAAGCTGCAGTCCACAGAGTTAAGCTGAAATAAAATTAAATTTTGAGGTTCCCCTTACTTATTTGTTGTATTACGTAAGCACGTACTTTTTCATAGAATCATAGAATGGCTTGGGCTGGAAGGGACCATCAAAGGTCATCAAGTCCAACGCCCCTGCGGTGAGCAGGGACACCTTCAACTAGATCAGGTTGCTCAGAGCCCCGTCCAGCCTGGCCTTTTTAATGTACATGGTGACATATCCTTACAAACTACTCTGTTTTTTTCAGTTTAGAAATAGAAGATTACTACATGGAACAGAATTAAACAAGCTTGAAAATTACTCATCAAGCTGAATAGTTTTCAAAGCAGAGATTTGGTAACATGAGAAAATAGATGGCAAGTTATGCTGTTTTCATGTCAATCAAAGCAGGGTATATTTCATAATTATACAGATGTGTGTGTCAAAAATAAATTTAACTTGCTCATTTAATAAGTAAATCTTTGATTAAGGGGCAGCAGAATGAATGGAAAGGTGAGGCATTGTATGGGAATTCACATAGCTGAACTATCTATACAGCTTGTGATCTTAATTTCAAGCTCTTCTAGTAATTTATTCGTTTAAGATAAGAACCTTCAAACATGTGAATTAGCTTGCAAATCCAGATTAGATGCACAGAAATTTAATTGAACACAGAACATATATTTTTGGACATGATGCAAATTAATGTCTCTGCCGTTGCTTCTCTTCTGGAAGATGCTGTCACTATGGGATCGGTGTTTGGCCGGAGTACTGCGCTGAATCTGCAGTCATCTCAGCTGAATACCCCTCAGGATGCCTCCTGTACACACATCCTGGTTTTCCCAACCTCTGCTACTATCCAGGTAGCACCAGCAAATTACCCCAATGAGGATGGATTCAGCCCTACTAATGGTAAGTAAGCACGTCTCTAGTGTAAGAGGTGAAACACTGGCGAATGCTTCGTCGCCTGTTCAGAACATCAGCAGAGCTGTACCAGTCATGAATAAAAAAACTGAGCAGCCCAATGTTCTCCCACAGACCCCATACCACCCTAATTTACTTTAAAGAGAACAACGCTATACCTTATAGTTACAGGATAATATACTACGTTTTTTCTGAGGTCTGTTTTCAGATAATCATACTGATTTATTCCAGAAGTGATACGGACCAATTGATACGCGAAACGGCACAGACTATAAAAAGATTTTTCTTGTTGTTGTGACTTGATCAGGCCAACTTGTTTTTTATAGTAGTGGTTCGCTTCATGCCCTGTTGTGTACAAAGCTTGTGAGGAAGGAGGTACTTGGTTTAGAATTTTAATCTTCCTGCAACGTAGGCAAAGTAGACCAACCCAAGAATTCTTAATGTTAGTGGCATGCTTTTTCAAGTCTATTTAACCCTATAGTTTGTGTCAGGAAGACTCTGGTTAATACTTTATATCAAATAAGTATTTTCCTAACTGTCTTGCCATAAATCCCTAAAAATGATTGCAAAATAATTTAAACCAAGAGTCTTTACAACAGAAGTATGTTATGAAGAGGGAAGTTATAGTATAGAGAGGAAGAAAGGCCCACTATTTTTAAGGAAAGAGTCTGCTTTGATCTGTTCCTCCTGGAATTTCAGTGGGCCTCACAAGAAGGGAAGTTACCCCCCTTAATACTTAAGCAGCTGTCCTTTCGAGGCCCCAGAATCCTGACTGAATGCTGTGCTGACAAATATTTAACCTGCATTAACCTGCCCTTTAGTGCTTCAGATGCTAATTAGAATCGGGTACAAGAACTGGCGTTTTCCAAAATGGTGTTAAATTTAATTTTCTTAACTCTGTCTAATTAATGATTAAACTGCTTCCTATGCTATTAGCCATCTCATTTATGCTTTGGAGGCTAAGCAGAGCATGACATTAGTTCTGTTTTGTTTACTGAGGTTGTAGGACAGAAGTTAATAAAACTTAAGTTAATTCATTGCTCTTGCAATCCAGCGTTTCTCTTCAGAAGATGAAGAAAAACAACCACCTGCCTATTTCAACACTAGGACTTCAGGTGAAATTAGTTCAAGACACACACATCCTTTTCCATTTTCATGTGGAGTAAATTCTGCGTTTTCAGGAGAAGTTAGTTATTATAATATGTAGAAATGCATGACTCTTATTTAGGGCTCCATGTGGTTTAGTATAAATTTGGCTGCAATTCTAATTAATCCAGTTAATTCAGACAGCTCCCACTGTCCCTTTCTGCGCCCTAAAATGTACTTTAAATGTCATTATACTGTTTAAACGTCTTTGCCTGCTGAGAAATCTGGATAAGGAGAAAACCCCTATAAACCATGTTGTGATGCTTCTAATTTTTTGCTCTGTGTTTATGCTGTCTTAGTTTTCCATCATGTAAATTACTCATGGTATCATAACGTGTGTTGCAAATGACTGAGTAATGGAATGTACTTCTCACAGAATGCAAATACATTTTCACTGTATCTTTACGCCCTTCCCACATATTGACATAAACCAAATTAAAATATCAAGTTTTGATAATACAGCTGTATTTAATTTCTGAGATGAAAGTAAAATATTGAAAGCTGCATTGTAGGAAATCCTGGTGCAGTATTTGAAATAATCATGACGGTACATTGCCTGTGAGGGTGGAGCAGGCCTTGCTGCCCATATTGATTCTGCGAGCAATTTCCTTGAAGCTGCTAGGACTGCGGCCCAGAACATTTTGAGCAACCATACCAAAGCGCTGGTGTGTAGCACTGAAGCCTAAAGAGCAGCACCTGCTGAGAGTAACATACGTAGGCTTGTTTAATGTATTTCAAGTATTTTGTTAATGGATTTCTGTGACCAACTGCAGAGAGGTGTAATTTTTTCTGTTACAAAGTTCAATTTGGATTTTTATTAGGCTGGTATGACAGGCTTTTTTTTCACTCTGACCATTGTTAAAATTCATGATTTTAATAGATGTCTGCCAACTTTCCCTTTCAAGTCTGTGCGGTTGCAGTCAAAGGTACTAAGAAGGATTAAACAGTAAAGTGTTTATCTCTGCTTTCATCTGTCTCAAGAGTATTTAAAAAAAGATAATAAATTAAAGGGGATGGTAATAAATTAGAAAAAATTCTTGACAAAAATGAGTACAGTATGTTGGAAATTATTTTCTTTCTTTTCCTTTTCAGATGACATGTTTGACCTCCCATTCCCAGATGACATGGACAATGACATTAGAATTTTAATAACAGGGAATCTTCACTCTTCACCAAATTCCTCCCCAGTTCCTTCCCCTGGATCACCATCTGGCATTGGAGTGGGATCTCACTTCCAGCATAGTAGGGTAAGGCTGTAGCACTTTAGGGCGTATGCTACTTTAAAGGAAACACAAAAAAGACCCAGATCCTCCAAAAAACCACTTTTTTTCTTGTGTTCTCAAACATAATTAGGACAACAGCAAGCAGAAATCAATGTTAAAATTGTAGGTGCTGGTTAAATACTATTGTAGAAGATGCCTCTGCCTTGACTATTTACATCTGTAAAGTTATTTATTAGTGTACAAGATAACTGAGAGGAAGAGAGAAGGAGGAGAGAGAAGCTGTATTTTTGTGTGGCAGAGCCATATCTATGACCCTGTATAAATTTAATCTGTATTCATCCTTTTTTTTTTTTCTGGAAAATCATATGGAATGTCCCTGGCACAAAGTGATGAGTCTTTGAGAGAAAGGAAGCTATGACAGCTCTTTTTGCATGAATTTCTAGGGGAGGCAAGAGAGAAGATAATTCTAATAATAATAAAATCCTACCTGTAGAAACTCCGCAGGTGCTGGGTATTTATGCAAATGTTTTTTTCTTAGTAAAAATTAGCCCAGAGCACATAGCATTTGTAAGTTATTTTTGTTTGAAGTGGCTTTTATAAAGCTGGTTCCAACACCAGTGATTACTTAAAATGGAAATTATTTTTGGTAATTCAAGGTATTTTTTTAAATCAGCTTTAACATAATTTGGATCATGTTTGATGGAACTCTTACTCATACATTTGAATTGTGTAAGAGACTTAGCTGTACTCTTAAAATGGTTTCCATCACAAGTATGTAGAAGTTTGATGCTTCATAATTTCCTGTGGAGACGTTCTATTCTAGAAGTAGTGCATTTAAAGCAGTAGCATATTACTTCTTTACTGAATAATACAGTATTTTATTAAAGAAACAGGCTAATTTTTCTACAAGAAACAGATAACCCCCTGCATTTAAAAGTTCTGGTTTAGTGATCTGTAATAACTTAAGTAACTGCATCTGGATCTGTGACTATCACTGGTGGCTTTAAAGTGTTAAGAGAAACTATAAATCTGGTATGAAAGGAAGTACAGAATAGATACTTAGAGGAGGTGTATGTACAGCTAAGATACTTGCCTGTGAATGATGCTACTCATTCAGCCTCTCTAACAAACCACTGCATTTTTCTAAATGTAAATAAGGTATCTTAAGAAAGGAATTCTCACTCCCTGAAAATGACTAACCAAATGGTGTTAGTTTCACCACCTGGAAGGAAAAAGTCCTGCCAGTATTTTCCTTGCAACCTCTGCCAAAATGCTTCAATGGTCAGCTTAATTCAGTCTGTGAGTGAAAAATTACTTCTGCATCAGCCACAAAAATGCTAATACTGTATTTTGTGTTCTCAGTACACAACCACCTTACCTTATATTAATACTCCAACCTACTTTTCAAAGGCTAAATAATTGCACGTTACTGTCACTTGGTTATTTCAAACTGGTATGTGGGCAAATTAAAAGTTTTAAATTCTGTTACTAAACCCTCCAGCCATAAATCACAACTCATCACTCATTACAATTTCTCCCTCTTATTTAGCTCATTCAGCAATCTCTATTCTGTACCACTTTCAGAAATGCATGTACAAAACTTATTCTCAGTGGAACTCCATTCAAGTGGCTTAAGAACAGCACTGAAAGGTTAATGACCAAATTGCTTAGAGACCTGGACAAGCCATTTCTAGATGAACCTGTCACAGTAATTCAGTTTAACCATTAACAAGGGCCTAGTAATTGATGTGTAATTTTTGGTTTTAAAAAAGCAACAGCGTGTGATCATTACCTTGTGGGTCGGGGAAGGTCAAGCCTTCGTCCATGTAACCCATAATTGATTGCTGCAGTTCAGCAGTGTAAGTCCTGATTGCTCAGCAGCCAGTTTCAAGGCTTTCTGAGTGCTCAGAGCCAGAGGAGCCGCAGCCTTCTCCAAGCTTTGTGGAGTGTTTAACTTTCTTTGATTCCTAATCAAGATATTGCTGTTGGAGAAAGACCTGCTTGAAGGGCTAGCAGTGACGGCTTTGTGATTAAGCTGGTTTCTGTGCAGTGCACTCTTTCTTTTCTTTTTTTTTTTTTTTTTTAATGTATTGACTTAAAAGATGTTTATGGATTAAATGAACTGCTATCTTAGTTCTTCTGGGATAAGTTACTAGCTAAAAGACTTCGCAGGCATCTTTTGGGGATTTCCTCTATGAAATAAAAGTAAAAGCCAAATAATAAAGGGTGTTTCCAAAAAACCCAAATGCATGTAAAATAGGAACGTACTCTAGAATGGAATGGCAGTCACCCTTTCTGATACCTGAGGAGACCCCTGTAGGTAGATAAGGATACGTATGTACACAACACACACACAGGATGAGGTAACCAAGCTCACACCAAGCATTCCTATCCAACCGCCTCAGGTATGGAAGGTTCATCTAGGTTTTACTGTACAGAAATAAAATCACAAATATACATGCTGACGGGCAGCGACTTAAGGTCTGATGAAATTAGTTTTACAGCTGGTTTCTCCTTGTTTAACTCTCTCCTCTCCAAGCAACTCTTTGGTCCATACATAAGAATATGAGTAACTAATACTGCAAAAATATAGTATATAAATAAATGAATAAGTGATACACATTGCAACGCAGGACAACTGTTTCCTTTTCCCCACACTTCCCCCGCTTGGTAGTACAAATATAAACAAAGCATAGTATCTTCTGTCCAAGTGTCCATAGTAAGGAATAGCAAGTGTAGCATTTTTTTTTTCCCTAAGCTATCAACGTAACTAACTGAAAAAGCAAACACAACCAAACTTACAAAGGTGCAGATAGTCTCTGTTCTTCCTTATTTGAGTATGTAACACATCCTTCCACGAGCTGAAGTCAGGAAGATCTGCAGTGCAAACTGCTGGTTTTGATATGTACCGGAAAAGCCTATCAGGCTTTATAAACTTAAATTCAGCACTGGTCTACTCTCTGTATGCACACAAGAAGCTGTTCAGATTGGTAGCCAGAGCCCAGTACCTTTAAGTTACTCTGTAGCATCGAATTCCACATGTACTGGGTTCAATTTAGGAGGCTAATATTGCTGTTTGGGAATCTAAAGTGATTCTGGAATGTAAGCCTGGAGAACCCAACTACAGGAGAAAAAGGAAGGGATTAGACAACTTTGACTAAGGTTCATGAATGACTAAAGGATAGCTCATTAATAACAAGACAGAACTGGATTAAATACTGAGTAATTAGTAAACAAAAGTAATGTTGTTGGAGGGGGATGTAATGACATCAAACAACAAACCTGCCTTTTCAACTCTTCTTTCAGAGCCAAGGGGAACGTCTCCTTTCCAGAGAAGCCCCTGAAGAACTGAAGCAGCAACCTCTTGCTCTTGGATACTTCGTATCAACTGCCAAAGCTGAGAATCTTCCGCAGTGGTTCTGGTCATCCTGTCCTCAGGCACAAAACCAGTGTCCCCTCTTCCTGAAGGTCTGTCGTGGTATCCTTTGACAGGAAAAGAGAAAAATAATTCTATTTATATCCTATGAATTTTCTTTGAAAATGTTGGCTTTGCATGTTACCACAGCTGGGACAGTACTAGAAACAGAAATGCAATTTTAGGTTTAAATTTACTTAAGATGGCTGGCTATTAAAACTTGATTGTCTGTTGCTACAGCCCTTACCTGAAAATGGAATATGTTGGCAGCTTCTAAATACATAATCACCAAAGCCGTATCCAGTACTGCAGAAGTGTCCCAGTTTTCATTTTCAGTCAGCCTAAGACAGGCGGGCCATACCTGCTATTCTGCTGTAACCCAGTTATGACATATAGATGAAAAGTTAGAAGGGAGAGTAGCACCTCCAGATAGAGCATTTACTATCCATTTCTATTTCCCTAGTTGTAAAGGTTGCACAGTGGAGTCTGTAGTGTCAGAGTGAACTTAATACCTTCCATTCCAGGATCACGAGTGCTTGCGAGATCTACACAGCAGAATTGGTTCCACTACTAGAGATTCACTGATCCCTGTAGAGTGTCACGCAGATTCTTATTTGAATGAATAAAAAAACATGGGAACTAGTGAACATAGAAAGAAGGTGAAAAATCTGCCTTGAATAGTTATCACGTAACTATTTGAGCAAACAACATATAGAATAACAATTAGTACCACTTAGTGTATCCATTTCCAGCTTAATTAACAAATACGAAACATTTTTGCAAGTCTCTTAACTAAATTCCCTCCTCCATGTGTATCAGTTATCAGAGCAAAGATGTTCAGTGTTTCTTAGTTCTCTCCTCGTGCAAAAAAAAGCAATTTTAGGACTGATGTTAACAATGCCTTGCAGTCAGCACGGCAGGCTTTATATTCAGTATAGCACCTCCACCAGCAAAGTACTGAACCTTATTCCTTACATTCTGCACTCTTCATGGATGGATTTCCCTAAAGCATGTGCTTTTCTTTAAAGTGACAGAATTGAGATCTCAAGATAATACGAAAAATAAACCGCCATGTTTTTGGAGCTAAGTTTTATGCTAAACTTAAAACTACCTTCTTGTGAATGCATAATCCAAAGACTATGTTTCAGATCTGGCAGAAAAACATAGTCAGCAGAGCTCCAGGCAACTTTATGAATTTCTTCCGTAAGCTTATACTAGATTTGTACTAGAGAGAAGGAGCCGCCACCCTTCCCTACCCCACTACCCCCCAGCCCAACACAATTGCTCTCTCAGATCCAGGCTGAATTAAATGTTTAATTTGACTTGGAACATACTGTTTTGGTTTGGACAATTTTTAATAAAAGCAAGGGGCTGAATTCATGCAGTAACTTGTACAACATTCAGTGAGCAGGTGGTGCTGTCTCCTTTATGCTGCACAGCGCTGCAATTAGGAAACTTGTATGGCATGTGAGGCATACAGATTCAAGTCATCTTTGTCTGATTTGGATTAAGTATTTTTGAGCTAAAGTATTTCAGCTCTAATGTGCGTGCCATAATTGGAGGAGTATAAACTGGAGGTTTTGCCTCGGCAGGCTGCGTGGCAGGCGTACCCACTTGAAAGGCTTACACGGTTGCTCTACCCCCCAGCCACATGATCGATATGAAATCCCTTTCCTACTCCTGTACAAACGAGCGCAGGAGCCTTGCTCCAGAGGAAAGGTGAGGCAGTTGGAGAATGTATACCAGCAGAGAGCAGGACAAAGGCTGCACGAAGTGTTCTGGCTGGACACCGCACCTCAATGTGGTACTCTGTGATGGGTCTCCTGCTGGGAGTTCGAAGACTCGGGGTGGTTTGTTACTGAAATACCAAAAGAACCACTGACACATCCCAAGTGTTTCCCCTCATCACTTCTTCCCTGACTAACATTAAGAACAGAATTTGGCATTCTTTTTTAAAGATCCTTGATTCCAGTCAAAAAGAGAAGTTTATTCAAAAATGTAATCGTTGTGGAACTTGGAAATACACATGGTCATGGTGGGTTCCACAAAGAATTGCCAGCTTTCCATGCTGCCCTGAGACAATTCAGAGTATATTTGTTCACTGTGAATCTCTTGCTATGTGGAGAGTTAATTTGTGCTTTTTTTTCCATTACACAGGCCTCATTACATCACCATATCTCTGTAGCGCAGACAGATGAGCTTCTACCTGCCAGAAATTCTCAGCGAGTTCCTCACCCCCTTGACTCTAAAACTACATCAGATGTCTTGAGGTAACGCCTTTTAGGTTTTGCATTTCTTCCCTAAGGCTTCTGGGGACTGAGCTCTGAAATTTCAGAGAGACCTTTTCTTTTTGACCTGGCAGAATTATTTCTTAGTTTTATCAACAGCTTATAACTCTCCTATGGCCTACATGTGTGTCTCAGAGCAGTGGGTAACTCTTATTACAGCTGCTACCTCCACCACCAAAGAGCAGGACTTTGAGGGTTACTTCATCAGTTTTCCATACCACTATACAAAACTATGTAAAGGAAACTTAGAAACAGCTTTGCCTTTCCAAGTGGACACCTTGGTTTGCCTCCCAAAGATTGTTCTGTTTACCTGGTGGCCTAATGGGGACTGTGTCAATAATTATTTTTACTCACCAAACCAAACTGATTTATAGATGGAGATAAAAGTACTCTCCTGATACCAGTGTCTTAGGAACTGGGATATAAAGGAGATGCTCTTCCTGAATTGATACAGGGTTGTGCATCGTATTGTTGAAGATAACTAGAGGACTGTTCGCCTCCATCCCACCTGTTGGGGACTGAAAAAAGACCTGTTTTACGAGACAGCATACAGGGTGGAACACACCAGTGAACAAACGTACATTTAACCAAGTAGAGAGTATCAGCAGAAGAACATTCATGAAGAATAATCTAATCCAAGAAAATTGGTGGTGTATGTATTATTCTAGAAGATCTGAATTTGCATCCCTTTAGAGAACTGAGCTGTCACAGCTGTCCTGGCGTACTACTGTCTTTCTTTTGAGTAAAAGGATGATGCAATGCACAGGGAAAGGACAAGACACAACAGACACAAGTTACAACATGAGAAATTCTAATCAGATACAGGATCACAGAAAAAGCGTCATCAAATACTGGCACAGGTTGCCCAGCGAGGCTGTGGAACCTCTGGCCTTAGAGGTGCTCAGGACTCAAGGCTCTGGATACAGTGGTATTTGAACCTCTATGATTCCCTAATCTCTACTATGTATTGGGGACGGCCTACATTCAAATAGCTCGGTTCAAGTTCAAACACATTAAACCAAAAAATTTGTGCTTCCCCTCCCCTGCTTTTCAGTGAGTTTCCTGCTTTGCCAACACCACCAGCGTTAGTACAGCCAGGCTGTATTGTATGTGCAGGAGAAAACAGAGATAACTTTAAGTAAATTGTCTAGAAAAGACAAGAAGGAAAGGAGTAAACAATTCCAATTTCATTTCTCTCTGCATTTCTCTTCTGCAGGTTCGTTTTGGAGCAGTACAACGCACTGTCCTGGCTTACGTGTAACCCTGCCACTCAGGATCGCAGCTCCTGCCTTCCTGTCCACTTTGTGGTGCTCACTCAGTTGTACAATGCCATCATGAATATACTTTAAAAGACAGAAAAGCACTTGTTCTTCTGGCTTATTCTCCCCTCAACCTGAGAAACGTGCCACAGTCTGCAAAGATCACAATTTTGCTTCTCTTCAGACCAGTCCTGTGCTGTGCTTCTGTTCCTCCAAGAGCACATGTGAATTCTGCAGTGTTCAAAACGAAACTACCCATTAACATCTCTGGCAGCTTCAGTCCAAAATCTGGGAACATCCAAGAACAGTGAACACAGAGTAACCTCAAGCCAGTGTTAGTTTGGTGGCCCAGTAACTACTGGTCAGTGTGATTTTTTTTTTTTTTTTAATATTTTATTTTTTTAAGGAAGACTACAGTATCTTTTTGCATTAGGGACTCTGAGAAACAACTAAGAGCAGTTTCAGCCCTGCAGGTAAAAATACCTTGTAGTGACCAGTTTGGGTTGTCCAAAACTTTTGTTGTTTGATCATCATAAACTGGGACTTTGCAGGAGAAAAAAAAAGCCCACACAGTTGTAGTCTCATATAAATATTGGAGTTTTCTGTCTACCTGGAGTTCCTGTCAGAGTGGATTGGGATGAATGCATGCATTTGTTACCTGTCCATGTAGATGTGAATGGTCTGGAGATACTTTATTTATTTTTAGGTTTGGGGAGGGGAGGGATTAAATTATAAAGGACCAGGAACAGTAGAATATCTTAAGAATCCAGCTCCGTTCCACTGTAGGGTTATTTATCTACGTACCTCTCACTCTTCTGACCTAGAAATCAGAAATGAAGCTAATAACAATCAAAGTCCAAGCTGGGAAGGGAAGCGTGTTCTGGTAAGGATATACTTGTACACTTGTTAAGGAATTCTCACCTGCATTTAGCCTGGTTAAAGCAAGAAATGGCCAGTGTTTAATGAAGGATAACACTACCTAATGGAAGAAGAGTGAGTGAGAGGTAGGGAGGAAAAATACTTTAAAGCCCAGTATAAGGGCAAATGGAAAGTGGTAAATTAATCTATTGTAGAGCTATGATTGAAATATATTTCCAGGAAATTTAGTGATGCTAGAAAACTATTTACTGAAACCCAAGTCTCCCTTTAATTCTGGGCAGACTCGTCCATGTACATATCCAAAAATATGGTTTTTGTTTACACTAAATCAGTTACAAATCTGGTGTATTTTTTCTGACTATAGGAATATTATTTCAAAGAAATAATTTTTAAAAATTATATCATTAAATTAGTACTTGAAGTTATACCACTGTGGTGGAAAAGTTACTTTGTTTAGTAAAATGATTGCCATTTTAAAGGTTAATGGCTAATTGAAGTATTTTTATGACTCCTTCATTCCAGGCTTCAAGGGGTTTATATTTAAACTCCATTTTCTAATGTTTATTGTTGCACTGTGCAGCAGGCATGGACTGCCTTACGTGAGGGGTCGGGCACTTTGATCAGGCTGTGTGACCTAGTTATCTATCTGTGGAGAAAAAACTACAAATTTTAAAGTTCTTCCAAAAGACTTTCATGTTCTGGTTAAAAAAAATGAAATTCTATGATTTTAAAAAGTATTTTTCTTGAGATAATGTAACATTTAAAACAAATTATATAAAATTAAAAAAAAAAAAAGAATTGCTTGTGTAATGCGAAGGTGAAGTCAGAGAAGTAGCCTGTAAATGGATTATTTCGTTCTCTGCACCAAACTTCCCATGTGGGTATCCTCTTTGCAATGTATAGGTTAAAAAAAAAAAATCTGATATCAAACCATTTGTATCTAATGTGTACAGTGTAAAATTGACTTTAAAAATATTGCAGTACTATTTTTTCTTAATCAGAAAAGAAAATTCTCAAGGCCTTTTGAAGAGCATAAAAAGATGAAGATTGTAAACTTGTATAAAAAAAATTTAACTTGGGGAGGAAAAAATGTAAAGTAGACATTTGTAATCTTTTACCATTTGGGGGTTATTTGTTCCCAGGAGTCATCTGAACTTTGGATTATTATTTTGTTTATTCTTTTTAAATGGGCTGTTTTTATCCAGGGGTGTTTCTTCCCCAGAAACCTGGTTCTAAGCAAAAATTAAAAATAAAAAAAGGGCAGCAAGGAGTAGTTTTCATCTGGTGTCTTTTATTTAATTTTTTTAAGTTAAGAGAAGCTGGTGACATATTTATACGTTTTTGTGCAAAATAAATGAATGGCAATAGATTTTAAAGAAAAATCTTATGTACTTCAGTGTGAAAAGTTCTGTATAATATTTCCCTTAAATATGCATTATTTTACTTGTGAGTTTTTTACTGAATTAATCTGAAATGTACAAGCCCTGGCTTTCCTACAGAGTGAAGAAAGTTATTTTATTTTTTTTTTCTAACTTTGGAAATTCATGCCTAAATCAGAATTACTATTACAGTTGTTTGAGCTAAAGGGAGAGGGAGGGGTGGGGAATGTCCAGCATGCTTGTATGTATATTTCAGAACCTTTTTTAAATGTAAAAGCTGTACATTTCTGGGGAGTTCTGAATTTCTTTTTGGTTTTGGTTTTTTTTTTTTTCTCTGAGCATTTTGCAGTGAGCTTCTTTTATATATAGCTGACAATTTGAAAGAAAACAAAAAAAAAATGTGAAGTTCATTTTAAATCTACAGTATATCGCTGGTACAATACACTAAAAAAAGACTTTGATAAAAAGAAACAATAATAATAAAGACCTCCATTTTAAATGTCATTCATATATACCTTGTGGATGAGAGCTATATACTTTTACACACTTTTTTAGATGAATAAATTATTGAATTACTGAAACTGTTGGTGGAGTTTTATTCCTATGAGTATTTTCTTAAATGCTTAAGTTTTAGCATTCCTAGTGAAGGAGAGCTTGCAGTACAAGGTATAGATTCCATGTGATATGAATGGGACTGAAATTAATTTAAAGGCTCTTTAATATTTATTTACTTTAGAGATACGGACTACTGCCTTCCCTGCATTAAGCCAGTGCCTGCCTGCCTTTTCAATTTGCTGCATGTCGTTAAAGCTATAGCTTTGTCAGACTCCCTTTCAGAGTAATAAGGCTCATGAAAATGTATAAAGACTCACATTGCAACAGTACTTTTCTTTAAAACTGAAATGAAAGCAAAATAGAATAGTCATTCTATTCAAAATCACGTCTGTTGTGAGAGGAAATTTGGTGCCACTAATGTAAATGCAGAGATGAACAGATGTAAAATTCTGCCAAATGGGGTGGGTGGAAGCAACCTGGGATAACCTGGGATAACCTGGTGACGTGCGAGCAGTAGTTGCTTTACATTAGCAACTCTAAGCACAGGAGCTTCATCAGTTACAGCTGAAATTTCTCTGTACGCAGCAGGTAAGTCTTTAACAGGAGATTTCAATGGCATATCAGTCTTGTAAACTCCTCCCCCCTGCAGCAGGATTACAGATAGGGTAAGTGAAGTGCAGTCAGCCCCAGATGAAAGAGGAATGCGAAACCAGATCTGCCGCTGCGGGTTGCTCAGAGAAGCTGTAGAATCCCCATCCTGGGCGAGCTGAAGACTCAACTGGACATGTCCTTGAGCAGCCTGATCAAATTACACCTGCTTTGAGCAGGGGCTTGGTTGGACTGTTAGACTTCAGGAGGTCCCTTCAAACTGAGACATTCTGTATTTAGCAGGTTCATTTCTAAACACAGATGTGCAAAAAAATGATAAATTAACAACTGGACACCAAGCCCTTTCACAGTGCTACACCGTAACTAGACCAGAGGTCTATTTTGCATTCATCTCCCATAAGAATAGTTCAGGAAAAACTTAAAACGGAATCTTCAGATAATATATAATTTTCTGTATTTCAAGAAGTGACAAATCTGTGACCTGCCTAAGTATATTTTATATACCATATCCTTTGCTTTACTCTTAAACAAGAAAAAACAACAGCAAACCACCACCTGCCCCTTCCCTTCTTCCCAGTTGTAACTACACCATCAGCTATGGCTAGCCTGTGCTGCTGGTGGGAGCCATCTGGTTTCAGCAGTGGTGACTGTTGAGAGAGTTTCTGCAGACCCAAAAGGCTTTTAGAACTGGTCTTTGTAGCCCACTCTCTTACAAAATATACTAACAGAACTCATTTTCCATGAAGAGATGGAGCCCACACTTTGCATCCAGTCACAGCTCCTGTGACTGTATCAAGGAATTGCCACTCAGTTTCATGGCTGTTTTAATGGCTGCTTGGGTTTTCCTCAGTAGTTGTTATTTCTAGCTGTCCTGGTTTCAGCTGGGATAGAGTTAATTGTCTTCCTAGCAGCTGGTACAGCGCTGTGTTTTCAGTGTGGTATG
>JAVKLA010000088.1:2606010-2621885 GCA_034782735.1 Sagittarius serpentarius
TAAGCACTGCTCTGCAACAAGGAAAACAACCCTGTGTTATCAACACTGTTTCCAGCACAAATCCAAAACACAGCCCCATACCAGCTACTGTGAAGAAGATTAACTCTACCCCAGCCAAAACCAGCACACATAAATAGGTCTTATGCAGAATTGATGTGGGTGAAGATTGCGGGGGGGGGCAGGAGACAGAAAAGTGTGTGCTTTCATTTCCTTTTCTCTTTTTTCCCAATTTTTCCATCCTGAAGTTTCAGTGCTGTTAGATTCATGACTTGTCCCTGACCAGGACCAAGGTTTTACTTTTCCTCACCAGCTGGGAGTGGATAGTCATAGTGTTACAACCACCATCTCTGCATCAAGCAGCTCTCCCAGCCAAGTTCAGATGAGACTGTCACTTTGCAGAAGGTCTCTCCTGTCTCTTGGGCAGCAAGTCTGGGAGACTGAACGATTTGTGGCTCATGTACGTCTTTGGAAGACTGAGGGTCATAAAAGCCATTCTAAATGGGCACTTTACTGACAGTGCTCACCTTTAATGGCCTTTTTGTGAAGTTACAGCTTGGCTTTTAAGCCCTTTTTGCAATTCATCACTTAATCCATAGGCACTACCTTGGCCAAGAGTCGGACAATGGGGCCCACTGTGTCTGGTTTTGTTATGGAGCAGCCAGAGTGGCTTTTAACTAAAACAATGTATCTGAAGGAGAAAAATGTAATCACCTTGAATTCCCAACTGATTCAACTTACTTAAGGTAGCTTTGCAGACACTGGTGTGTGCAATCAATGAAATCAAAACTGAAGCCATGTAAGTATGGCAGAAAGGAGTAAGAATGCATGTGCCTTTGCACGTATAAAATATGGGGAGAGAAAATGTGCTGGTAAGAAGGAAACAACTATACTTGCAGCTAGGTCTGGAAAAAGACCATTTTTCCATGATATGAAATCTTTCATGATTAAATAGAAGGGTATATTAGATTGGCAAGGAAGTACTGTTATACAGCCCTGAAATCAGCTGGGGGCCCTTCTAAAGGACCTTTAAAAAAATCATGTGTCTTCTGGGACAGATTAATCTTGTAAACCATTTGTCAGTTCGTTTTAGGAATTGGAGGTGAAAAGAGGTTAAAACTGATCCCCCACGCTGGTCTTCTAATGCTGCTGCACAAAGGTTTGCCCTGGAACATGTAAGCCCAGGGTGCCTTGGTGGCAAAAAAGGAACAACCCAAACCCTGCTGAGACTTGGAATACATCAAACTAACTTACCTAACTCTCCTACTAAAACACTCTCAGATACAAATGGAAGAGGTGTATGAACACCCTTATTTGGGGGGAAAGCAGAAGGACTCCTTTTCTAGGCACCAAGGAAATACGTAACTTGGTTTCTGGTGCTACTGTCAATCTTGACAGAGCCCCTTACCTACAAGAGGGAGTACCTCACTGAAATCTGCTTGTGATCCCCCACATGGTTCCTCTTTCCAGGGTGCTGACTACTCTGAATCCAGCGGAAGCAGGGACACCTTGTACAGGGAAGGACTGGGCTTCAGTTGTTTGTGGGCTTCAGTGTGGTGGAGAAGGAGTATCTATACTAGTGCTTTTTGGCTCAGGAAGCCTAGTAACTTGCCACTTCAAGGTGGGGCACTCAAATGAGACCACCTGGCAAGGGGTAATCTTTATTTTCCCAAAATTTGAGCTGTCAAATTAAGATTTTTTTTTTTTAATGAGATGACATTTTTGGCTTAGGTCCCAGTTAAGCTAATGTGGAAAGCTACACATCTCTGGAGGCTTCTAGAAGTAATTCCAAAGATGAAAGTAAAGCCTCTAGAAAGCCAGTAGGGAAAACTATACCCTTCTGTGGAATCTACCCCACTTTAATTTGGCTGTAGGTACCTAAAGTAAAGCCAGAAATTTGGCAATCAAATAAGTGGGTGGCCAGTCCAGTGCTTTATAAAGTAGCAACCATTGACCTCAGTTAATTTTCTTTCAACAGTTGATCCCTTTCTACACTTAGTCATTCTACCCATGTCCTGATTTTATCAGGTCTTCAGTCTTCCAAAGAATCTCCCCAAAAAAGGGAAGTCGGACACACTCCCTCTCCTTAAGTTAACTGTGTAACAGAAACCAAAGCAGGCAACAAGAACTCAGCAACAGTGGCATTTGCCTGTTGAGACTGAAGCTTGAATGATTGTGTGCAGTAGGCCTGTTGAAGCACTAGCTCCATTTGCTTTTTGTCTCTTAGACCCCCACACCTGCCTGCCATTTAGCTGCTTCTGAAGGCTGGCCAAGGGACATCAGATCAAATAATAAAAGCCACACTGAAGTAGTGTTTCAGCTGAAACAGTATGAGTGGAGGCGAGATGGGGATTGGAAAAGGCTCCCTATAAAAGAGCCCACACATACATGCGAGAAGGTCATTAACTCGTGCCTTGTGCTATCTTTGCAGTCTCCGCTCCCTCTCTCTCAATTATTACATCAGAAGGAAATGAGAGAGCACTTTGCCAAATACTAATGGACTTGATGTTTTCATAATCTCAAGTGCACAACAATCAGAGCTGTTTATTTTCCAAAGAAGATGGGAACCAGGGGAGGAGGCTGAAGACTGCAAAGAGGTTCCAGAAAGCTCGAGCCAGTTCTATATTCATCTCTTGCTCCATCTTTAGCTGCCAGGCTGATATTTATCTGAATCATTCACTAGATGAGGCCTTGTGCTTCCTCAGGAATGTGTCAAAAGCCTTTAGAATTGCAAAGAGGCCTCAGAGAAACTGTAATACTGTTCTGTTAAGTCATCTGTGCCATTCTGTTAAAGAGGGGAAAAAAACCCTTTTAGAGAAGGGCTGGGACTGAAAAAACAAGCATCTAGGAGCACTCTTGCAGTTACAACTCTAACACTCATTTCTGGGGAAAAAGGTAATAAGAGTAGCTAGATACTGTCCTGTAGCCAGTGTTCCTTTGTTGTTCACTATATAGCAACTGACAGCATGTGTCCAAGTTTACAGAACACTTTAGAATCCCACTTCAGCTTGAATTAAGGAGCTTTAGTCTGCTTTTTATATGTCTGAATATAATGATACTGCTACATGTTTGATTCTGAAGAGTAACAAGGACCATTCCTGGATGAAATGTGGTGCCGAGGAGACATGAGGGGGTATGACTGAGCTGATAGGAGGGGTCTCTGCAGTGGCATGAAGAAGTCAATTCTGTTTCCTGTTGTCAGTATCCAGTTTCCCCACAACTTGAAGTTCCCTTAAAGAATTGGCTAGGACTGTGAGGCTTCTGATCTACTGTAGTCACAAGGCTGTTGCACCTGGTGGACTTGTATACAGAACTCTAGTCCTATTGGTGGTGTGTGAGTCAGGGGAGACATGGAAGGCATTTGCTTTTACAAAGTGAAGCCCAAGTCATCACTTCAGAAGATAAGGACACTTTGTGCTCTTCCTTGCTGCTCAGACTTTGGAAGGTTCTGCCTCTGATGGGGTCTTAAATTCTCAGTCCCCGTTAGAGTGTAACGGATACTAGTAATGGGAATGTGTACACAGGGGCTGATAGGGAAATGACTTACCCAGTCACATCAAAAGAGAATTTTCAAAGGATCTCCCAACAGCATCTTATATTCTCATACATCACCCTTCAAAGGCCATAACCAGAACAAAGGTTTTGCATAATTTGGGAGAGTCTTTGGGCTGAACTGGGACTTAATAACTTTTCTAGTGTGTGTGTGTGTACTTATTTATACCTATGATCACCTCCCAGGAACTGCCTGTGTTCATCTATCAAAGCATATGTTCTGGGCCTTTGACAATTCTGCATTGGGTCAAGAAGCAATAGGGCTCTTCATTACCACTGTTCAAGCATTATTCCCCACTGTCTCAGCAGTTAGATTCCACCTGTCTTGTACAGAAAACAGCTTGCCGTCTTGTCTTCTACAAACTTAATATCAGTGTTGTATGCAAGATCAGAAAGTTTTCCTGATAGTAAAACAAAGCATTGCCTAGTCTGCTTCTCTGAAGACTGAATAAAACAAATGACAAATAGGAACGAAGTTCCTGGGCCCCGTTAACATCTAAAAGCACAAAGATATTTATAAATGGCGAATTTGAGTACTGAGCAGAAGACGGTCGCAGAAGGGGAAAGGAAGCTCGCGCCGTTCCTCAGGCCTAACAGCTCTGTGACAGCCGCCTGGGCTGGGGTCACTCCCGGCAGCACCCGGGAGGTGTCGCTGCAGCCCAAGGCTGGCGAGCGCCGGCCCCGCGGCCTCCGACCCGCCAGCCGGTGTAACACCCGCCTCGGTGGGTGTCTTTTGCCCACGCCGGAGAAAGTGGTTTCTGGAAAGGGGCCTATGGGACAACTGAATTTCAAACGCTAGAACTAGACTACCTGGGGTGCCTCCTCTATGATGCTCTCTGACAGTGGCAGGCTGAAGTCCCCCGTGCAAACCTTTCATTTGCGTGTCCAAAGTTGTTAGTGCTGCCGATGCACACGAAGGACTTTACCTGCAAGCCTGTAGGCCAGGGCTGAAGGTGTGGCTCTCTACCTGCTGACTGCTGAAAGTGCTGCCAGATGGGATGCCTTCTGTGTGGCATCCTTTGTATTAAAGCCTAATAAATGTTCAAATACAGAGGGAATTTTGGACTTGGTCTGACAAAAGATTGAAATTTTGCATACAGAAGAGATCTGATAAAGATCTGTGTTACATTAAAGCAGACACAAATCTAAAGAATGCTTTTACTGAGGACATAGTTGTCTTAGAATCACGGAAGGGCATCATGAGAGTGGATGGCAATATTGGGCACCTTGTGGACAATGTCAGTAATACCATGATTTTTCAGGTGTTGTAAGTGCCATTAGACTTTAATAAGAAATTTATGTAGCATTTGTGTTTGTTGCTATTGATGCTATCGTTTTGTTGTACTTGAAAATACAGCACCCAGTACAACAGATTCTTGGGACTGGCTGGTCTTGTGGCATTTTCAAAGTAGAAACTGGGCAACGGTGGATAATATAGGGTGACGATTTATAACCATGCACATCAGATTGAGAGGTTTTCTGTATGCCTCTGATGCAGGCATCACAATGGTGAAGTAGACAACGAATATTTTAGCACCAAGCTTTAAACATGTTTTACGTCTCAAACAGTAATTATAAACTGCTGATACACGGGAAGAGACAAATGTAGCTGAGATAGGAAGTGATGATTATCTCCAGCCTAAAGTTAACCTGTATATAGGAATAGTGAATGTGGATGAACTGCCTGTGTCACTTTCAGAAAAAGAAAACATCCCAGACTGCAGAGACTATACTTGGAGGAATGGAGATTCAAAAAAAAAGAAAAAAACAAACCCACAACAAAACAACCAAACCGCCAACCCACCAAAAACCCACCACAATACTAAAACATGGGGCAACCACTATAATCCTTTGGAGCTGATAGTTGGAAACATCCCCAAACCATATCATGAGTAGAAAGTCCATCCTCCAAGAGAAAACCGATGGGGATGTTTTGTGGCCCATGTGAACACTCCCTGTGAATTCACTTATGCACTACTCATTAGAATCTCACAGAAATCTCTAATTCAGTGAAATGAACCTTCTCCCACTCCTTGGTGGAGTGTCCCTTCAATCAGAACCCAAGGTTTCTTAACAATTCCCACCAAAAAAAATTCATGTTAATGAAAAGGAGAGGCAGATGGCATCATCAAGGGCTGGGCAACATGGGCAGCAGCTACATAAGCAGGTATGTTCATAAATACCCTGATAGCTGGTCCCACAGCACACCCATTCCTGATCTGCAGCACTACTGTACTCTTCTCTCCCTTGTTCTGGAGCAACCAGCAAGGTTATATGTGTATTTTCCCATCAATCTCTAACAATGTATTTCAGTCTTTGACACCCACTGGTGGCCCCACTGAGACATCAAAGCACCTTGTTTATTGTTTTCAGATTCCTTCTCTTAAGTGTTTCTGGATGCAGCATTAACGAGTTCTCCTCCTAGAAGTTTTGCTTGTGTTTTAGCTCTCTGAGATTTCTATTAGCTTTGCCCCCCTTGTTTCCTCCCTTAAGAATTTAAGTATGTAGCTCAGGCAGGTACTTGCCTCACTTTAAGCAGTGGCCAAGGGCTATTTAATGATTTGGGTTTATACAGATCACACTGCCTGCTTGCCTAAGGAACTAAGTACCTGTGATACATGGTAAAAGTACAAATTCTTCTGTTAGAAATAGGTTTGTATTTAAAACAAACTAATGTACACCCAGAATTTTCCTCGATGGCCAGATAAAAGCTGTCCAGTCAAATTAGCCAGCTCCCATCTGTTAAAACTTTCCTTCTCCTTTGGACAATTGCCTGGGCAGAGTGCAGGGGGTGGGGGGGTGGGGGAGAGTGTGCAGGTGTTAGCTTCTGGTTTAATGTCTTTTTCAGAATCAACAGTGAGGGACAGGAGTAGTGTTGTGGTTCCAAGCTCTTTTGTCTTCAGCCACTTTAGGTCAGCTGGTTATTTACATGTTAGAAGTTTCCTACTACAGCTTCTCATGGCTGGAGTACTTGAATTCCTGAAATAGTACTGAGTGATTACTGCCCCTCACTCAGGACAGTTACGTAGCCCTTCAAAACCTTGCTTGCACTTTTTTTTTGTATTGTATCCTCTCCATTCTAAGTGTGTGTGGAGGAAGATGCCCTAGAAATTGACCAAGTACATAGGTTTTAATGCTGGTGATAAAAGGAGGTTAGTATTTGCAAGCAACCAATGTAATTTCTCTTGGCTTCTCTTGCCACTCAGCTGGTCAAGTATCTGTACTGATAAAAGCCTCTGTTTTTACCACATTGTTAGGCATTGCAGGATTCTTCTGTTTAGCATGTATGTATCTCAGAGTTAAAAGCGCCCAGTCTGCTTGCTGGGGCTCACTATGCTGTCTTCTGTAGTCCCACTTGTGGTCCTCCGGCATCATAGGGCTAGATACAAGCCTGTGTCTGCGGGGAGCCCTGGGGAAAGAAGGTAAGGGTCGATCCAGTTGTGGGACATTGAAGTTGTTCTTGTAAGCTGCTCCTGACTGGAAAACTGCAGGTATGGTGCCTTAGAACAGGAGTGGCCTATTAGCAGGTCTTACTCTCATGAGAGGGGAAAAAAATATTTTAAGTCGTCATCCCTCCCCCTGCATACATTGGAACTTGATGGTTTTTAATTCAGTTATTTTTAATGAAGCTATAATTCTGGGTTAATAAGACCCACAGAAAGACTGTGTCTCCCTTTAAAAAGTCTAAGATTTCCACAAGAGTGGAGATCTGTTAGAGATGCATTGCTAGCTAAACAATTAAAAGAAAAAATGTGTAATGGAAGACATGTAGGTAAATATTCTGCAGCCTTTTGACAGCTTTGGAACAGTGTTGTCCAGCTGCAGCATCACCCAAGAGAAAAAATATCTGAAGGTCGCATTTTCAGCTTCCCAGAGCACTTGAATCTAGGGCAAGTGTTATGGGGACAGATCCAGGTCTGCTACTCTGCACGGCATTCTTCCTTTTGTGCATCACCATGGTAAACAGTTAGGGTTGCCAGGAGCTTGGATGCATTGTTTGTCTCACTCCCTCATCCGCTCTCCCCCTCCTTCACCAAATGCTTTCTCAGTGATTAGTTACTGAGTAGAAGGGGCTCCAGTTACCATGCAGCCTGCCATCTCTCCTCATTTTATTGGAACTAATATCCCACCTGCGATGATAAGGTTTAAACTTGTTTAATCTCCCAGCTTAGCTGTGGTGTTTTAATATTTTTAAAATGGTTGTTTCAGAAAAAGGGGGATTTAAACAGGTTTTGAATAAATAATAAAAGCCCTTCTCACAGGTTGCAATGCAGGCTGGGAGGCATGAACCATTTTCATCAGGTCAGATTTCATGTTGGGTTATCCCAAGGTGGCCTGACTTTGTGGCTACGGATTTACAATGAAACAGTCAGATGCAAAGCAGTTTATGGAGAAGAAACTGCTTTAATAATGCATTTCCTGCTCGGCAAACAGCAGGTACAATGACATTCATAGGGAATGGGAAAGGGAACAAAATCTCTCAGAAAAGGAACCAGTTTCTCCCTGGAGTTTAATAACTTTTTTGTTCCTACAACGTATTTAGGGAGATAAAGGTTGACCTGAGAGACATCAGAATGCACAGCTTTGTAACATCTTGGGCCTGATAAACTGAAGACCCATCTGCATTGTTTCAAATTTAAGGGAAGGGAAATAGGTTCTTACTTCATGGTGAAATTTCACTGGTGTAAATATAAGACTCTCCCTCTGGAATAAGCTGGATAAAGTGCATTCTGCTGACATGTAGAACATGTTAGTTTGTCTACCACTTCTTGTTCCCTGGACTGTGAATGCTGTGGTCAGCCTCAAGAGGACTGCCCCTGACTTCTCTGAGCCAAATCAAAGCCATAATACCAGATGTTCAGAAGAGTCTTGCCCTCTTAGTCCAAGCTGTTAGTATGTACTTCAAGCTTGCAGAAGCATGGGGTTGTAAAGCCTGTAAAACTAGGCAAGACTTTTATAGCTTTTTCAAGACAGTTCTCACATCTTCTGCATACTTGGGCACAATTTGTGTTGAAATTTAAGTAAAGCATAGTGAATAAAGTAGAGATGGCCTACCCCTTTTTTTTTTTTAAAGGCAAAAGCTTGACAGAAAGCAGTCAACTGATCTATCGCTCTGTTTCAGAAGAGCCTAAGCAGCACTAACTGGATGACCTTACTGCTGTGCACTTCTTTTCTTACGGTTGCAGAAAAGATAAGGTGGGCATAGAGCTGTTATACAAATACTGTTTAGATTACTTCTGTTCTGGAGAAAAAGCCCTGTCAAACATAGTCATTTTGTGTCCTGTCTAAGTCATACCAGTAAGGAACTTGGCTGTAGTCACCTTCAAGTGAAGAGAGAGCCATCATGTCTCAAAGATGGATCTTGCCAAGCTCTGAGCTTATGTTTGCACAGATGAATCTGTAAGTGCAACTCTTACAAACAAAACTAGCTGTAACTAGATGAGTTAGCCATGTCACCCCAGATGGCCTCCTCACTAACCTGGCTGAGAAGAAGAGGTAGACACGCAAGTTACTTTGGGGTAGCAATGAGGACAGCAAAGAGGATAAAATTTTCATTGGTGCATAAAACCCTCTCTTGCCTAGCTAAAATTACCATTGAGCTCCTCCAGGAAGCTTTCATGGACAAACCAGCAAGTAAGAGTAACTCACTTCACAGCATATAATCATATTTCCAGTATTCATACCTATTCAACATAAACAACCACAGGGCAAAATCATGTAAAATCCACATGAAATTGGGTAAATAGATAACACTAGCAAACCACTGCCTCCCTTGCACCTTCTATTTGAGGGAAAAGAGGCTGTTTCAGCATGATTTCAAAAGCACTACTCTAGTTTTGCATTGCCTTGAAATAGTGAAGTATTATCCCTATCTTTTTTAGCAATGCCACAGAAGTCAAGTAATGACTTGCTACGTATACTGCTAACTTTGTGAAAAGCCCTGTGGGCAAAACCTAAATACCCTGAACTGCAGTTGTCTGCCTCAACATAAAAGCATCCTTCCTCACCAAAACCAAACAAAACCCACACCTAAATTCTTCATGGAAAAGATGTGGTATTGCATGCTGAAGGGGATGTATAAAACAGGAAAGATTTTTTTAAAAGGAAGAGTGGGATAACAGTGAAACTGGGACCTATTTGTCTACTAAAATGAAGGCAGGGAAAAGAAGAGCTGAATAGAGTATGTCAATGAAAAGAAAGGCAGTTTACTTTGAGGATCATAAAGGGGGGTGGCTTAAAACATTATTAAAGTGGTACTTGAACTGCACGACAACCAAATATTCTTCCATAGGTTCAGAATATTACATAAGAGAACTATCCATATCTTTGGTCATCTCATGTGTATGGAAGAAGCAATTTCCACAAGGGCCCTGTACTAACTAAAGAACTTGTTTTTCAGTTCCTTGAATGTCAGTTTTCATTCGAGGTGGGGGGAGTATAAAAGGGCAAACATACAGATAGTTGAAATTTTCAAGGTTAAGAATGAGCTGGAGTATAATTTTAGTAAAAGAAATGTCTGTTAAGTGATATGCAGTGTTTAGGTGGAACTTCACTAAATCAGACAACAGTGCAGGAAAGCTCTGTAGTTAGTCTGACACTAGATACCTGTATGAATACTAATCAGCTCTGCTAATCACCAGTAAAGCAAAGATTGGTATCATACTTATTACATGTGGCACTTCAAGACTATTCTAAGGCAAAATTCTAGACAACAGTCGCAGGCTGCTACAGTGCTTCAGTTTTTCTACGAAGTGTGGTTTTTCAACTAGCATCTGTTTCTCCACAAGGTTTTATGTTCAATTTTTCAGAGTATACTAATTGCAGTTGTTGGATTTCAGGTTATACAAATAAAGACAGATAGTGGGATAACGAGTTAAAAAATAGCTATACCTCTCTGTGCTTTGTACCAGCCTGTGCATCTGCTTAAATGAGCTATACTCTGGTCTGTTTCATTGCCTTTTGTCCCTTTCAACACTTGGTAGTGTCAAGTAAAATTTCTTTCTTGTCTTAGCTCTTCTCAGCATGCTTTGTCCAGAAGAAAACTTAACTGGCATTCCAACAAAGTAAGCTACTGTCCTATACCCTGCCTTAGCTTTACTACAGCATCAAGGAGGAACCTTTATGCTGAAGAAAGAACAATAATCTTAACACCATAGGGGAGACCTTTTAGAAGCAGCAGAAAGTCGTGTGTCCCCCCCATTTCTCTGCAAAGAGACAGTTAAGCCCACAGAGAAGGGCAACACCAAAGGTCTGGAGAGAAAGGTATCCTGTACAAACTGAGGTGTCCTGAGGACAATTTAAAAATTCAGACTGGTCTTTTTTGGAGTAAATACTAAACCTGTGCATTACATCTAGGTGGGATAAAAGTTGCAGATAATGAAACTGTTATTTTTGTCTAAGTATTTGTCAAATACCATGCCAAAGATGTTGGCACAGGGGAGAAATGCCTGAAATAAGTATGCTTAATGCAGTGTTGCATGCTGTATCATAATTGGATTCTTTCATTCCTGCTCTAAGTTGGTGGACTGAAAAGTCATGAGGAAAACTTCATGCAGTGGCAGAAAGATTGGCACTATCCCTTAACAAAACAGGGAAAGTAACTTTCAGGATCTTGAGTGCATACCAAACTCTCACAGTCCTTGAAGATTCTAGCACATTCCCAAGTTCAGTTAAAATAATACTAATGTACATTCTTCAGGTGACAGGCAAGAACACTTGACGAGATGCCATGAGCAAACTTTGTGGTGATATATGATGGCAAGATGTATTGGTCTGACAATGCCATCCCTGGAAAATGTTCAGGCTTTTGTTTAAATCAATCCCTGCTATGGCTGCTGCTGAATGAGCAACGCAAACATCATCACTGTAGGACAATCATAGGTGAATCTCGCTTCTTATGCCTGTGACGCTCACGTGTTTGGTGTCATGGGCATAATTTTGCCTTGACTTTAACAGGCAGGGGCTGTACACCAAGGAAATAGGTTGTGTGAGAAGGACCTGTGTGCAAAATAAATACAGTTGGCTAGTGATAAGGGAATGCACATGGCAATTCTACTTTCTGGAAATGTAAAGAGAAGGACTTTTCTATGCATGCCAAACCCCTAAATATGGGGGCATTCTTGTGGGGCTGGCGGGAGGTTATCTGTGCATGTGACCCCTCCCCCAGTAAAGTCACTGTTTAGACACCACCACCACCACCCCTGAGTAAGCAAGAGATGGGCAGAGAAATGGGTAGAGAATTGACTTTTCCAGTATATCACACATCACTGTCAGGATGAGAAACACAATTCCACTCTGATCTTCCTCCTTTTGGTGCTGCTGAGTACAGTGTCTTTCATATTAGGCTGTGGGAGTGATGCTCTATCTCTTATGCAGAGGAAATAAGCAATAAGTACCACGGAATAACTTAAGTGTTGCATCAGGGGTTGAAATTTGTTTGGGTGGTGTTTTCTTTATTGCTGAGTAGAAAATCTGATGGATGAAGATCTAGCTACAGAACATAGGGGTCATTTAAACTTGTAGAAATTGGAATCTGCACAAGTGGGGCTAGAATTCTACCAGTCTGGTTTGCAAACAATTAGTAAAGAAGCCAGCAACTGATAATGACTCAAAACAGGAAATAAGCAAACCCAATGGGAAACAGCCATTTGTGAAGCAATAATTATTCCTTGTTCAAGTGGAAGGTCATTGGAGGAAAGCAGTGTCTAGAATTAGAAAAGTGATACGTTCTGTTCAGTGAAGTACTATGGCAGAATTTTTTGGCAGTGAATCTGACTTAGGGGTACCTAGTCATGGCCTTGGGTGCTGCTTTACTGTTTGTGGGTCAGCAGTATAGACGGAATCACTGAAATAGCCACCTGTAAAGGTTTCTTTGAACCAGAAAAATTTTTCTGCTTCAGCTGGTCATCCAGCCCTGTGAATCATTGTACTGCTGTAACAGCCAACTTCTAGCAGCTCAGGTAAGTAGCTAGGAGTAATGGGATGGGGGAAGCTAGGGAAAGAACTACTTCAGAGGAGTCTGCTGCTGAAGGATGGATATTGTGGACATACCCTTTTAATTTTTAGGGATTTGATCTGCAAATGTCATACTTCATGAGTAAATCCTACTCACAAAAAGATCGTGTTGACTTCGAACAATCTCCCAAGAATGCAGTTTGTAACAAAACCAGCAAAGACTTAAGCTTCTGCTTTAAAAGAGCACTTTTGTCCATGGGCTTTATATTTAAAAACACATTAGAAACTAAACTATATCTTTTCCAGATAAAACTAGTCCATTGCCCTATCTGTCACAGGATCTGCATTATACTTGCCAAGAAAGCAGCTAGCTTTTTCCCTGCCAGCCCCCAGTGTCCTCAGGTGCAGGGCATGCATATAATTTGCTCTTGTACCTCAATCAGTGAGCCAGCAGAAGAATAGAGGAAATTAATTTCTCTCATTCCTTTTCCCTCTGTCCTATTTTTTATGAGAGCTTTTTAAAAATGTTGCTTACTATATGATTATGCACAGCAGGGGTTTGTAACAACCTCATCTTAACTCAACTACCTCTGCCCTTGCTGTGGAATGACTGGTTGCCTTGGCAATCTTCTACATGCAGTGCTCTGGAGCTACAATTATAGTGCTCTTCTCAGTAGTGATCCTCTTAGCTCCTTTTCTTAGAAGTTCATGACAAGGAGATACAAAAGGATATATATAATGGATTTTATTGTTCCAGCCTTCTGTTTCCTTCATCCCTGAAGGAAGCAAATCTGCACTATCTAAACCTGTTTGCTCTGCAGCAAGGAGAAAAACCTTCTGTTTGTGTAGGATGAAGTATTGTGTTACCTGCATGTCACAACCAGGCAAGTTAAGCCACCTGAGGTGTTAACTCCAAGTCCCATATAAACCCTGAGGACTAGAGCAAGGACCTCTTGAGCCATTCTACAGCAAAAGCAACTTTGAAGGAAGCATTGTTTTGTATTACATTACAAAGACTTCAGATCAAATGTGCTTACTTTGCAAGTAAAACAATTGCAACTTTAAGTGCTGGCTCTGCAAACTCAAGATAAATGTATATGAGCAGCAGTTTACACCGAACTGGGAGGGCCAGTTGTCTCAACCCCTTATCACTTCAGAGTTTATAGGCCAAACATTGTGCTGAACTACATCAGTTGCATACTATCTGTGTACAACACTGATGGACAAAAGTAAGACCTACGTCAGCAAGAGACACTAAGACCTAGTGCACTGTTTTTCTTGACCGTACTTGCTCTGCTGGGTGAACGTGGGTTTTGTTGTGTTTGTTTTTTTCAAAATAAATAAAGAAAATCTGTCCCTGAAGTCAAATATGACTGGTAACAAAGGGGGAGCAAAGCTGACAAGTAAATTCTCACATAGATCATTATTTTAGAAAGAAACCTGAGGACAGAAATGAGGTTAGTTCTATCTCTGCTATTTGTAAGCAGTGGATGGATGCACAAAAGGGTCATAATGTTTAAATCTACATGCAGAAACTCTGTATTGTGTGCTTCCATTTGTGGATAGTGTGAGTACCTGAGGAAAGACACCTGTTTTTCTTACTGCTGAGATCAGTAGGCTCGCACAGTGAGGGAAGTTGTTCTCACCATGCACAAACTGTTGGACTTCATAACAGAAATGCCTAACGGCAGCTGGCATTTTGGACCCTTTCAGTGCCTGTGCCAGTGGGTACTTGGCTGATGAGTGACATCCTTTCTGACACGAGCAATGTGAAAACTGCAGAGGAGACTAAAATGCTGAACTGTTGGTTCAACAATTAAAAGCCTAAAAATATTGAGCAGTCCTAAAGACTAAACAGTTCAGTTCTTCTAACTGCTAAAACACAATTTTAAAAAAGGAACGTAGGTTTGCAATTTTGTACATGAGTCTCCTTCTCTTTTTCTCTTTCCCCTCTGCTGTCAAGTGTGACCAGAGATGCTGCTTTGAACCAAGATGGCAGCCACCAGCAGCTGGCTGAGATGCCATTGCTAACTGAAGTCTTCATTCTCAAATGCTGCTCAGATTCAAGAACGGGTGAGAAATGTCACATACGAGAGCCATGAAAACAGTACTAGCTGACAACCAAAATCACTAATGCTGAACACTTCCAGGCAGATCACACAAATACTTGGCAAACACAGAATAAATTCAAATCTGACTTGGAGGAACAAAACTCCACTGACAATAAAAGTTCTTGCTTCAATTGAGAAGCTACACGAAGAACCTAAGAACCAGCTCTTCATATATTAAATACTCTTTCAGTACCCTTTGGAAGGGTCCCTGCTTTCAAATGTGTGTGCAGTATTGGGGAAGGAAAGCAGCAGGCTGTTCCTACAGAACTAAAATGCACTCATTCTTCTCAAAAAGAGTTTGGGAAAAATCACAAGTGCTACCCTCTCACTGATAGTCCAAATGTCTGAGAGCGAGTCTGCCAACATAGGTTCTGAAATTCTCACCCCTTACATGGGTGTAGATATATCTAATGAATCAAGGTTGAAAAGACTTCCATACATCAGAGCTTTCTCTTTCCAAGACAGGGTAGCAAAGTGAATTTGCATTAGAGGAGGAAAAGACTGCAAGCCTCCAATATGATAGCTTTTTCTTAGCGTGGTGTTATGTTCAACCCAATATTGAAATGCTATACCAGAGTAGCCCTTTGCTAGGTTCGTTCTAGCAGATGCACGTGGTCTCTCTAAGAATTGGCTAGTTGATGTTTTTAAGAAACAACATCTTCAAAAGTAGGACTCGGCAATAACAGTTGTCACCAATTAAAAAGTAACAATTCCCACAGGGGTTTTCCTTATTCAGCCTTCTTATCTTTATCAAGAAAAATGTGGTGCCTCTATTTCCCTATGCAGTTTTCAATACAGAGGAACAACTTCAGAAGCTCTATCCCATCCTGCTATGACAACCCAGGTATCTACTTCTCACTGAGCATCTTCAGACTCTACAGTTTTAGCACTTGGAGTTGAATACTTGACTAACTGTTGCTCTCCTCTACATTTTAAGGGCTGGTTTTTAGTTGGTTTTTTTTTTTTTCCTCTGGAATATTCATTAACTACATGGCAATTTATTTGCTTGTTTCTCATGTGGCTGAGGCAGGTAGTTGAACATGAAGTTCAATTCTTGCTTGCTTTTTTTTTTTAGTATTTGCCTTTGTATTACTGGTGGGATTCATTATGAGGTTAAACTCCAATGAGAAAAGGTAATCCAAAAAGTGTCCTGCTTATATCATTAGCCTCACCTCTGTGCCTAGGAAGATCATGGAACGGATCCTCCTAGAAGCTATGCTGAGGCACATGGAAGACAGGGAGGTGATTCTAGACAGCCAG
>JAVKLA010000088.1:2621985-2656097 GCA_034782735.1 Sagittarius serpentarius
AAGAGGGCAGATTTAGACTAGATATAAGGAAAAAATTTTTTACAATGAGGGTGGTGAAACACTGGCCCAGGTTGCCCGGAGCGGTGGTACAAGCCCCATCCCTGGAAACATTCAAGGCCAGGCTGGACGGGGCTCCGAGCAACCTGATCTAGTTGAAGGTGTCACTGCTCACCACAGCGGGGTTGGACTTGATGACCTTTGATGGTCCCTTCCAACCCAAGCCATTCTATGATTCTATATTGTTCTGAGCAGTTCTGTGCAGGAAATAATCACAAAGCAGGAGTCAAAGTAACTTGCTTTCAAGTCTACTTTTATAAATTTTACATAATAAGCACATGTAGAGGGCAGTCAGATTGCTAGACACAGGACAGAACACTTCTACTTGGACTTGCCCAATGCAGTTTCCTTTGCTGTTATGCATTTTTTTTACTCCTAGACTAGCAGTCTCTTTTCCAATGTTCATTTCCTCAAAAGGTGGAAACTGGTGTCTGGAGGAGTCAATCAGTATGAACGTAAGACAACTGTTCTTTACAGTCACAGTACTGTGCTGCTTGTAGTCCTCCAAACCTACCATTCAGTGACACTTGCTACATCAGGCAAGGTTAATCCTGCTGCTTCATGGTATTTCAGGATTTATCACATTTCCCTTGCTGCATATACCAAATCAAGAACTGTATTTTTTTGAGTGATTTATAATGTAAATCAAACAAACTGTTCATAATGAGTATAGGCACTTTACCCAAATGTCATACAGAAAAATCCCTGTTGGTCTTGTCTTTTAGTCTTTTGAATATCACCAGCTCTTACATAAAAGTTTAAATCTTCAGTCTGAATGTGAGTTTATTACACTGGCCTCACGGTGCTTGCCTGGTAGTAACATTTATCTAACAATGTTCACCTGCACATTTCAAGGTGCTTTACAAAGTGTGCCTTCATTCCTGCTCTCAAATCTCAGGAAACTGAGTCACTCATCCAAATAGAAGTTGATAGCATTTTAGATAGTGTAAGCATTTTTAGGTAGCATTTTATTCCTACATACTGGTAGGTGTCCGGTTGTTCTGCTTCTACACAACAATTGTATGTTTATGAAGCTCATTCTTACTTCAGCCATATACTAATCCCAAAGCTTGATGACATAACAGCTAAATGAGAAAAAACAAATTTATGCTGAATGCTAAGTGGCACAAGCCAAAGTTCACTGAAGTTGACTGGAAAGCATCTTACAGGCTTCAAAATTACTTTGAAAGAGTTTTCAGTAGAAGGGTTTTTATTATTATTACTATTACTTCAGGATCAGGTTTCCAGGCTTTAGAAAGAAAATAAATGGAGAGCTATTAAGCTGATCTGTTCAAGTTTCGCAGCTTATCAGTAATGTATTTGCCCATTTCAGATCACGTGAAGTCTCTGGACCTTCGGTCAAACAACAAACACAATACACAGGTATCCTTGGCTTTCTTGGTACCAGCATGCTCTGTAGCCAGTTGTGAAGTCCATGCTTGTTTTTTCTTCCAAGAGCCGAGCAATCCAATAGAATAGTTGGAGCAGGTTTCTGCTTCAGCAAGGACCCAAGCTTGTTTTTGGTCAAACAAGGAGTAGCATTAATCCACCACTTAATTGCAGTCACCTTCAGGGCAGAAATTGGCAGCCATTTAACATGATCGAGTAATGTTACACAATAGCTCAGGACTGAAACAAAGAATCATGTATCCATCGGAAATTCAATGAGACATTAATGGAGAGAATATAATTACAGCTGGAATTTGGACAGGATGTCAGAATTGGCACCTCTACTTGCAAAGAGTGCTGCAGGATGTTTAGTAACCATGCCACCCAATGAATTACATGATCTACATCACTGCAATGCTGCATTTACTTGGGAGCTCTTATCGTTGATTGCTCTGTAATTCTGCTTAAAATGTATGGAATTTGACAAGATCACATCTTGAGATGGCATGCAAGCTACAACCGCACTTAACTAGATCTCAAAGAATCTATGCATCTCTACCTTTTTGCCCTTTTCTTTTTCTTGTGTTTGTTGCACAGTCAAAGGAAACAGCTTTTTATGTGAATGATGATTAATAAGCAGCCCTGCTGAAGGGTGATGTAGCTGGTGTTAAGAACAGGCTCTTTTAATAGACACTTTAAAATGTGTTCTAACATGTGAAAATGATAGGCTGTCAAACCACCATTCAGGTGTACACCAAGATAATAACATGCATTTGAGAAAAATGATAAGGTAAAATACACATTTTTACAGTATGAAGACAAATAGTGAAATATACGCTTGCATGCCTCAATGTAAAATAAGAGGAAAAAAAAATCCATTGAGTGGAATTATGAGTAGTCTAGACACCTCCATTGCCTTGTGCTTGAAACATCAACTGAATGTGTCTGATCGGCTGTATTTGTGCTTGAATTAAAGACAAAGTATTTGCAGTGTCCGTTTATCAGCTGTTATCAGAATCTTTCCACAAGGATGAAGGCATCTCAAGTCAGGACTTTGTTTAAAGGTTATGGCTATAGTTTCTGTATGCAAACTTTTAGGCAGAAACAGGATGGGATCTTTTTGAAAAAAGCACAATTAACAGGAAACTGTTAATGAAAATGAAGCAGTAGGATGTCTGGTTTGCTTGAGATCAACATCAAAACATCACTTTTCTTATTTGTGTAGAACCTTGACAAGTAGTAATTCAAGTTGTGGGCTCGTGAAAGGACAGTTGTCTTTTTCTATTTTTTTGGAAGTATACCACAGTCCAGAATCCCCTTCCCCAATTGCTACGTTAACCTCTTAAGAATAAAGCATCCACGCATTTGAAGTCTAACCATAGGTGCATGCAGTGAGTAACAGGCATTTTCCCATTCTTGTTAACGTTGCCATTTTCAAGCATCTGATAAATGTTAAGTCCTCTCCCTTCATAAAATGTTTTGATGTTCAGTTCTTATTCTGTTCTTTAATCTTTATGTGCTCAAGAAAAGCATTCAGAACACTTGCAAAGTAGCATGGGAGATGAGACATAGAGTGCCAGCCCTTTAAAGAACTAGATAAATGAACTCTGAGACTGTTGCAGATGTATTGAAAAATCTAGGGAAACTTCCTGTACTGATTCTTTGCTTTTCAGGATTTCTTAGTTAATAAGATAACCCGAGCAGTTTGTAGTAGGATACTCCAGTTAGCTGAGCTTCAGTGAGAAGGATATAGGGCCCAATGACATGCATGCTGCAGAGAGCTACTGAGTCCATCAGAAAAGTTAAGTATCACATTCGGTTAAGGATTTGCATGTACTGATAGTACCCAACTTGAATTAGAGCCAAAAGGAAACAAGCCTTCAGAGATGTACTTCAGGTGTATATTAGACTTCCCCATAAAGGTTTGAACTCGTGATCTAGCAGCTACAGACTTCTTAATGTTTAAGGTTACTCTAATTCTCCAGCTTCCTAAATTTTGAATAAAATAGATGTTTAGAAGTGGATCCCAATGTTTTAAATAGCATCTAGATGGGCTAATTGGGCTAAACTAGGGCTAGATCAACATACCCCTAGCTACGTGTAGCAACTGCAATCCAAATCTGAATGTAGAACCTGCATTTGCAGCTCAGGAAAATCCTGAATGTTATTTTAAAAGTGAATGGGCATTCTGGTTGCATGAGTTCAGCTACCACTTTTAAATACAGAATCACAACCACTAATAAGGAGACAGAGTACTCTCTTTTTAGAGACATCTTTGATATTAAAAGATCCTCCAGATTCTCAGCTGCATTTGTTTTGGGTTCAAAAAAATCAGGATTGTGTCTACTCTTTCCAGAAAATGGACTTCCTTTGAGTAGGTCCTGAATGTTGTGTATCGATCCCAGGTTGAAAGGCTCATGTCCTGGTTCAAACAGGTAAGAGTTGTTCCTTGTTTTGACTCGGGGCAGGGGGGAACCAAAACAAAAAACACACGAAACAAAAAAGCAATGCCCAGAATGCCAGTTTGAACTATGCAGGAAACCTTCCTCGCCTGAGTAGATTGCCGTGGGGAGACAGGGTAGATACCCTATGTGGAGTTGTTCCAAGCTCTTCAAACCAAGCATCAAAGAAGCAACCCTCTGGCTTAGAGGTGAGAAAATGATGCCCTGAGGCGCAGCTTCTGTGTCAAGCAAATAGTAAGCAATGGGCTCATAAAACAATATTTGAAGAAAGGTAAAAAAAGAACATGAGGGAAAGGGAGGAGATTCTTATTAGCTGCAAAGTAAGACTTTTCGATCACAATCTCTGACAAAGAACAGCACTATTTGGACAGTAAATCACTGTGGCCCACTGAGAAACCTGTGCTGATAAAAGAGTCTGACAGGCCAGGGAAGAGGTTCAGGGTGGCTTGCAGGGAAAAATCTTTCATTCCAAACACACACACCAGACCAGCAGAGGCAGGAGGAGCAGGTACAGACAGGCAGTCCTGAACAGGAGGGTGAAATGGGATTTCAGTTTGCTCTTTCTACAAAGAGAATAGGAAAGCCCCTCTCTGATGCTTTTATTTGGGGAAAAGAGAGGGCTGCCTTAAGATTAAGATTCTTCCACATATATCATCTTCCCATCAGCTCCTGGGTCTAGTGACAGAACCCTAAATGGCAGAGCAGCAAGGCAGATCTGTCAGTTTTGTGGAACAAACTTGAGCAAGCACCATTTGTTTGATGGCAGCTAAGTATGGCTGTGGAAGGTATTTGCAAATCACGCAGCTGGGTGCTTGTTAAGCCTTGAGAAAGAAAATAAAGTACATAAGAGCTGGTCAGACTTGAGCAAGATAAGTGAGCTCAGTCACAATACAGTGACATTGACTGCGTACAGAGATCACCCTTCGTGCATTTGGTACACAGCTAGCAGGGTATGAGTGACCTATATAACATTTTGTATTTCTTGTAAAACTTGCCTTCTTTGAACCTGCTTACTTTATAGTGTCATGAATATCACATTCTTTCCCTTCCTTTTTCCTTCCCACTCTCGCCCTTATGCACTTTAGTTTTGCCCCCATAGCAAGGGGGAGTTTAATGTGATATAACTTATATCTCCTAGAGGTAAGAAGGAGAGAGATTGGAGGAAAAGCAGCTAATTGAAGAGTTTAAGCACTTTTCTCTCAGTTCCTCAAACACTGTAGGTATAATATTTCACTATTATGCAGAATTTGTGGGAGATACCTAAAGACCTGGATTAAAGAGGTGATTAGAAAGGAAAATAACAAGGAAAGGTTTAAGAAAAGCTTAGGGAGATTTTTTTTGTTCCTTTCCTAATGAAAGGAACAGATATGGAAGGCTACACTTTGCCCTTGATGCTAACCTTGATAATGACCTTCACGTTATTCCATTTTAACTATACCTGCTTTCCAGGGGCTGTTCCATAGCATTAGTGTAGAATCATCCCAACACTTTCATAATGCTCTTACTTTACAGTGTTCCCGTTATGTTCCATCCCTCTTAAGTTTCAGTGAGCTAAATATAAGGACTAGGTGATGAGAAAAAGCCCTCCCATGCAGTAGTTTGCCCCTGGGCCATTTCTGGCAGTCCTGCAAGAGTATATTCTGCCAACAGAGCAGCAGAGAGGCTCAAAATGCATCAAAGATTCCATTTTGAAATTTTAAGCAGTTATAAGTTTCTCATTGAGGTTATTCTGTGATATCTAAAGGCAAAAAAACCCACAGTGCTGATGTCTCCCTCTACATTTGAGGTTTACCTTCCACTGGTCATAGCAGATTCTCCCTGCAATCAACACTTGCCCAGAACATCTTGCTGTGTCCTGTTTTTTTGCATTTTACTGCTGGTCCAGCTAACTTGGCATTCACATGCTAAGTTGCAATTTACTTGTGATCTTCCTTGGTACGCTTGAGGGAATGGGGAGGGAGAAAACATACATAGGTGTTGAAGCACTGGACTGTGCTATGAATGAGCAAAGATATGTTTCGAAAGTATTAAACAGAGTATTAAAAAAAAAAAAGGCAACAAAAAAACTTATCAAACAGCTACAGTCTACTGTCTTCCTTGTCTACTATGGAAAGCTTCAAAGGGGAATTCCGGCTTCTGCCATTATAAATAAATCGCCAACAGCAAGGAGGTACTAACTAGTTAGACACGGTACTTTCCCCAGGAGAAGAGTATCCTGTTATATCATTGAGAAACATTCTAACCTGAGGCAACTGATCTTAACAGTTGAGTGTCTTAAATTTAGGGAGAGAGAAAAGAACAATGATAGCACTTGCTCTTCATTGAGACACTTGCCTTGAGAGGCCTCTCAATTCTACTTCAGATGAACAAAGTCACTGTCCCTCTGTCAAGTGCTTACATGCAACACAGTTCTGTAACTTCACTGATTAAGACTATTTAAATTGGGTAAACCTTGTAAATCTTCTTGCTGGAGAGACAGTGTCTTGAAGCCACTATGAAATGACACAAGTGGAGTCAAATTAGATTAGATCATGGCTAGATCTATCCCAGCATCCTGTCTGTTACAATAGTCACTAGTGGATGCAAATGGAGAGCTTGTAAGAAACAAGGCAAGTATAAAGTGATCTTGTACCAACTCAGTCCCCCTGGGAATTAGGGATGTTACAAACAGATGACTAATGCCCTCACAACAGCCTTTCACCTGAATGAAAGCCACCTTCCCTACCTCCTCCATTTCTACTTTGAAACTGCAACTTCACAGTCAAGGTGTACACAGAAAAATGCGTCTGTGATGGTTTAAGATAGGAAAATTTCTCAGCAGAATTCCCATATGTTGACAAAAATTAATGTTGAGGTGACAAAAGAGCTTCAACTGAAGGGAGGGGTTAAGACAAAGTTGAGGGCCTGACAAAGTCTTCGTCCTTGTAACTAATAACCTGGCTTAAAAGCACTCATTCACTTCTTGACTTAACTCTGTATCTTGCATTTTCCTTAAGAAAGCATTGACACAAGGCTGTTGTATATTTGGAGATAGCGATGCTCTTGATCACTCACGTTTAGTTCTTTTTTAAACAAAATATTAAGCCTAGGCACAAGAAAGACTAACTGTAGTACACTGTTCAGGCCAGTCAGAGAGGTTAGATGTGGGCTCAGTTTACTTCAGATAGGAAGGAATAATGAAACTGGGCCTTCTCAGTCCTTTGGTGGATGCTTTCAATAAGATGTTAACAAGTGAAGGAGCAATGGCAAGTACTTTTATAAACAACCTCTGTTTTTCTTATAAATGCCTATTCTCTTCTTCCTCCAAGAAATGACTAGGTCTGTTTTGAGTTGGAATGTTTCCTTTTTTAATACTATATAGAACTTTATGCCGCATTTTAGTAGCAAAATGAATAATCTAGTCAGTGTAATCTGAACCTGTTTCTTTGTCTTAATTTGGCTGTCAGACATCCCCCCCACCCCCAGCCCCCCAATTAAATTAAGTATTGAGAGGCTTAATTGTGGGAGATAATGGCTTTTCTAACAGGAGCTGAAGGGCATGGACATCTCTCAGTTGGTAGTTTAGCTGTTTCCAACAAAGAGTGATGAGTGGTTAACATGTTTGTGTTTCTCTAATACTCAGCAATGAGCTATTCAGGGGACTGATCCAAGTGCTTACAAGCATGCAGAAAACCAACTCAGAACACATTTTCATGAGTAGATAGTGAAATGTCCAGATAAGATCCTTTTCTCTTCAAAGATCAGATCCAGTGAAACTAGAAGAGGACATGTGGAGAAATTCCTTAAGTATTCACATGATGCTCTCTTATGTATATGGTGTCATACAGAGCGGTATTTCAGAGTTCATATTCCAGAGACCCTCACTCTTGGAGGTAACTTGCTTAAAGGTAATGTGACCATCCTGAATGGCTGCATTCACTAAAGCTAATTTCTTCCTTCTGTTTTGACTGAAAGAATTTTGTGCCAATGAGTTTGGTTTTTTCCTTCTTTAGAAGGTGCTGTATAAATAGTTGCAGCCATGTATAATGACAAAAACAGTCTTAGAATGTTAATTCTTGACCTCTGATAATCAAGGGTATAGTATTTAATATATGTACATATTTCCAGCAGGCTACAGCCATATCCTTTTAGTTTGCAAAATGTACAACAATACTACAAATGAATAGAGTCTTAAAACACAGGAAATGATGCCCTTTTGGTTGAAGGTCGTCAGAAAAAGCCAACTTCAGACAGATTATTTTTAAATATATCTAGATGCTTCAAACTGCAGATGAGAGGTGCTTCTGAAAGTCTTACTATGCCCTTGTCTAAAAATCTGAGTACTAGGCACCTTTTACATTTCTAAATATGGTCTAGGAACTTCTTATTCTACCTTCAGCTTCTGAACATTAACAATTTACTCTGAACTAGAATATGTCTCTGCTTAACAGAAGAATGTAGCTAAATAAAGACTACGATTTCCCCCCCAAAATATCTAGACAGAGCTAAAGGACCAAATGAAATTTTACTATAATACTGAAAACATGATGCAATCAAAAACTAAATGCTGCAATGATCCCATGACAGAACAAAAAGTCATGCTCCTACTTTGTCCTCTAACACTGCTGTCATCTTCTTCTTCCTCTTCCTCCTCCATCTCCTGCTTGCCTCCCAAAATGGTTAAGGATCAACAAGTTGCAATCTGGAACTGAGTATGTGGCCATCCAGGTCACTGCACTGAGGACAAGCGCAGGGGAAAGCAGACAGACTACGTTATTTGAAAGAAAAAGCCAAGGACTTTGTTTTACTTCCCCTCATCCTAGATTTTTTTTTTTAATAACACTGTATTCCACCTGGAAAAGTGGAATTTATGCATGACTACCAGACTGCAGAACATAAGCTGCTACTGTTGATCCTTTTTTAAAACATATAGAAATACAGGTGGATTAAATTGTGCTGTATAACAACTGTGGGTAAATAATGCCATGCTCTAGGTTTCATACTCAGGTACTCAAAAGATCTAATTTTACATGTAATCACCTCACTATCAGTTTCTAGAATCTACCTGCCAGTTAATCACCCAGTGTGGGAGGCCCTCATTTGAGAAATGGAGTACGATTGTAGGCAGTGGGGGACCCCAATCTCTCTAAAATCCTCTGACCCATGTGTGCACTCAGGGATGTATCTTTTTTTTTAACAGTATGCATCTGTCTCTTATAAGAACACATACACTGACTGTCCTGTAGACCCTGAGAGTTAAGAACAGGTACAGCTGAAAGTCTTCTTCAAACCTTTCCAAGGTCAGAATGCAGACCCCCTGCGGCAGCTCTGACCTGTCTCACCACAGTACAGATATGCTACCGTTCTGACAGGCTGGCAGTTCATCACCCAGATGAAAGGCTCTGATCTCCCTTGTTTGTCAGCAGAGCTGTCACAGGTGAAATTTTGCAGATTTCCAAAGGTAGGTGAATTACAGAGTCAAACATGACTTGGGGGCAGAGGCAGAGAGGAGGGCAGGGAGTATGCAGTTATAATTTCTTTAAGTCTTCAAGATGTCTCAGGCATGGTACTTGGTGCTCCTGTCTGGCTCTTGCCCATGACTGTACTGGAAGAGGCCTAAGGGACAGTTCTTGGAATTCTTCAAATTGTCAGGGACCTGCTTCTCAGCCAGTGGGCTACATATGGATTTCCCAGCTCTAGGTGGTAAAGATTTAAACTGTGTACTGAGCCACCTTCAAGATTTTCAGACTTCCAATATTCATATTAAGTAGGGCCTTATGAGCCCAAAACCTTTTCTTTCTTGTACCCAAAACTTTAAATACTTTTCCATAAAGTCCTATATTTTGAAGTAGTTAGGAATCTTACGAGCATGGAAACATGAATCCTGTATATTCTGTAGAGAGCCCTGATACAGTGCTCTGAATCTGATGGTAATTCCAGTGTTGCAGTTCAGAGCTCTCTTAAGCTGTCAGAATGCAGAATGAGACTTAATTTTTGGTGGTGAGTTGCAAGTAACAATAATGAACACCAGCTAGTCGTGTTCCTTTTTTATAGTGGAAACTTGGAAACAGCCACAGACCAACAATCATTTGAATCTGCCTCAAAAAGAAGCAGCAGCCATATTGGGAAAAGCCTAACCATGACCAGTAGTAGAGGAAGGACATAGGTTATAGGTCTATCAAGCAGGAAAACTAGTTACACTAAAAGCAAGAAGTGTAGTAAGCAGAACTGATCAATCTATACACCACTTATGTGTTCCCTAGATAACCTTGCTGATATTCCAAAAATAATTTGACAGTGTTCTACTTTCTCTGTAACTGGTCAAGCATTTAGCAAAAAAACTATACAGCAAATACTAGTGAGCTTCATTAAATAATACATTTTCCTCCCCTTTCCATTGGTATTCAAGTAGCTCAGTGGCACACTGTTTGGGAGGGGAGGAGGGTAAAAAAAAAAAAAAAGGATTTATTAAATACAAAATTGACTGACAGTGTGGAAGCTAAGTCCAGTTCATTCTAAACAGATAATTTGTGATAGCATGAGCAGTGAAAGGAGGTCAATACTCTTTGCAGGGAAAGTCAAGGGTCACAATGCACTACTTGCACACTCTGAGTATTTCCATCTTCCCTGACATAACATACGCTGCGTATACTTGTGTGATTCTAGTTGTCCTACCCTTAGTCTCCTCTTCCTGGTCTCTTCAACCTCAATGTTAAAACATACTTCTTGTGAGGAAAAAAATGGTGAAAGTGATCAAAATCAATTATTTTAGAAACCTACACCAAGTATCAGTACAGGATCTGCCTCTTAAGTAATTAAGCCACAGTTTTAACTCTAAAACAATTGTGTTCTAACAGGTCTATTGCCCAAAGCATTCCTAGGAATACCTGTGTTGTTGTGTATGTATTTATTTTATTGCTTTGACTAGTCAAGCGTTAAAGATATAGGCCTCCTTCCCTTGCAGTTCTGGGCTATGACACTTATCGCAATCACCAACTACCTGAGAGGAAAGCAAGATATTCTCAAAGACAACTCCAGTATGGTAGTCATAACATTTATGTAGATATGATCTCTACCTTACTAATGCCATCAAGGTGTGTCGAAGGAAAATAAAGTAAAACAGCTCAGGTTCATATCATGTGCTGCTATGCACAGGGAGGAAAGGATGATGTTAAATGTGCGACGACTTCCTTTTTTTCAAATTTATTTATTCTATATTGGGAATGAACTGCCCAACTGAAATATCTCTACATGCCAGCAGAAATGTTTGTGGATTAGGAACACTGTATGAAACATCATCTTCAGAGATGCAATTTCCCCACTGTCCCCTATATGGGCATATGATGAATCCCCGTCACGAAAATAAACATACCATTCTACTAAACATTGTTTATGTATAAAAGAATTGGCATAGACAAACAAACCGGTAGGTTATGTAAGCCAAGATTCTGTCTCTACAGGGACCAGTACCAAATGCTACAGATGAAGGTGAAATAAAATAAAAACTGAGAGGACAACTTGCCCCAAGGAGAATTCTTCCTAATTGTGAGAAGTTAGAGAATGGCTGAAAGATGAGTTCAGACAGTACAAAAGGAAACAGGTATCAAAGAAGGGACACATGCAGGGAGAGTTTTGTCAGTTATACAACTATGCATAAGCTGGTGGGGGTTTTTTTCACACAGACTAAGTTTCTTTATAGTTTATATGATGGCTTTTTATACACATAGAAACAAACAATATGCTTGGTTCTGATAGGACACCATAGAGGGCTGCATTCTCACAAACATCCACGTAAGCCTCTGAATAGCTGTACAGTGTGAAAACTTTCTGAAGCACTCCCCAGTTTTCATAGCACAGCCCATCAGGAGGGTCACAATGAAGCATGATGAGTGGCTACGGTGCATCTGGAAGGGGTGTCTGGTTTCTGAGCCAAGAGGCAGAAGCGGGACCCCAAGGGAAGGCTCTGTCCCTGACCCCCTTTGCCCTCCCTTGTTCTGATCTTTATTGGGCCGTCTGCCTTGTAGCATCAAAGGCAAAAGCAGGCCCGTGATTTGTCCTACAACAGCTCTATAAAAAACATAATTGCCCAATAACCCTCTGTCTGCAAAGCAAGCTATCTTCCTGTTTCTTCTCTCATAAAGACTATTTGACAGGCCTGTTCCATCAGCTTATAAAAACTTAGAAATGCTGCCTTCCCTGGAAAGAAACTTTGGAGAAAAACAGGAAAGAAACTTGTTTCTTTTACATATATACGTAGAGTGCATGTATATACACACATACATGCACACTAAGATTTCCACAACAACTAAAATATGTAAACCACCGAAGACAGCCAAATTACCTACTGGCATGACAAGCAAAAGAATTATTCCTGCTTAAAATAACGAAGTAAGCAGTACTTATTGAATTTATAGGGTCAGAAATGTTCTGTACTTTAAATTGAACAAAAGTGAGGTGGAGTATGTGGTGCTAAACTAGAAAGGGAAGGATCTAAAAGCAGCAAGAATTATTCTGAATATTCTGGCGTTATTCTGAAGTTCAGAGACAATTTAAGATTGTTCTTTTTTATACTTCATCTCTTCTTAAATAGCTTGTTTCCCCCCCTAATAACATTGCTGCAAGACTCACCAACAAAAACGATTCTTCAGCCTTCCCTTCAATAAGGATGCTGATGTAAATTGTCCAGTCACCTTCTGGTTAGTGTAGGGAGTAGCTCATTCTGGCGACATTCTGTCCTCAAGCACCCTTGAGAAAATACAGAGAAACTCCAAATTAAAATCGGTGTACCTAAGCTTTAAATCTCGATCACACTGTGCTTCAGCTACTAAAAAGTAATTTTAAGTAATCCTTTGACTTGCTTCTGACAAAAAGTTTTTAAAAGATCAGTTATCCAACAACTTGTCTGACTGTCACAGGTTTCACTTGAAATATTTAATATAGATACACAATTAAGATTTGATTTGTGGTGCTGAGATTTACACTCCTGGCAAATGTAAGAATGTTGCATTTTAATTTACTTCCAATACAAAATAGTTGCTTTGATATGCCTGAGAACAACTGCCTTGGGATCTGTTCCTCCCAAATGACGTCAAATAAGAATTCCTCTATTAACATTAGTGGATGAAGGATCAGGCTCTTCAAAAACAAACAAAGAAATAATTTATGACTACTGCTATGGGCCAAATCTTGAATTGTTTGCTTTATTACACATACAAGACTGTCCCTGAAGTCAGTGAGGGTCTCAATGAGAAAGGAAGGTGTTGTTGAAGCTAAGGGAAGATCCTGATTTCAGATTCCACTGTTCTAAATCCATGGAAGTTTCGGAATACTGATTTCACACTGGTGTATCCGTGACCCAGGATTTGATTTTACAGTTCTGTGTAAGCAAAAAAACCCAAAGTCTGGGACAATGATAAAACCAGAAACCCTAAGGTGCTCTTGTAGATAAGGCCGTTCTAAGAGAATGCTGGAAGTTGTTTTGCTGCTCATTTTACAGCCAAGGCCTTTTTAGATTTTGTGTCTGAACTCAGGACAGTGGGTGCCTTATCAGTTTTTTCTTGACTTCTAACTTCTATGACAATCAACAGTCTGAAGTGGACTGAATAACTTTTCACTTAATATGAATGACAACCTCTCCCCAGCTCTACTGCTAAACTATATGTTCAAGATATTTATCAAGCACATGTCTAGATTTCCAAGTCACAGCATGCATCACTATTTACTATCTATCAATAAGCTGGTGTCCTTAACCAGCAGCATCACACCTTAGCTACAGAGAAGCTAGGACTGGAATTAATTCTGCTACTTTGAATATGCCAGTTCCAACTTAGTTTGATCACCAGTCTTAAGACAGTTGCTGCAGTATGTTAAATTCAGTCTTGGCATAACTTCAAAGTTTCTGTCCAAATAAACAAAGTTCACCAGGTAGATTTTTTGAGAAATATGGTGGATGAGTAAGAACTAATAGTTTCCCGGTCTACTGTTTTAAGTTCTCCTGTGTCAGCTAGTCTGAAGTCAGTTCAGCTCACACGATTCAACTTTTTTTAAAGCAGATTGACAAAACTAGCATTGTCCATTGGTCTCACTATGATACATAATGGTGACCAATGTCAGCAGCTGTAATTTGAAAGTTTCAAGTAATATAATAAATCATTTAATTCACAGTATATAGGATGCCACTTCATGTATCTTCCTAGCTTTTTTTCAGTCTTACATAGAAATGAAATATTTCTTTTCCATTCAGTTATCTGTTCTCTGATTTGTATTCACCTAACTAATTGTCTCTGTGGGACTGAATCTTGATTACAATTATCTATCTCCAGATTTTTATACAGCTGGCAGTTGCTGCTGGCTAACAATCTGGTTCCAACATTCACTCTCATATTTCTTATCATGCATTGATTTACCCCTGTTCAGTGGCCTCCTGTGATTAGACAATCGAGTTGTCAAAATAGAACCATTTCCCAAGCCTTCTCTATTTTCTCTGCATTCTTTCTGTTCATCACAAGGCCAATGCATCTTCATGTGGGACTGTGCTCTGCACCTTCCCAGCAGATACCACTGCAGCTTTTGAGTAGTTGCACTTCCGAATTATCTTCTACCCCCTCTGCAGGCTCTTTCCATCCCTTTGTATCTAGTGGAGAAGCAACACCTCTGCATCTTTTGACAAATTGGAAAGAAATAATCTCCCAAGCAGCTACATTCAGAGTGACCTGCCCAGTGTGGGCATGGGTGCCTGTGGCCCAAGGCAATCCAGTTGGCTTATCTTACAATGTGAGATGATATAGGAGTCCTACTTGTTGTCTCAAATGCTGTAAAGACAGCCTTAAAGAACTAAACCAACTTTAGAAATACAAAAGAAAAAAGCCAATCACCTAAAGTCAGTGTCTGCCTCTTTCTCCTGCTGTTTCAACTCTTCTTACCAACCTTCTTAGTGCTTCCCTCTATCTCCTCCCTGGACAGCTTGTTCATTTAAGTGGTGAGCACAAATTTTCTTAAAACACTTTCAGTAGTAATGTATATACAGTGAGTGAATACTGAGCTCACCCTGTGATGAGAAGATAGTATTTTTGGTCAATGGAGACTTCAGGCAGAGACTCAAGTACGGCTCTCCAGAATAGCGGACAAATAGTGTGGTCAGTCACATACTTCAGTCAGCCCAGTCTTATTCTATGTACTGCCCAACCTAGGAATTCCTTGTTCCTTGTGTCTACCAGTAGTCTTGTCTTCTGTTCAGGAGCCTACTCCTCCCACCCAATTTGTCTCAGGGACTCCCTAGTGATTTATTCTCCTCTTTGCCAAGGAAATATCTCAGCAGCATCACTAACCCTGTTTCTGTAAAACTGCCCCTCCTCCTAGCCTTACTCTAGCCCTATGTGCCCTCTGCAAATGGCATGCCAGTCTTGGGAGCCAATTGCTAGCACAGATACCTCCACCTGGGGGAAGCAGAGAACCACAAAGAGCTCCTTACTTTTGGAAAGTTCCTGAGTACCCTTCTGCTTCAGGCAGGAAGTTAGCTTCTAAACATGCATAATCATACTCCAGGCTTAGCAGTTGTGCCACGTCCAACACCAGTGTTGAACAACCAGAACTTGGCTTAAAACCTGCTATGGGCAGGAGTTCTCATCTAAAAGAGGCACTGTGTTGGTTTGCATTGTTCTGAACAACTGGACTAGCATCATCTTTGGGAAGACTGATAAATGTAAGAGTTTATGTGCACTTCCTCCATAAACAACTTTTCCATGTAAACACCAAATTCTGAATCTGTTTAAACCTCATACCTGCAATCTATCAATCTTGATGGTTTCTCCCAAGGAAGAATTGAACCTAAAGGTGGGGTTTCATCTGTAGCTGTATATGGCATTGGGACTGATGCAATACAGTGAGGTTATAAAAAGCAAATGGCATGATGCTGGATGGATTCATTGCTCTTCAAGTTGGAATGTTAAGCTTGCCTGGGCCACCACGCTGTAGCGCATGTATTCTCTTAATGAAGGCTGTGTTACATACATTGAATAATTACTACAGTAGTAATTCCTAATTCTACAGTATTGGAGAAGAAAAAAAAGCATACCATTTCTAATGACACATACTATTAGCATGTAGTATTTATACAGTAAACTGTATCGACTTCTACGAGGAAAGCAGAAAGGTGCTGGATACAGCACTTAACACGGCAGACTGAATTTTGAGCAAAAAATGGAAATGGATGCCTGCTCTTAAAAAGTGAATCGGCATCAGTGGTGAAAAAACTCCATGCTGAGCAGTGGGAACCTATTTTATTTACAGTCTCCTCGAAAGATGCTAGTGTAGTAAAAAAATGATAACTTGCCTTGAAACATTAAAAACCTGAGTTGGCCTATCTAATATTTAGATCTGTGGCCCAATGCCTTCAAGCCCAGTCCTGACCTTTAAGACTCCCTGCTTGGCAACTGTTCCACAAAGTTGTTTAAAATGAAGGTCTTGATCCTGCTTAGCAAATCTGTATGGTATAAAGTTGAGCTAAACCAGAGCCTTGTTAAACAAAATAAGGCTCAGTGCTGGCTTGGAAGTTTGCTCATGCTGTACAGAACTGAGACTCAAAGTAGAAGCAGGTAAAAAAAATTATGGAAGAACAAAACCTTCCCCTAGGTCCATCACTCAGGCTCTTACACATGTTGAAAAATAAACAGCCACCAACTTTTACAGCAGCAGGACTTGGAGTGCACTATCGGGAAACACTAAACCTTTAAAGGAGGTACCTTTTGGAAATATTTTATAGACACTCATCTCCCCAGCAGGAAAGTTTGTGCTGGAAAGAGACATCTTTAACAAATAAATAATAGTTTATTAAGTCACTTGTCTCCACAGCAGGAAATAAACTAGGGGGTGGGGAAGGAGGGTGGTGTGGTGACAAAGGAAGGGAAACAAAAAATGTTACCCTCGCAACCCCTCTGCTCCAACAGAGCTGTATTTATTTAAAACACTCTTCTCCTAAGACAGATGGAAAAAATAATTAAACCAGCCACCCACCCTTTTATTAAACTCCTTTGTGACCACCAGGGATACGATCAACATGGTCACCATAAAAACCCAGTCCCCTACCCTCAAAATAAAGAGAAAAACACAAGCAAGAGTGAGACAACGTGCAGGGCAGGAAGTAAATTAAGAACCTGCCTCTAGGGCGGTGAGAATATTTTTTAGAGTGCCTGCTGGAAAATTTGACAGGAAAATCATAGCAAAGAGGTAAGCATTCAGTTTATCTCAACTAGGCCTTGAAGGCTCACAAAAAAGAATCTTCCTCTTACGCAATCAGCTGGGCGTGGAGATGCTGTGTGGAACTGCCATAGCTCAACAGCAAAGGATACATAGGTACTTGTGAGGACAGAATGGCAAGATACAAGTTGTCCAAAATTTTCCAAGTTTTGAAGCTTGCCCAAATCCTCTGATGTCCCATGTGCAATCACAGAGACAATTAATGCGGTGCTAGGCATCTCATCCATTCTTTTTATTTAATTCACTGGACTTTTCTCTTGTCCTTCTGCTGCTTCAAGGCATTCCATGTCTACAGAAGGTAAGGCCAGATTTCCCTAGAAAAAGCCATCTTCATTTTTACAGTGTAATAGAAGTCTGGATTTCTCCAGTTGATTACATAGCACCACGGTAAATCTAGGTACACGGATCCCATGCAGCAGATCTTTTTTTTCCCCTACTAATGCCCTTTTATAGTCACTGGCACCTTAGTTTCCAGTTCAAACCAGCCTCCCTTCCACAAGATCAAAGATACTCAGGATGAACAGCCTTCATCCCTTTGTGGTGACTCTTCTGTGATCTCTTAAACTGCACTACCCTGCCTGTCATCAGAATCATAGGAAAAAACAAGAAATCCTAAACCTATCTATGGCTACTCACATGCATTCTCATTGGCACAATGGCTACAAAACCAGATGGAGACAAAATAGCTAATTAATATGAGGTTAGAGCAAGGTTTATGTACGTGACTCTTTGCAGTTACAGGAGTCCATACTAGAGGCATCACTGTACTTAGATACTGACTTTTCTGTATTATTTCCATGTTACCTTTAGTAATAAACTTACCCTTTCTGAATGTGTGTATACCAACATTTGCTCTTGCTGTAGCACTTCATTTGTTAGGATTACCCCTGGGCAAAAGGAGATCAGCCAGAATCAGTATGTAGAAGGCTTTTCATCATAGCAGCCTGACTAAAAAAATGTTATACATAGTGTCTATCAGTGCATAATGGTGATCAGAAGCCATGCCAAATGTGGCATCCTAGAACAAGAAGCTGCCAGGACAAAATGATAGTCATCTCTACAGTATAAGATCTGTCAGCTTCCCAAACCAAAGATTTCCTTTTCATGATTGCCAAGGAAGCTCCTTGCACACTGTCATCATTACATAATATACAAGGAGGAAGCATTGAAAACATCTTTAATATCTTGTGAAAACACATTCATAGAAAATATTCCTCAACTACATTTGATTTCAAGCAGACCTGGGAAGCATTTTGCTTGCCTTCTGTTAACCACAGACCTGAATGTTCTATCTGCCTTCCCTTAGGAAAAACAGGAGGCCTAATGGCTTAGTCATAAGTTGTTAATATGGAGGAAGCTTGTGATTAGTATCCCCTGTGCTATGGTCGATGTTGACTGTAGGAGGATAAGCAATACCAGTTCAAGTACAGAATGAACAAAATCACTTGTATGGATAAAAGATCGCCACTGAGTTGTCAGAGTGACAACTGTTCATAGTGTTCCGTAAATACAGAACAGAGAGATACCTGGAGTGCCTGTAAGAGGAACATATAGCCCAGACTGACAATTTGCTATAGAGAAAAGGACTGAAATAGAAGATGCTCCCACTTTAGTAAGGGACCTTTTTGAGGAAAAAAGGGAAGAATAAAATTAGCACTGCATAGGTCAAAATCTCCCCTGCCCCCTTAAGTAAAATTAAGTTTTTCTTTAGTAAAATGGTTTAATAATGTGTGATCAGTAGGAACAGAGGGATGGGGAGATGGTAACTACAATGCTATCCAGTTAGGTAAACAGTAAGCAAAGTCAGAAAAGTAGGTATTAATTATACCTAGTATTTGTTAGTGTCTCTTTTCTTAGAAGAGCTGAACACAGTTTATAAGCCCTACATTACTGGTACGCATAATAATAGGTAACTAGGGTTTTGATAACTAGACTACTACATGTGATTGCAAATGCTAGGTAAAATTAGACTAGTAGAATGTGGTTCAGCAAAAGGGCACTGAGTCAGGAAGCTCTGATTGCATTTCTTGCTGGCTCTGCCACTAAAGTGTTTGAGACTGTGAGTAAATCACTTTGTCCCTATCTATGAAATTATAAGGACAAATGGGTTTCCTTCATAAGACATATATTGACATAAATGGATAAAAAGTGTTAAAATGAAAGATGAATGTGATTGGATAGCTGAGGTCAGACTTAACAAAGGATTACTGGAATGTACAGTCTAGGTGGAAGTGGGAATATCTGCTAACTGAGCTGGATGTTGAAGTCTCGTAAAAGTATCTTTCATGACTACGTGGAGATGATAGCATCATAATTTTAATGTCCTGTATGGATGGCTTTTAAACAGCAACATGCATACTGTTCAGTACAGTTTAGGATATCTCCATACAGCTATTTTAATGTCTAGCGACTAACCTATCTAACCACTTTAGAAAAAGTTTTAATTTATATGCATAGTATCACATTCTCAGCAGGGATCACAAGTTAACATCCGAGCCTTAGGATGTGAGGGAGGAACTGACCTTGCCAAAATTTCAACTTATGGTTATTGGCAATCAAAGTATTTCTATCCTGCTGCTCTGACAACCAATCTGTTCATCTGGCAAGCAGTTATTAAACAGTTGATGTGGGCTGGCCCTGCTCGCTGGCATTTTATCATCACTCGTAGCATTCATCCACTGCTTGTGGGGATGGATCTCAAAAGAGATTTTGAGGGCTTTAATCAATTTCCTGAGTTCTGCCCATCAACAGTGTCTTCATTTCCTGCTACTTTATAAAACAGGGTTAAGTTACAGTCACAGACTTGTTTTGGTTTATTCTAAATAATCCCACTGAGCTGCTTCAAGTTTACACTCATCTGGGATCCTGCTGCAAAGACTGTGGGGATTGACGGGAATCTTCAGCAGACTTTATATCAGGTCTTTCAGCCTTGATCCTATTTTGTTCAAATCTATCAAAATTTTACCGCTCACTTGAATAGAAGCAGGAATACAAGCCTAATGAAGTGGCAGTTCAGCCCTCACTGCGTAAATTGTCCATGGATTGGAAAAAAAATCAGAGCAGTTGGAAAACTGCTGTCTTCATAATCCTGTACTGAATGAATGTCGTAACTTTTGCATTTAAGTAATTTCATACAGTATTTAACTAAGAACTAGTAGGTGCTGCTTTGTTGTTTTATTCTGAAAGAGATCAATTTCTGAGTTCTATGGTAGCATTGTATGAAAAAAGATTAATCTTTATGTAAAGATTTTCAGTATTTGGCTCTTACCTAGACATTTCTGATTATCTTGAGTTTAGCTTCTATGGGACAAAACTTTGCCTAATTAAAAGTTTAAAGTCTCAGGGATGTGAAGTAAATTTATACTAGTTGTAGCTTGGAGAGCTATCAGGGACTTGACTAGAGATGTTAAGAGAAGTCCAAGTGCATTAGGTACATTTATTGCTCTAATTTTTATGATTTAAAATGCGTTTCTTAAATAAGTTTCCATGTTTGTTTATTGACATGATTTCTCTTGACAACTTTGTCTCACTGATACCTCGATCTGCGATCCATTCATGCATAGGACGTTGTGTTTAAAGGCATCATCTGATATGACAACTATGGCTTTTTTATTTAAAGAAAGTTTGGTTTTGGGTTTTTTTTGTGTTATTTGGCAGGTGAATAATGAAATAATGAAAGCAGATAATCTAAACCAGCACATATTACAACTAATGATGGAATCATAGGTGACTCTGGGGGATTAGTGTGGGAAAAACTGCCCAGCTTCATTACTAAACTGACCATCTTCAGAAAGATAAGGTAGAGTAGCTGTGTTGTCACAGTCTGTCACTTGAACTGGTCTCTAGTTACTGTGAGGTAACAGTCTATGTAAGAGAAAATCACTTAATAAGACTTTCCTGATGTGAAATTTAGGTTAAAGTTCTCAAAAGCAAGTGATCACAAAACTGTGGATTTATCTACCTTATTTCCAATTTCATTTTAAATAAAATAATATTCTTGTGAGCATTCTAACTTACATACCACAGTAAAGTGCGTTTGCTTGTACTCAGGAAAGCTTAATACATTTTGAGGCTGTTACCATCTCTCTCAACTAATATATATAAATTTTGTTCTTAAGTTTAGCTCACTTTTGACAGTCAATTCAAGGAGATGGCTCAATTGTGTCAGAAAAGAATCTTTCTAGGAACTGATATTTAACCAAAATTTTCTGATCGCATGAACCAACCACTTGTCCATGAATTATTGATAGCTTTTCACAACATATTCTAGCTTGCATTTAACACTTTTTCCTCTTTTTCTATCACCTCTTGGAATTACATCAAAGCTGAGAAGGCTGGGAACCTAGTTTGCTTAAGAGAAATGTGACAAGCACAAATGTCTGCTTTGGCACAAAGATTCCTGCTCTTAAAGAAAGCAAAAGTGTTAGAAAGCAGGAAACCCTGATCCTGGAAAAAAATGACTTTATTTATGTACTTCTGAAAACTTGGGGCAAATTTTATTAGCTGTCAGGCACGAGGGGACAAAAAATATTTGCTTATGCTTTCAAAATACTGTGCATGGTCAGAAGTTCTAAAAAACTTTGTAAAGCATTACCATGATTAATCAATACTGTTGTGCCATTTGAGTGAAAAATGCACTGTCTGGCAAATGAGTAAGATTTCAGGCAGACCAGCCTAATTAGACAGAATATCTATTTATGTAGCCATCTACTTTATACCATAATAATAAACCGTAATAAAAAACAATATGTGAAAATGGATTCTAGGAACCTGATCAAATATGTATTTAGTTCAACATACTATTTCCACTGGCTTCAGTAGTCACCATTGTTCATGTTGCAATGCTAAAGAGTATTGAAATTAAGAGATTTAGTAAAAAAGATAGAGGAATTTGTCACTGGAGAGGATGTTGATAATTATATAGCACGCAGAAGTCCTAAAACTCTGCAAGGTGCTAAGTATAATTAATACATTCCTTCTTTCATTATGGGTATAGCTTAAATTACTGTGGCTCTGATTCACTGAAGCACTTAACCCTGTATTTGACTCCAAGTAAGATCCTAAAGCACGCTACAGTTAAATTAGGTGTATGCTTAAATGCTTTTGCTGTACAAGGGCAGATTTAAATTAATAAGCACCAAAATCTTACGAAGCAGATGTCTAAATGCAAACTGATACCATAAAATTATTTTTCTATATTTGTTTTCCAAACAAATATCATGGACAAAGAACATCAAAACCAAAAAGTACTCGGACTTTGGGAAATAAATCAAGGTTGCCCATGTACAACTACACCTATACCAGTGTACTCAGCCACAGACATATTTATGACAAAGGAGATGCCAGATACAGTAATTGTGTGCTGTTTTTTCTACTGGTTTTGCCACTCCTTGCCCAAGGAAATCTCTTAAAAAATGAATAAAAAATCAAGAAAAGTTTGGTCTGCATTAGGAACTCAGGAAAAAAAAAACAGGCAAGAAAATTGGAATTTGAAGAAAATTAAGCTCATAACCTACGTGAAGACATTTTATACAAAATTTTTTTAACTGAATTATTGTGATAATGCAGCAGTCTGATTCTCTTTGATAGCAAGATCATTACTCTTTCCTTAATCACTGTCTATAGACATAATAAATAATAAATATTACTATCTTCTGGTTTAGATATATAGATGTTATATTGTGTCTTGGCATATTACTGGAAAAACATTCAGAAAAAAGTAGTCTAGCAATAGTTCAAGAGCAAATCACGTACTCGGATCTGGTTTGATTTTTTTGAAGCAGTATAGAGAAAGAAAGGTTGATGATTTTGATTTGGTTCATCATAAAGATAGGGAGGTCTTCACAAAACTTTTATTCAGGCTTATCTTGAGAGAAACCCTAATATCCATACAATGGCAGTGTTGGTAGTCCCTAGTCCTGCTTTTGACAAGTGTCTGAAACTGCAGCTCCTACTGTCAAAAGTTATTTAATCACTGTGGGAGATGGACATAAGAATCAGCAGAATATGTAATTTATTTCTCCACAGAATTCCTAAAAAGGACTTGTAATTTAGTTGCATTGAAAACCTGGGGGTGGACAAGGTTAACAGAAGAAATGGGCAAGAATTTTACATGTATAAGGAAAAAAGGAAAGAAAAGGCTGTAGCTGAAACATTTTGTTAAAAGATCTTGCTTTGGTTACTAGAACCATAAGAGGCATGATGTGATAGCAGGTTTATTCATTTCTAATTATGGACATGGCTTTATCTGCAAGTCTTCCTCCCCCTCCTCTGCTAACTGCCCCCCTCCTTTTTCCTCCTGTCCCCTGGGGCAGCACTGTGGTGGGGCTCAATCACTCTTTTATTAGTTGTGATATACTGTGGCTAATTCCCTTAATCTGGACCTTGCTTTCCTATAAAGCCCAGACCTCAGGTATTGAATTTCCCTGATCAAAGTGCAACCAGTGTGGGACACAGCAATCTCCACTAAACAGGGGAGCTTGGGAAAGCTCGTAAATGGAGTAAAAGAAATACACATACACACACGCACTCACAAGATGGTGCAATCAATTGGTAGAACAATCACGTGTGAAATATTACTGGCTCCTTAAAGTGCTGGTTCTGGGATTTACTGCAGTGTATTAATCTGCTATGCTTAATGCATTGACCTTTCACCCCCAGCAATTCAGTAGACGGTGCTTGAATTGCCAGAAGCTAATACAATGGATTAGGAGCAGAAAGAGCCCACCATATTGAAGTGCCATGGCAGCCCTAAACCATATGACCAGTAACTTCTCCATCGTTCTTAATAGACAGTGCCAGACAATGTGGCTACCACAGAAAGGCCTGTATTGACAGCTGAATTTCTGGAAAGGGAGATAGTGGAATAAAGGCTTGCTATAAAACAATAGAGAAGGGCAATCTTGTGACTGAGTCACAAGACAGGGATTTAGAAGAATTTGTTTTATTCCATGCAGTCATTCTCTCCATGTGTGTGACCTCAGGCAAGACAATTCACATCTTAGGATCGTGTCTTTCCTATCTGTAAAATTGGGATAATGGCACTTACCTGATTTTCTCAGAGGCAGTGGGCAGGCTTTGTTCATTGGCATTCAAAAGGCACTTTAGGATAACAGGATTGAAAGTGCTATATATTCATGCAAAATAGTATGATATTCAGCTCATTAAATATCCATATAGAGGAAGAATAGAATGGAAGAGAACCTCCCTTCATATGTACACCAGGAAACTCAACCATTAATCTTAAAAGCTTTCTCTTGAAAGTGCTGTGTTCACTTGAACCAAAAAGTTAGCTCAGATCTAAAAATAAGTGCTACACAGACTTGCAGAAATGTGCGGAAATAAAGGACATGGAGAGCAATGCGTATCTATAATGGGAGAGATAATCAAATGTCCTTTTCCTGCTTCCTTGGTCATTCAAAACCTCTACATTTCATGTGCAGAAAACCCTTTGGAATTAAATTTCCAATGTTAACTGATCAATGTCATCTTTAACTATTCCATATAATTTAACAAACGGTTATACAGTACTAATGAATTTGACAGAAGTGTCCAAAAACCTCATAAAGGAGATTATTCTAAGTAATTACTATCAAATACTATTAAATTCTGAATAGCGTTAAGCCTCCTCCACCCGCCTCCACAGGCACTCTCATTTAGGATTAAAGGGACCTTTATTTGATTTGTTTTACTTCAATACAAAATAAATTAGGTTGACCTGAATTAAGGCCTCTTTGATACTCAGGAAGAGTGTCTACACAGGGATTTACTATGCTTTAATTGGTCCACTTCAAAAGTTAATTTGGATATTTTTTCCTGACATGCTCAGAAACTACCACAGAGTACATGTGTCATATTTATAAAATGGCACAGAATTTAGAGCACAGGGCTCTGTGAATATACATTCAGAATTTACCACTTCAGTGAGCTTACTGGTACTGCTGTGTACTCCTCAGAACTGGAATGTACTTATAATGATGAATAATGGTGAGATTCACTTCATCAAACTTCGGTTATCAGAAGTTAGGTCTCTAGTCTGTTTGTTGCATATACTGATTCAACAGAAAGATATGCAGCCCTAGAAGATGACAAATCCATCCTGAGGTTGCTGCTATATGATTGCTTTAAGTAAACATAAGAGGAGGCTGTCCCCAAAAAGTTCACCTCATATTCCCTTGCCACTAGCTGCATGTTTCACCATCTCTCTTGTGCCAACAAGCATTCATACAGCCGCAACAAACTGAGTCCAGAAACTGACCCAACTAAACCCAACTCTGAACAGTAACAAGACAGAGAAAAAGATTAGTTACAGAAGAGTCAGTGCATGGTGACTTAGGCAGGCTTAATTTTGATTGTGCAACCACATCCTAAAAGAAGCAGGATGAATTGTTTTCCAAAGATATTTCTTTCACTCTATCAATTATATGAGCTTTGCAAGTTAGTTTATAACAAACACTTAACTTAAGAGATTGAAGAGAAAGAAACCTAGCCCCAAGAAATTGTACTTGTGCAAGCTCCTATGAATGGAAGTAGGTCTGAGTTTCTGAGCAGAATTTATACCTCATTCCTTCCGGTTAAGCATCCTTCTTCAATTTTTCACAGCAAGCGTTGGCAAAGACAGTTAGAAACTGTCTATGAAGTGCTCAATTTATAGTACCTTAAAGGGACCTGGTTTCAGAAAGTGCTGGGAGCCCATCCTGTGAAAACCATCACTCATGTAGATCACTCAAAACTGCTAATCAGTTTTGAAACTCTTGGCCCTACCTAAAAGGAATTACATTAATGTAAATTATTTTTTTTTAATAAGCCAATACATATATATTTTAATCCAGCCATGTGAATATTCGGAAACAATCTTTATCTGTCTGGTACTGCTGATCATGTGACACACGGATCAGACAACACACTGTGCATTTCAAGAACATCTTGACTCAAACATCTTGGCCAAAAGGCTTGAGTGCTCAACTTCAATGGCTTTGAAATCAGAGCCCTTCAAATCATAATTCAAGGACTTGGGAGTAGCAAAGGGCAGAAGAGATGAATGGCCTAAGAGCCTAGAATGGATCTGAGCAGAAGAGATGTCACAGGGCCGCAAGGGACAATTGGGAAATTTCTTTGCCCTGGTGGGTTGTGGGCCCTACTGCTCGCTGCCTGACATCAGCCATTTGGAATGCCAGTAATATAACACCCCTGCGACACTCGGTGCTCCTGCCGTATGGTTTTATTGCCCTGCTTCCACTCTCTCTGGTTTATATCGGATTGTGTTTTCCAAAGACAGGCAATAAAGAGGGGAGGAGGGGAATGGGGATTTATAGCCTGCTAAACTAAACTTCCCTGGGCTTGCTGTCCTCTGTCCCAGCCCTCCTCTTGTTGCCCTGACTGGTCTGGAGGAATAGTGCTTACAGCAAGGTCTCAGGGTGTGAAGGATGAGGCTTGTCAAAGACTACTTCGGTTCTCTTCTTGGGAGGTCAGAGAGCACACACCGGTCATCCACCAACTCAGTTGCTTCAATGCACCAGGCACTGTGTCACGCTGTTATGGAAAAGCATGTCGTTTTCTTCACATGCTAATAATCTTGAGACCAGTATTGAATGGCATACTTAGAATTTGCCACACAAGGCTCTCGCTGTTTGTGAAAGGATTGTGGAACAAGGTAAGGCTCACCAAAATCTGCCTTAATGCAGGCATCTTTAGTACTTCTGCTTCTGTGAAATGATTGTCAAGGTCTCTCCCTCAACAGATCTAATGTGAAGGTTTGGCTTGCTGCATGCATGACTTCAAGCAGGGTATGATAGTACGATGTCACTTAGGATCTTTATAATACAGATCTAAGCAAGCTGGGAGGTTTTAAAACATGAAGACTAAACATCTGGCTAGTCCTGATGAGGACCTCAAAAACACCACTGTGCCACTGGTTGTCTCACTCCATAGTCCTTAAGGTATCTGAGGGGGATATACGTAGCTAGAGACAACGGCTGCTGTAGTTTTCTTGGGCAATGCTGTTTCTGCAAGAGGTAGCTAGAATTCTGAAAGGCTGCCATTTAGGCATATCTGCTTTGTGACAGGCATAACAGTGCAATGGGACTTTGACATGCTCTATAAACACAGGGAGGGGGCAGGGGATGGGGGAGAGAGGAGATGGGGAAAGATTTGGGACAGAGAACCATTTCCACACAGCATATACGTGGTGAAATGCTCACCCAAGGCCTAAGTCTCTGAAAGAAACATTTTTATCCGAGATGACTACTCAGTGGGACATTCCTCAAACTCCTGTGCTGTTCACAGTTTTTAAAATATCCAGTCTCTGCCAGTATCTTCTGGGAGATGTGATAAATTGAATTCTTCCCTACTGGATTTCCAGTGTAATGTGGTATAGGGCTGAGAATGAGGGCAAAGCAGCTTTGTGAACCAAGCCATTGCATGCAGACAAGTATGGCAGGTCAGCAGGAAGATGGACAAACACCAGTAAAATGCAAGTACATGCCACCACGTAAACAGTGAAATTACAGTGCTCCACTACCCTGTGATAAAACTGTCAAATGTCTCTCGGCTGCCTGTCATTGACAGAAGTTTTAAACCAGCTCTTACTAGCGTCATCTCACAGTGCCAGGTGCTCCCCTCTGGTCTCATTCATTGCTTTCCAATTACCTACACCTTTTACAGCTGCCCTGGCTGTGGTGGGTGAGGTGAACACACCAGCATACAAATACCACGCAGTGGAAGGTATTGCCTCAGCTTCTCTGGGGAGGGTATAATGAGTAGTGATAGGATGAAATGCAAGATGATGAATAGACTCTGCAAGGAATTTGTGAAACCATGATGTTTGAATTGTTTAAGACAGCGCTGAACAAAGGACAAGAGAAAATACTGTACTGTGGGGAAGAATTCCCCAATGGCAGGGATGAGTGGCGTAATGGGACTTTTGAATCTTACACTTCCCTGAGAGACTGCATGTCATCGCTTCTAAGTCCAGTTCAGCTGCACACCACATAACATGCCAAATGATACCAATCAAAGAACCACCCAACATCTAGGTTAGCGAGTAGTTTTTTTCCTTTGTAATCTTCTATCATGAAAATGGCACTGTGCTCTTTAGTGTGTTAAGAACCTGACAAAGGACTTGGAACTTCACTCTCCAGGGGGTTTTGGGTTTTGCAGTACTACATGTATTACTTTTAGGAAGAACTTGGTTTCAGCTCAGTACGAGGGACTGCTATGTGCAACATGTGAAAAAGAAAGGGGAAATCTGTGCCTGGTCACTGGTCACTTCTCCCATTGCATTTGCAAGCCGAGCCTGTTTTTCTCACAAAAAGCAGATATATTGCTCCAACTTCAGCTTTTCTTTTTGTTTTGTATGAGGTAGCAATTCCTTGTAAATGGTCTCCCTATGGGTCTTGAAAGGAAAACACTACTCAGGCCAGGTTCTTGTGTTTTTATACATTGTTATTATCCATTATAAGGCAACAAAGCATAATGGGGCAGGGGGAGAAGGAAAACCTGGTATTTGGAAAGCATCATCACTTTTTCCCAGCTCCTTCCCACCACATGCAAAGAGAAATTCCTCATATCTTCCCTAGCTATAAGGACAAGATCGTTTGTATATTGTGTACTTATCCTAGCCCCTTTTCTTCTTGCTTATTGGCCAAGCAGTTTGTGAGTCTTTGCTTCTGTCTAGTTATCACCTGCCTGACAGGTCAAAGTCATTACAATGGCATTTGACTATATGGATTCAGAGATAGTGAGGAAAGGGCAAGATTGTCTTTATGCAAAGACACTTCTTTTTCAGATAACAGGGTGGCATTCAGGAAGCTTATGACAGGAAGCTTATGATACTGAACCAAGTGGAGTGTCTGTCTGAGGTCAGCTCAGAGAGGGAAACCATCATCTGTTAGAAAGGCAGCAGAGAGACGCGAAACACATGAGTGTTCTGCAGAAACCCCAACTCTCCTGGTGAGTCCTGCCTGACTTCAGACCCTATGGGATGACATGGGAGCAAATGCACTAGTATAAATGAAATATTAATCCAGCCATTTATCCATCCAACAGTTTTTATTTCATGCCCTTCATTGCAGTAGTACGTGATCACATTTAAAATACAGCAAGGATATACTTGTCTGGATATTAAAAAAATGCTTTTCCATCCCTCCTTGTATAGCAAGGTTTTAACTCATTTAGTAAAACTGCAATTCAACTCTGCAATTCAAAAGCAACACCTTAAGTGCACATGAAACTGTGAGCAGTAAGTTGCTAGAGTTCCTGGAGAGCAGCAGGCTTCTGGAGACTCTACCAAACACAGTTTTCCACTAAGGCTATTTAATGTCCAAAGGTTCCGGGTTTAAGGAGGTGGGGAATCTATTTTGTGCTGCTATGAAGAATACTAAGAGAATTTGGATGGCTTTAGAGACTGGAACCTAATCGATATTCATATTAAAATACAAGCTTCACAAAATTTCAGGGAATGCAACCTTGGTATTCTCTGTGCATCCCTGGTGCATCACACAGATGTGCAAGGCTTGAAGCTGCATCCAAAACTCTCAAAAATTCAGTGAAACACACACTGAGTATCTAGGATAGGGTCTACCTTTTGTTGCAATGATAGGGCATGCTAAATGCAAACATGCCACTTACAAGTTAATCTCTAGAGACAGTTTCTTCTGTATTATGGACTGGTAAGCAAAGACAACACTGGAATAATTAATTCCAACTTCTTTTAGAAGAGATCCAGCATAAACTGGCTAAGGAATCCTTTTCACTTGTTAGTTCCTGGAAGAACAAGTAACTACTCCAGACACTTCTAATTAAACTGTCATTTCTCTGTTATTCAGCCATAACACATCGATTCAGATCTTCTTAAATTTACCCTGTTCAGAGGGACAGCAAGAGATAAAGGCACCATTTATACTCCAGAATTACACATTAGGTCTAAGTGGGAGTTATATTTGCATGTCCTGCACTGATCATCTACATGGGAATTAATTTTACTGTTTGTGAGTGAGAATGCAAGTGCGCTTATGTTTTTCAAACATTACTATGGCTTTTTTTTCTCAGGGAAGTTTCACATTCCACTTCTTCTCTTCTGAAAAATTTCTCTTAACACAGACCTCTGCAAAGACGCCTGACAAACACACTGCTCTTTAAACAGTTACGGAATCTCAACCTTTCTTGATTGCTGCCATGACTTCAAGTATAGCGTGGTAACACACGAGTTGCAGCACTATGTCCTGCCAGGTTTTCAGTATGTAAATCCGATATAAACACCTCTCCTGCCTTCATGTTTTTATTTCCTGATTGCCCTGCATTGTATCTAATGCATTTAACAATTACTTCATCTGAAACATTTCTGGTGGAATAATGAAAACAAATCCTGGATTCCCCTCCTCCTCTTTCTCCTGCTTATTAACCCAAGGTGATTTAGGACGTCCTTGAGCCTTACAGCAATTGAAATTTATTTTGGGAGCCATGTGCTTAGGGACATGTGGAAGGGGTTATTTATTCCAAAAAGCATTCCAGCAATGATGATGTCATAGGAGCTAGCAAAATACCGTGTCAACTCAGTTTGCTACCAAATCACTGCCTGCAGTTTCCTATATGTGGTGGCACCTGCTGATATACAGGATGCCTGTATGTAATTGGCATATATATTGCTTAATTTTTATAAATACTTAAAATTAGCTTTTGTCCTTTTATTTTTGGCCTTCTTTAAACGCCTGTTAGTAAACTTTTGCAGTTTTATTTGCAATAGGCAAACATCTGTTGTAAACAAGTCCCATCTCAATCTAAAGTGAAATGCAGCTCAGTCATGGCAAGCTGAACTCTCAGGCAGCTCTTTGACTGCTTCCTTTGCATATACAATAACAAATGACAGATTCGTGAATAAAGTAAGTGATCTATAATGAGGATATTTTTCTATAGACTCCTATTCAGATGTTGTTGAGTTTGAAGAAATTCTGCTTAAGGTAGCTAGCATTATTGAGGCCTTTTTCAGAGCTCTTTCTAAAATCAATGGCTTCCTCCTGAGACTAGCAGTATTCAAACTTTACTCCTGGTTCTGAGGCAACGTATACTGGTAAAAACTATCTAAGGTAACAAGTACAGACAATCACTTCACTATTGTTTGTCTAGTTATAACTTGCTGCTGGGAAGTCTATATATATCCAATCAGTGGAGAGTCTCAGATTGTTTTGTGGAACACAGCATAGAATAGTAGAAAACAGGGCAGAACGGAATCCTAACAGGTCATCTAAGCCATCTCCTTCCCCAGGATAGCTATACTTGCAGTGTTCCTTGACGGGGAGCCAAGGATTGGGGTTGGGTGGGGTGGAGTCTTTTTTTACAGGCTGAACTACAGGTTCCCTATAACAGTCTTCAGGACATTATTCAGCACAGCATAAACAAAGCAGTATAATTCCTCTGTCTCTCATATGGGCGTTGAATAGCTTAAATACTGCTGTAGGAAGTAAATGATGCTGTAAAATGCTGTAAGACCTTTGCATTGCTGGATTAAAATGCATATAATTACTGAAGGTGCCCGAAGTACTCTCTCTCATGGTTTGACTCTTTTAGCATCTGATTCAGTGGGACTTAAAAGTCTGTGGGAAGGTTCTGTCTGACTTTTGAGTACTGAATTAGGTCCTTTATAGTACTGAGCTATATGTAAGCAGATTGTGATGTTCTGGAACACCAAATGACGCATTATTACTTGTAAATGTTGGTGTGGAATATTCCTCATTGCAAAATAGCTCATAACTAGCCTGCTGTGAATGTCCCATCTGCAAATTCACCCAAAGTGGGCTAGTTACAGGACTCAGATCATGTGAATACCATACCCTCACTGGTTACCAACCAGCACATTCCAAGTATGTTATGAACAACTGTATCATCCAGTGTGTGCTTTCTGAAAATATTCAGATATTAAATTCTCCCTCTGTAGGTACAGTGCTATATAACTTGAACATTCACTGGCCTACAGAGTATCCTGCTATGATTAAGTCCACAATTCTTTCAAAATTCTAGGATATGTTCATAGAAATATTACTCAGCACTTAGTTATAATAAGTACAGAAGTGGGGTTCTCTGCTAGAGAGGTGGTCAGAATATTATTGGGACATTATGGGAGTAATAGGTGTGAAATAGTTATTTGGAACCTGGGAGCTTGGGAAGGAAAGAAGGTAACAAGTGTAAAGAGGGACCACACTTTCAGTCTTAGGGGTGAGTAGGTCACTTTGTGTTGTCGTTGTTGTCTCAGCAACTACAGTCTGCACTGAGTGAGGACCCACATATTTTTGACATTCTTCTTGCATGATGTCCTGAAGTCAGAAGTGGTCCCACTGGTCTTTTTATAATTCTATTTTAATTTACGCCAATCTTTCCTTTATATCTCTTTCACTAGGATGTTACAGGCAGTCACTGGTATCAGTTACTTGCTCTAAGCAAGCACATTCTTTTAACATGGTCTTTCCCACACTTTTCTTTGGAAGCTCTTCTCTTTTTTTTCCTGTTTTTTTTTTGCCTCAAAATGCAGTTTCCTACCAACTGCTCTTCTCCATTCCCTCAACTTCAAGCAAACAAAGCAGATTATGTCCCACAATAGGACAATATCATCTCTAGGGAAGAATTTGGCTCTCACGTGTTCCTCTCCTACTTCTTTAATTCTTCTCTTTATAGATTTCCCCTATGCCAATTCCTCATCTGTTACTCCTTCTCTCCTGCTCACTTCTTATTCCCTTCATGGATCAGAATCTTTCCTATATCTGCTACAGACTTCTTAAGGCATCCATGTATGGTTTAAGGGTCCTATTAACAACAGGGATTGTTTGTATGACCTAATTAGATTTCCACAGAGACAGCCTTAATAGGCCCTTTTGGTTTTTTGGATTGTCTGCAAAGTAATAGCGCAATGGCAGTGTTCATTTTGCTTGGCTGTATCAGACCATATATCACATCCTTTTCCTTCCAGTCCTTCAAATAAGCTTGTCTCATTCTTATTTTGGTTTCAAATTATAGATTATAAATTTCACTTCTCTCCACTTTTCTCTATAATTTGACCCCCAGCTGTTGAAACTACTTCAAGTGATTCCCCCTGCCCACCGTCCACCCCCATTGCTAACGGTTTCATATGAAAGACAGCCCTAGCTTTAGGAACAAATGACGTCCCTCAGACCAGCTGCGTCTAATAAAAATCCAACCTCCAACTCCCACTTCCCTTTCTCAAAAGGATAAAATTGATTTGAAAGTGCTGACGATAAGATACATGGGAATACAAAATCTCCTTCAGTTGACAGATGAAAGCTGTGTGCTGTGACATCACTGTATCCAAAAGAAACGATGCTGTCACTTCCTCCACTGCCCTATAACTAGAAGTTATTACACTTGTCCTATAGAAGGGATATTTGTTCGTTTAATTTAGCCTTGTTTAGTCTGGCTAGAGCTATTTTCACTCCTGAAGTGCCATAATGAACACTAGAAAATACAGGTTCCCCTCTAGGCTCCATTAGAATCAATCGAAGTTGTGAAAAACACTTACTAGTATTGGATGACCGAACAATTTTACAGTAACACTGCAGAGTACCTAAACTGGGAAAACAAGATGGCATCCCACTAGAAATGACCCTGCAGTGCCTGTTGTACACACAGACAGGACTGGTAGGTGTCGTGAGCCTACACTACTTACTTTTACACTGGATGTCCCGGCAGGTAGACCAGAGGTTGCCTATATGAATGAATATAGCTGTATCGGAGACCAGATGAAGCTTCAAATCACACCATTGCCTGGGCAACCTAAAAAGAGAGCAGAGATGATCCTTATGGCTGAGTATTCAAAAATCTTCTGTTTCCCTGTCTTTTCCTATCATCAGCCAAAGTAGGGCATTTCTGTAATATTTAGCGCTGTAGGCAAAAACAGTACCGTGGCTCTGGGGGGGGGGGGGGGGGGGGGGGGGGGGGGGGGGGGGGGGGGGGGGGGGGGGGGGGGGG
>JAVKLA010000088.1:2656107-2668796 GCA_034782735.1 Sagittarius serpentarius
TTCCCGCCCCCCCCCCCCCCCCCCGTGGCCCACTGGAGATTTATTCTGTTCAGCATCTCCGAACTTCTTTAAAAACCTGCATCCCTCCCTCTCTTCACCTTTTTCTCTATTCTACTTGGATGGCTTTGCATATTTCTCTAGACATGTTTGATTGAGAACATTTTCTGCAACTCTCATACGTAACACATTATTTTAATGAGATTTCTAGTATATCTGGGTCTTGGTCAATTTAGAGATAACACTTTCTGGTTTTTAGTTCCATTTCATCCTTCTAGTACGCAAATGAAACCAGCAGATACAAGACAGCTACAAATGATTTGAGAAAAATGGTCTGGAATCTTTTTTGAAGTTCAGAAGAGGTTTCTGGCTTTAGCTATGGAATGAAGAGACTTAACTGCAAATTTAAGGCCTTTGTAACTACTGTACAGTGTGAAAATTTTTATGACCAAAAGGAATAAATATATCAATGCTCTATGCAAATTTTGAATGAAGGCTGCTCTTGCCCATTCCCACATTTCATTAGGGGCCTGATTCTGCAGATATAACACTTTTCTGCCACTGACAACTGTTTAATTTCAATGAATTCAGTGAGAGTCAAGGTTCCTTATCCCCTTCCAGAAAGTTCTGAAGATCTTATAGAAGTGAACTCTTAATTATACACAGGTGAACAATCTAGGCAAGAGGGCTGGAACATCACAGGCTTTCTCACAGCTGCTAACACCCATGGTTCATGTAGTGAGTCACAGAAATCCTGGAGAGAGGATATTGCCTTGTTTTTGTCCTGAAACTGCTTCCTGCAGAATATTTTGTACAATGTAATGACAAACGGCTGTGATAATAGGGCCTTTGCGAGTTCCATTGGAAGACAGTTTCACTATCTAACAAATCTCATCATTAAGAAATGTTCCTGGTGCTCAGCTAAAATACCGTAATATCCTCTTGTTAATCAGAACTGCAGCCTTGCTTTAGTTTGTTCTGTCATTCTACATGACTCTGGCTGTTCTTTGGAGGATAGAAATCTGCAGTGATGTAGAATAACATACCTGGTGGTGAGGAAAGCAGTACTGTACATACTAAAAGAAATAAGGTACAGGGACTGGAAAGCATGCTGTATAAGGCAAGTACTATTATTTGTAGTCAGCATTGAAAATCTGCAGAAATACGTAACTTCTGCAGGTAACTGGATAACTGCAAAGACATATATTGACAAAACAGTTCACTATCTTCTGTTCTAGTGCCTAGTACATATTTTTCCCCCTTACTGCTTCAGAAAGCCCTCTCCTTTTTATTGCACGAAGGTTGAAATCAATCTCCTGGAACTGTTAGGGAATTCCCTCAAGCCTAAAGAGGACCATTCACAACTGAAAGGGTTTCAGAAACCAGCCTCTCTGCTTTGTGGTAGCATGCTACAAATTTGATTTAGCATAGTACAATGATTTGATATTATGATACAGAAAAAGAATGTGTGAAGTTGTTCTTTGCAACAGATCCTTCCACAGATGGAGTCCTAGGGTTAATCCTATACAGCTACGATAGCAAAACAATCACATTTCAGTTGATAGGTAGTATTATTCTGCTGCTGTGTAGAGGCAGCTTTTGGGGCCCTTTTAAGGATTTTTGTTTGATAAAGTTGAGAAGAGTTCATAATATAATTGGCTTATTTCAAAAATATTTGTAAGTCCTGATACCTCAAAAAGTACAGTAGTATGCAATGTATATGTAATCTTCTGGACCTCAAAAACTGGGTATCTCAACGTTTCCAAGGGCAATTACTTTGCATTTCTGTCTCCCTTGAAAACTTTGCACAGAAATCTCTTCTTAGTCATCCTCTCTGTTCTACATCAACTCATCCAGACCAGTTGTTGGAACACTAAACTTAATACCAACTTGCTTTCAAGCAGTTCATCAGTACCATATAGGAATTTCATGTTTCAAACAACAGACAAAAAAAATGTTCTACCTCACTGTATTCTAAATAAATCCCTTGGTTCAGGCACTGCACAGCACCTTTCTCTCTTTCTAGGAGTGGTATCGGTGACACCTACCATGCCAGCCATTAGCACATTCTAGCATAATGTTAAACACATTAAAGGTTTTTGAAATTTCTGAAGAGAGAATCATTAAACTTTTTGATGATCGTACACTGCAACACCCAGTACTACAGTATCGCTGATAAATGGACAATGAGTTGATTAAACACAGAGTCTAGAGCGAGACATGTGAGAATAAATTTCTGGACAATGAGAAGCCCAGGGAGAATTTTTTCATTTTTAGGAAATCGCCTCAATGACCTTTTGTATTTTTGCTTTATTTCAACAAACATGACAGCATACAGTAAACACTGATTTTAGTCCTATGATACTATTTTATGTGGAATCATCTTGATTCTTTTTTTCCTTCCTTCAGCTTCTGTCTTTATTGTTGTCTGAATGCTCAAGTCTTGCTCTTGACAGTGTAGATCAGGAGGAACTCCAGTCAAGCCCACACAACAGGAAGAAACCAGGCCCTTTTTCTGTCTGCTTCATGGTGACAAAATTATTTGGATCACTCAATAAGCCACAAGTAAGCTTAACAGAATGCCATGAAGGTGGGAATTAATTGTCCCTTTTCATCCCCAGTGGACAGTGATGGAGCTGTCAGTAAAGTTAATGCACTGTTGCTGGCTTCACGGATCTGTCTTTGGCAGCCTACGGCAGTCGGCTAAGTTAGCCCACTAATCGGGCATGATATCAAGAGCCATCCTCATCTCCTAGCTGAGGATGATCCAATATTCTCCTTTTACAGGGTCCCAATGCCATCAATCAGCAGAACCTCACATATCACACTTGGAATTTTCCCTGTATCACACAAAAGCATCTACATTAACTCCCCTACTGCCCTGTCAGCTTGGCACCTCCTTGCCTCCCAGCATGGTGGACTGCATGGAGCCAGGCACAATGCTACATGGGAGCACTTTCTCCTCATTCTGACAGAAAAAGCCTTCCGGGTGCAAACCTCCCACCTGCCCGGGGTATCCCAGGCACTGAGGAGCTCCTTGCAGTACAAGGTTGACTGAGTTACCTGCTGAAGTAGCACCGAGCCTGTCTTGAACTGCTTGGGTTTGCTCCTCAGCGGGGGACAGGTGAGCTGTCTCTCCCCTGCTGGGGTCGAGCCATCTGCCTCCGCAGGCCACTTAGAAGCCAGCCCCGCGGCGGGGAGGGGCAGAGGGATACTGAGGAGTTAAGCGGTCCTGAGGCGCGCAGCAGCACGCGAAGGCCCTGGGGGCGGAGGGGTACGGGGACACCGAGGAGCGGTGAAGCGACCCTGAGGCGGGGAGCGGCGCGCACGAGCGCGGGAGGCCAAAGTGCACGAAGCTTTGAGGCGCGGAGGGGTACGGAGGCACCGAGGAGCGGTGAGGTGGCCCTGAGGCGGGGTAAGCAAGGGGGAGGTACGCCGTAGGGGGTGCTGAGCAGCAGTGAGGTGTCGGAAGGGGCGTGTGCAGAGGCAGGGTGGAAGGCTTCGAGGGCTGAGGTTCTTGGTGAGAAGTGGCATCCGGTGAATAAGGGCTGGAGGAGGAATTAGTAAGTTCAAAGTAAATGTGGTTTTCGTGCGTTTGTTGGTCATGAAGTGCGTTAAAAATGATCTGAAGCTTTTGATTGTGCTATTTCAGAATCAAAAAGTAATTTAATGTTAATTTCAATGAACAGCCTGAAGATTTGGTTTTTTCCAAAGTCTTTATTTCCAACATTATGTTTATTTTTGCTTTTAAAGGTGGACAGCTTTCATCAAAATTCTATTTTTCTTTGAAATGTGTTCAGCGGATCCATACCTTTCTGGTGACAGGTTTTGCTCTCTGATTCCCTGTGTCTTCTGCATCCTGGGACAAAATTACTGCAGGGCTAGAGTGTTTGGTGGCATATACCTGCTTCACTCAGTGAAGCAGGACTGGCTTGTTCAGGAAACCTGTGAATATGCACAATCATGAATATGTTCTTGGTACAGTTGTTTAGTAATAACTCTCGTTATTTGTAGGGTTGTACAGTGATAGAGCAAGGCTCCAAGGGACTTGATGTCTGTGAGACCTGGGCTATAAATGAATATTTCACATGATGAAACATTAAACAGTGGGATCCAGATGAGAGAAGCAGAGTACTGATGAGAAGATGGAGGGGTTGGACAAGCCAGGTGTGACTGAACAAATTTATTTATTTATTTATAGGAGAAGGCTGACACTCATATCGCGTAACATTTTTGAATCCTAGTTGGAGTAACATCATCCCTTACATCTAAATTACCTACAGTTTCAACTGTAAATGAAGTTTTGGTGGGTATTTATGTATTAACTACAAAGGATTTGCTATGAATAACCTAACAGAATTGTAACACTGAATGTTCTGTGTGGAGCCACAGCTTATGTTTTAAAAGAACCATTTGTCAACGTAGTTTATCTTGGGGAGGAGGAAATCTTTATAAACTATGTAAGCAAATTGATGTTTGTTTGTTTGGGTTTTTTTTTACTCATTTTAAGTGCATCTATATTAGGGTTACTGGGGTAACTGTGTCTACACCTAGCCAATACCAATATTCTGATGCACCTTTTAAGTATAGGCAAAGTCTTAGTTTTCCATCCTAAACTATCATTGTGTTCCTGTGCTAGCTATGAAATTAGTTGAAACACATTGTTTTGGAAAGCTGAATGAACCTGCTTTTGACAGAAATAGAAATATTTGACTGAATTGTACGACTGCAATTTCCAATCGCAAACTGTAATGTGAAAATATTTTAAAAAAAAAAAAGGAAAAACCATTAAGAGCTGGAAGCCCAGTGTTTCATTATCAAATGTTTTTTAGTTAGAGTTGTTAAAAAAAGAAACACAACTTCTACCTGGAAATTGTTACAGTTCTCTCTCTGGCTTTAACATTTAGTAGATATTTCTCCAAGTTGTTTGAATTTAGCCTATCCAGATGTGTCAACTGAAATTCATTTAAATTCTGTTTCAGACATAGTTGTAATCTGTGTGAGTTGCTTTAAAGAAAGGCTTAAAAAGATAGTGTAGGTGGGCCCAAACATTTGCCATTCTATAGCTAATAATATTCCTACTTTATTCCTATTCTTAAGGTGGGAAACATCAGGGAAATAAGTACTTTAGTAATGTACATGCTGTGAACAGTGCTAAGAACAGCCCTTGTTTAGATCACAGTTGCCCCCATTGGGCATTGTTCCAACCAAAATGATAACATAAGGCTTGAATGGCATGTACAAATGAAGGGCTTCTCATCTATAAATAGAGAAGTGCCCGGTGGCTTTAGCTTAGTCTCTAAGCTTAGTCTTAGTCTATAGCTGAGCATGATGATTGCATTCTGGTCACCTCTGCTGGAAGAGCTTGATGTTGACATAGGCTAGTGCCACATGGTTCGTGCTGCGAGCCATGTGGCTGTCAAGTCGTTCAGAGGCAGAGCTTTAGCACTGTCTTACACTATATCTCCTGCCACAAGTGCCTCAGAGTAGAATAGGTCCTGTGTGCTCCCTAGCAGGCACTGCTATGCTGAGGCAACCACAGTGCCCTACAGAGACTCACATGTTCTACTGATTATCCAGCACACTTAAACTTTGAGTTATAAGGGTGACCCCAGCCAGTTGGCTGAAAAAATATATTTGACATCATTGAAAATGTATGCTGCTGCTGAAGCATGGATTTTAATTTGAGGAAAACGTCGGCCATAATCTAGCATACATTAAAAAATACATCTTTTTATTTCCATATGGGTCACGTTAAGGAAAATATTAAAAAAAAAAAAAAAAAGCCAGCCCTATTATATGAAGTCTCATTAAAGCAGCCTGGAAAAGTTTAGCCAATTTACAGGCTATACATCTTAATCTCTCCAAATTACAGGAACGATAGAAAAATGGGTGGTTGAGAGGGAAAGCGGGACCGGCAGAACCTGGCTGGGGGCCAAACAATGGATCAAGTAGCCCTTGCTTTCACTTGACTGCTACCCCTTGTTATTTAAAGAAAAGAAAGGATTTTCAAAGAAAGGCCTGGAAATGGCAAAGCATGGAAGGTACTTCCTTCTCCAGAAGAAAACTAAGACCAAAGCTTGGTTATTTTGACATGGTGCCTTGCCCCAGGTCTCTAGTGTCTAGAGAGAGAGATTGCTGAGAATTCCTGAGAGAAAATAAAGTATCTGCAATTCTATTCTTTCTGTTCTAGGGTAAAATGGGGGGTGAGGGGCAGCGTGGCACATGATGAGAATGGGACCCATGCATTAGTAATAAACCAGAGAATATCCTTCTTACAGCTCAAGGAGAGAAGGTAATAACTGCACATCTTTCTGTTTGTGTTTGGCTACATGCTCGTGAAACTTTTTTTTTTTCATCTGTAGTTCTTGGCAGGCAGGTTTTTTTGAGTACGGACTGTACCATCTTGGACAGCAGTGTCTGCAGGGAAGCCAAGGGTGGAATGGGTATAGAGATGCTAAAGAATGCAAAGACAAAATGGCCAGAGGCAAAAGAAATGAAGCAGTCAGATATGAAATGGCAGAGAGGTAACTGTCATCACTCAATTCAGTGCTGTTATGTGTGAAAAAATACGTGGTTACTGCTTTTGCTGCTGTTGCACTGGCGTTACTCCAGCGGCAAAAGAGGAGCATGGAGAAGTTGGGGAAAATCACTGTTGCCTCTTACATTGGTCCAGACACTGCAGAAAGCGTTAAAAGGATGTGAAGTGTCCTGATGTGAATTAGCTGATGTATTAAGAGCCAGCAAGGGGAATAAACCTGATTAGCAGAAAGACAAGGAGAGAAGCTACAAGATCTGGAGTGTCTGCAAATCAGCCTGCTCTTAGCTAAAGCCAAGGCTGGCTTAATCCATGCATCTGTGAAGAGAGTAGGGTACAGTAGGAATATGACTGCTCAAAAGATACTGCGTTGGTCTAGAAGAAACATTTTGTTTCTGTAGTATTTTCAGTGACTAAGAACTTGCAACTGCAGCTCGGACCAAAAATGTATGGCAGAAATCAATGGTGTTTTCCCCTTGCAGGTCTGATTACGCTTGACCAACCTCATCTCCTGTTTCTGTGGTACCTAGAAAGCACACTGGTGGCAAGCTGGCTGGCTGCCTAGGTAGATGGAAGTGCTCACTGTTTACCTCCCTGCCCTTTCAAGATGAATGTGTCTATGCTGATATTAACCTGCTGTGCATTTGTGTATTTATTAGGCAAATTACAGATGACTAACAAAGCAGTTCTATACTTTTTGGGAAGACTTTGTCTCACTGAACCATCTATTTTACGCTTTTAATCGGGTTATATACTGCAGGGGAAGTTGCTGGAGATAAGTATTCTGTGAACTGCTAGGCAGTCTTTCACTATGGTATTCCATGAGCTGGATCTTGGAATCTTCTGTTACTGCCTTCTTTTTCCTCAAGCCCTCTGGCCAGGGATTGCCCCATTATCAATGTAACAACCAAAGGGAGGGGTTACACTTTTTGTGTGGCCAGCTCTGGCTTGTTTTAGGAGTTGCCTGCTGACTTGTTTGCTTCAGGAAGCTTACAGCTTGGCAAATGGGTTGCACAGCCTGCTTTCTTGTGTATTTGGGAGTGTTTTTTGCATGTGTGTATGTCTGTGTTTGCCATGCCCTACCTATTTCTTCTTTTGCATAGTACTTTGAAACGTTGCCTTTAGGGGCTACGGCATTTTATGTGCCTTCGATGTGAAATGGGTCTTACAGTATGTGCATGTGGTAATGTTAACATGGGCATACCTTGGAGGCAAGTTTGTTAATACAGCTAAAGATAATGGCCTTGGCAATATCTTGAAGCATCCTGCTCCATTAAATTATAGACTCTGTGGAGACAAACAGATTAGGGAGAGCAAGGAAGATTATTTCACAAAACAAAATATTGTTGTAATTTGCTAGTCTTAAAAACTTTGCAGAATTTGGTGGGAAAAATTAGAGGCCTTAAATATGCTGACTTTCTTACAGCTAGACTTGATGAATGACTAGCTCCACCTTACCAGTTTGGGTCCAACAATGCACAAAGCAGTATATGTTTCTACATTTATATTATTAAAAATATTTGTAAGTGATCAGTGGCACATTTGGGAAAAAAAAAACAATTCTTGGCTTTGTAGAGGTCTGCTAGGATAAGTAATAATGCATATTTTCTCCTGATTAACTTAATTTTTTCCATCCCTGTTTTTGTTCTTGGCTTGTCTGCAAACAGACCGTAGAACATCCCAACTATTCAACATTTGTGAATTCCTTTTATCATCTTAAATGCAAATAATTCCAGACAGGGGCCATGACTTCTTAAATGTTCCTACCACGCTTAATACAGTGACATCTCAATCTGGACTGAATTTGATTGTCTGGGTAGTGCTTTTCCTGTACATAGGAATTTATTTTCAATAGAGATTTTTGGACAACTTCACCTGTTCCTTGTGTAATCGATCTTTTGACACTTTCTTTTGTTGGAGTAAATGTCTAAGATTTTCTCAGTGTTCCCAATGGATTTTCATGACTTCTCTCCAGTTCCTCCAGCTGGTCGTATTCACATTATACAACTCTGCTATGAGCTTAGTGACTTTCATTTAAACCTGGCTCCTAACACCTCCTCTTGGGTAGGCTTACAGACATCATAGATTCCTACTGATTTAATTTGCTTTTAATAGTTAATTTTACTTCCCATCACTATTTTTCCAAATGTGTCTGAATATCTGACATATGCATATGTCTGGTCAAGGTCTTCTGACAGAAGGAAAAAATGTTTGTTTATTAACATCTGCACTGAAAAGCTAATACTTATGTGATGTATTTCCCTGAGCCACCAGGAAGAGTTGTGACACTTTATCTTCCATGTGTTTTCTTCCATTTTAACTTTCTTTTGCTGTTTGTTTTTTTTTTTGTTTTTTTTTTTTTTCTTAAAAGCATTCTTAGACAGCCTGCAATTGAGTGGACAGGTGTTTGAGAGGGATGCTAGAGATTAGAAAGTCTCTGAAATTCCCTACTGAAACACTTCAAGTCCATTCTCAGATAGGGAGCTTCTGGGATGCAGCCTTCCTTCAGTGGGATTTGACTGAGGTAGTCACCAATCCAGAGCTTTTCCTATCCAGGTTTGAAATCTCAGTGAATGCAGATGTATGAGCTGGCAGATGTCATTGTCAATTTCAGAATAAATCTGCATATAGGCTTCACTTTACTATCTCTGGTATTTTATGACACAGTTAGATCTTATACCTTTTGGTAATTATTGCTTATGTTACTAGCACCTATCCTGTCTAATATTTGAGTAATTGCGCACCAGAGCTTGCTGACTCATGGTGCCTGTCTGCAGTTCTAGGTGGGAAGTTCCGGCAGTACTTCGCCTGTCTGTGCTGTCCCTTGAGTTTCAGAAAGAGTTGCTTTGTTGCTTTCATGAGCATGAAAGAGTCCCTAGAATGTGCATGCCAGGATTTTACAAATGAGCCACAAGGAGTGAAGTGCTGATCATCTACTGAAAATCAATGTGAGCTGGATAGTTGTCATACTGGTTTTTGAAAGGTTCTAATTATGAGTCAGATTAAGGAAGAATCAGGACAATGCTATCTGCACAGCATTTGGAGTTCTCAGAGGAGCTGTAGAAAATAGAATGGGGACTTGAGTGGTATCACTTGTGACTTTCGTTAGCCCTTTGAGCCTGCTTCTAGAATCTGCACATACACGTTCAAAAAAACCAACATTAAGAGATTCCCCTCCTTTTTTTTTCTTAAATTCTTTCATTGAAGCAAGCTTCATTCAAGCACTGTGGAAGAGCAGTATCTCAAGTTTATAGTTATGTTTTGAAATTCTTTACCCTCTGTAGATCAGCTTTGACTCTACAGCACAGCCACAGGAGGAGGAAAGTGATGGAAGAAGAAGGAAGCACACACATTCTAGATGGTATTACATTGGTTACTGTGTATCAGCAGGTTTGAAGGATTGGATTCAAGCTTGGGACGTGGGAAGCATCGTGTCTCATCCTGCCTGGCCACCTGCTTCATATATGGCATGGGACAAATCCCTTTACTTTCTGTTCTTCAAGCACTGGAATAGACATACTTTCCAAAGCAAAATCTGGTCATCCAAAGAAAACAACAGATAACTCTTACAAACTAATTAGGCTCTTGTTAGTTTAAACTCCCTGTATTCTTTTTTGGAAAACATGGGGCCTCTAAAGCTTTTTGTCTGTACTGTGAAGCTCTTTTGATGTACAGGAATCTTTGAAGAACAGCTAACTAATATTGTTAACCTTCTGCTGGTGTTCTTTGTTCACACCATAAGCCTGTAATGGTACACCCATCTTGGAGTAGCACGGGATTGTAAGAATGCAGAGACTAGCTACACCAAAGAATTTTAGTTTTCTATTTGTACTTCATTACTATAAATGGAACGCTGTATTACAGAACATTGGTCCTTACTGGTACAGTGCTCTCATTTTATCTTATTTGGAGCTCCTGAAATGTTCTGTCATACATATACTAACTGTACTCTTTTTTTTTTTTTTTCCCAAGACACTCTAGACTACACCTGTATTTGTCATTGTGTTGCTTGAGTATTTGGGAAACAAGGACTGTAAAAACTGGTGTGTATATGTATATGCATGTTCATACTATAAAAGGGGAAGATTTGAAGTCTTAGAATTCTTTCTTGTATGTGTTATACTAGCTACTAACTAGGGATAAATTTACTGTACTCTGCATGAAACTCCAAACTCTGTTTAATAGGTATCTTGAATGAGACTGAAAGTTGAAAGGGAAAGAATGCTTGCTTAACCTGCTATTTGGATGCTGAACCCATTTCTTGGGGCAGCATTTCCCTAAGGAGGAAGGTTAAAAGATTTTGCTCATTGACCACAGCTAGAAGAACTGGCATGCTTTCCTGAGGCAACTCTCCTTCTCATGTGGGAAAGAAGTTCATCAGTTCCCTGAGATGGGCATGCATCTTTTACAGTTCAAGTATAGATAATGCCACATGGCGGTGCTTACATTGATGTTGTTTTCTTCTACAATGGAGATGGATATATGTCATTCAGGCACAGCCCAATAACATATGCAGGCTGGAAGAGAGTAGGTAAGCATTTGTCTGTCATTCTATCTTTACCTCTATTGTAGAGATACCACAGGCAAATGGAGAGTGTTTAAGGCTGGTATCTCTGTAAAATCTGATCCAGTTTCCACTCTGCTGCTAATCCACGTCATTGTATGGTTCACAGTCCTCATGATTCTAGCTTTGCTGCTATGTAGAGCACTGTGATTGTTGCTGAAGTAGCACATGTGTAGGGTGCTAGAGCACTTACTTGGTCGTCTTCTCTATTTCTGTCTGACAGTGGTCCCTGGGCCCTTTGTCCACAAACTGGTAATACCTGAAAATTAAAATACGAAGTTTTAAATGAGCCTGACCTTGAGAGGTCTAGAGCTACCCATCTTAATAGATCATCTGTGTGTCCATTTGTGATTGTACCTCGTGACTTCTATTTGGCATCACTACTATCACTTGGAGACGTGTGTGTAACTGAGAGATCTGCATTTGGCTTTTTTTTGTCCATTATGCTCTTTACTGACCTGCTTGTCTATCTGTCTGCTGCCCAGCTGTTCTTCCCAGTCAAGAGAGGGATGGAAGAAGAAAAAAATCAGATTCTGAAAAATGCTGTATACTCCGCTTTAAGGAAGACCCCTTTGATGCTGAAAATATGATGTGGTAGTTTTAAGAACAAAGAATTTCCATATCGTGCTTTCAGTTGTCTGGTTTTGAAGAATTTACTTTCTCTTTTACCAACAATCATTATTCATTAAAAATTATTAATAAGGTAAAAATTAAATTCACAGTTCTAAGTATCTTCCAGTGGACTTTATATGCCTTAAACATGTGGACGCTTTTGAAAATTTGACCCTGTCAATCCATCCTATGTTCTTCTCTGAACCTCTGTCTTGCTTCTTTAGAATGTAAAGCTCTCTAGAGGCAGAAGCTCCCAGTATATATGTTTGTGCAGTGTCCAGCAATATCAGAATGTCATCATCTTCAGAGCTCTTGAATGCTTCTGTCATGTTGCTATATAGCACTTTTTTGAACTGAGCATTTACCAGATCTCTGAGATACAGTGCTTAGGCACCCAGTTTGTGCAGAGCAAATGATCTTGGATACTGTTCACCGCTGAAGCAGTTGTATAGGCCTTCCACGGTACCTAAATTGGAAGGGCTTCTGGGACGAGCATTAAATGGAGACAAAAGCAGCTCTATCTGTCATGTGGAACAATGGAATAACCTTAGCTAGGGCTGCAAGAAAGCAGGTAGAGAATGTCTTTGTGCAGTGCTAATGCTGGAAAGTTAGCAGAAGGAATCAGGCATACAGCTACTGAGAGCTTCTGGAAAGCAGAGGAGTGAGTTTGCTTTCTTCCCTTTTTTTCTCTTTTTGTCAAAGTTTAAGTTGATTGTCTCTTCTACTCTATTGCCCCCCTTCCCCCTCTGCTCCCTAAGCCTGCTTTTGATTTGGTTTTATTGGCTAGTGAAAGGAATCATTTACTAGTCAAGGGCCAAGCAGTGACAAAGGAATGCAGGTAAATTAGTTTCAGTTCCTATTTCTCCCCGTCTTCCTCCTTTGGAATTTGAGCTTTAGAAAATAAAGTCTTTTTACCCATACCGCGCGCCGCGGGGGGGGGGGGGGGGGGGGGGGGGGGGGGGGGGGGGGGGGGGGGGG
>JAVKLA010000088.1:2676666-2950753 GCA_034782735.1 Sagittarius serpentarius
TTCCCCCCCCCCCCCTTCCGCAAAGTCACCTAAAAATGAGGGGATTAACTATTATGAATCAATAGAAGGCACTTTTGAAAGAGGAAGCATTGCCATCCAGATTTGAGGGAAATGAAGCGTTTATTGGAACTAAAATACCCTCTTTGTTCAAATGTTACTTCATTGAATTGTGTATTCCCTTCTGAAGAGCATGAAAAGCAATTGAAGAAAATGTTTTATGCCAGTCTTCCTTTCTTTTACCACTCATGTCTTTTTTCTTTATGTCTTCCTGTTTTACCTTCTTTTCTGTGTCCATCTTTCTCATTAAATTACTAACCAATGCTTTTCTAATTAATGCCAGTTTAATTTAATGTTTAATGAAGCTGTGTCTGTGTGGGGCGTTTGATTTCTTTTTGTGAATCTGGCCTGACCATTGAGATTAGCAGCATCTGTACAAAGCTGCAAAGTCCCTTGGGGCACCACGCAACAGTTCAAACTCCCTTTTTGTACAAAATGAAAGTGACTGGCATGTAGGATTAGTAGAAAGTATCCTCTTCATAAAGTGACTGTAACAGTTTACCTTGCAGCTTTCTGAGTTAGTTGGTATTTGTTCATTTTCTTCTAAATTATTAAAAATTGAGTTAGTTACAACATTATTGTACTATAGCTGCAAATTTAGCTGGAAAAACTATTTTTAAGAAAAATGATGACATAATGCTGGCAAATTTTGTCTATAAATATTCCATAAGCATTTATATAATTAGTACCTGTCACTGGAAAAAACTAAAAAATGTTGCATGTGGATATATTTCAGCTTGCGGGTTGTTTACGAACAGTTATCAGAGACTTTTTTCCTTGAATACTCTCAATTTTTTATGCAGTTGGTCATCCAGATCACACGATACTATTTCTGTTCCATTTTGGTTACGTAGCTCACGGTGTTAGAAGAGCCTTATCAGTAAGGCTTACACGTACGCTGACAGAACACACGCTTGTGCAGAAGTATAGGAGCACAACTCCTCACAAACCCAGTTTTTCTAGCAGAAATGTGTTTGTGGAGAATGGACCAAAATGGTAGTAATTACTACTGAAATGACTTTGTGATTGGTTCTTTTCTGGGGATGAGCATATACTAGCGTTCCCCAAAACGCACTGCTGGTCAGAGTGATCTTAAGAACTGTTCATCCTGTTTTTCAGGAACACTGGGAAGCATAATCCTCAGTTTAAGGTATCAGTGAGGGACGTACTCCATGAAACCTTGGGGCACTTAAGTGAATTAGCCTCAAAACAGCAGTGTTCTGCAGTCTGCCTGAACAGCACTAAGCAGCAGGCTGCAGTGTGTTTCCCGAGACTTGCAGGAGGGAGTGAAGGAGTGGTGATTGATAAGACAGTTTTTAAATGTCAACACTGAAACAGTTGGCATTACCAGATCTGTTCAGAGAAGCTGGGCTGTGGTGAGTCAATATCTGAAACAACCAGCTGTCTGCAAAGCAGTCTTATGATAACTAAAACCAGCAACTGCACAGGTCTTGGTGTTGTCTAGTAAACATGCACTTACTCGTATGAGTGAGACATGGGTGTTTGTTGTTTCCAATCATATTACTCCTTTCCTGTGTATTTGTTTTTCCAGTGGGATTGGAAAGACAGTGTCACTTTCAGATGTGTGATGAACTCTGTCCGTCATGATCTAGCTTTTAATGACTTTATGGCTCCTCCTGCCATGGTAATTAAGTTTATCCTCTGCTGGCACCATCCTGCATCATTTAGATGAAGACAGAACATGATCATAGTTTTCCTGAGAGACTATGCATTGAGGCAGAAAGTATTTAGGACACATTTTAGTTTTAATTTGAGGTTTGTTTTTATTTCAGGAGAGAGATTTGCAACATGATTGTCTTTTTACGTGGTAACGTGCTGGAAGAGGATGCAGATTAGACTATTTAAGGGAAACTAAGAAAACGTACATACTTTGAGACACATGTATGCTTCTTATATGACTCTCACCCATTGCTTCATACAACTGCTATTTACATTTGGAGCTAGTGGTTTCTTAAATGCTCAGAGCCCACAATTGAGCCCAGATTTCCAAAAGTGCTTGGCACCCAGCAGTTCTCACTGAGACGTTTTTATGGCCAGATAATCAAAATTGCTCAGCATGGTGGAAGCTAGGGAGTTTTGAAAATCTAGCCACTTATTTTAATGCCCGAATAGAGGCTGGGTTCTTCAGGAAAGCTGGTTCATATATTACAGTTCTACTGACCATGTATCAATCCTGTAAGTAGGTTTTTTCTCTTATGGACATACAGTCTATCATATATGTGCCCTTCAAAAACTTTCCCGGTCATTCTTCCGTATAAATTGTAATTACATTAGTTTCATTGAATTTGGAAAGTTGTTGGTACCATGCGAAAGAATCAAAGTTCAAATGAAAATCAGATCCAGTAATTACAGGATTTTTCTACAAGCATTTTTCTTTTCAGGCTTGACTTGGAAATGAAATAAAGACAAGAGACACCCATTTCCTGGTTAGGAAGCAAACAAAACCAAATTGTGAAGGGTGAGAGTTGCTTAGCTGAACTGCTTCTTATAAAGCAGTTTGACAGCTGAAAAGAAAAACATTGATGTAACTTGTAAAGTGAATAAGCTTTTAGCTGTTACATTTGCAATTTTCCACTTAGTGTTGCCCATCCTACTGAGCAGAGAGACTTGGTAGTATGTAATATGCCAATAATAATAGTCAGCATTTACTTTGTACTATGAAGACATTAATTCGCTAGCCTAACACCCTGCAAGGTAAGGAAATAGTATGATTGCCACCTTGCCTCTGGCAGAGCAAACACAGTAGCAGAGATTAAAGTCAAGGTTTGCTAAGAGAGCTGCTGGTTGTGTTGTTCTGCTCTCATTTCTTCTAACAGTTGCAGAACCACTTCTTAGTGTCCCAACAGACTTGCTTCCTCTGCACTATTCCAAGGACCTGATCCTTATCAACAAACATGCTGTACTGTTTGTGACAGTAAAGGATTATTATGAATATTTCATGATGGTCAGGGTATTTCACATCTGCCCACAAAAGGTGTGTTTTACTCAGGTAGTTGTTAGACATGTATGGCAATTCCTGTGTTTCCTAGAATTTCAAGTAAGTGCAATTAGTAGCAGTCTCTATGCCTCATGAAGTCATTTGGAAGTAGGCATAGGGAAGGTCGAAGTGTCTGTTGTGCTGAGGAGGGGTATGTGGATGCAGAGTCAACAGAAGCCATGAATGAGACAAAGAAAGGTGGGGGATCTTGGTATTGTGTGAACCTCCTTGTTCCTCATGCTGGCGCTAGCTGCCAGGAGCTCAGCCATCCCTGCAGTAGTTGAACTGGCACCTAGAAGTCTTGTAACATGCAGTGTCCGTTTCTGAGGGATCTAATGCCAGATCTCTGTGGGTAAAGGAAAGCATTGCAAAGCTCAGTGTTCCAGCTAAGAGAATTATTCTTTCTTCACTTGCTGCTCAGTACCATATTATCAGAGTAGGTCATTCTAGCAGAATGCCTTAAGTTGGACCTTTTGAGTAAGAATCAGGTTCCAGTGCATTCACCTATGGACTTTCAGTTTTACGTAACTCCTGTCAGAACAACATGGTTCCTTGCTAGCTACCATCTAGAAACTGACCCTTTTTTTGCTAAAGGTTGAGAAGGGCCGCATTTTCAAAAGCACCTAAGTAATTTTTCCTAGCCTCTGTACTGTTACCAGGAATGACACACACACTTATGAGTGTGAATCTCATTAAAAGTCAGCAGATGGAAGCCCAGTTTTTTGAGTATAATCAGGTACCTACCTCTTACTGATTTCAGTAGATACAGGTTTATAAATATTTCTAATATATTGGACTGTGGCATGTCTAAATTAATAGAGAGGTTTTAAAGTTCCTTTCAAGCCTAGTTTTCCTCACCATGCACACTCTATGACTCTTAGCTTGACCACTAGCTTTTCTCTTACGAAGCCCTAAAAGCACTGTGGAACGTCTGTTTACAAGGTTTGGTGCACATTTTCCTGGGAAAGGAATGACCTTGGGATCATCCTGTTCCTCTTTGTTCTTACACTGTGAAACATATTTGTCCACTATCCTTCTTTCAACTGCTTGTAAGCAGTAAACTCAAGAGACAAGCATAGGAGAGGTGGATTGTTTGCAAACCTGTATCTAAAAGGACTTCATTTAGCTAATAGTAGGCAATAATGTGCGTAGCTTTAAGAAAGAGATAGGTAAGAAGTGGCTTGCATGGAACGAGGAATTCAAAAGGAATTTGTCTTTTAATTACTTTGCTACTTTTGCAAATGTATGTGTAAGTCTTTCCTTCAAACAAAAGGAACTTAAGCTTTTTAGACAAAGAGGTCTCTGACTGACTTGAGGCGTAGTGACACTGACTGGTTGCAAGTTCATTCTGTTAGTGGATCATCTTCCTTAAACAGTCTTGTTAAGAAACCTTTGCCAAAAATCGTATTGGAGGCTGGCTTAACATGGTGGTAAATGAACTCTTTCATCTGCTTTCTTCCAGCAACAAGTGCTAGCTTAAAAGCAAGGTGCTGAAAAGAACGAAATAAATGCCGTATCGGTACACTTCTTTTTAATAGCATTCCTAGTAGTGGCTGGCACTACAATATGTTAAAATACTTTGTGCTTTATGCAACAAAATACACAAATGGTTTGAGAAACTTTTATGATATAAGTATGTCTTCCTCCCTCATGTGGAGTGTTTATGATTTCTCTTTTCCAGGACAGACTTTTTTAAACCTAGTCCTTCTCTACTGGCACTCTTTCCCACTTGGTTTGGATATCCCATTTTTGCTTGGAACGTCTTTTACAAAATCTGGAATTAGATATACAGAAACTTTGATTGCATTGTTCTTCCTCTTAATACAGTTTAATTTCTAGGATTGGGGGATATTTGTTATGCTATTTAGTATTGCAGGCAAGTTCTTGTGAATGCTGATGGAACCTGTTGTTTGCAAAGTAGCTCTGCTTCTCTAATTTCTTGTAACGTGCTCAAGAAAAAGACTACAGTTAGTCATTGGGAGAGAGCAAGGACAGAAAATCTGTCTTTAGGAAGGACAGGTTCCTTACAGTTCAGAGATGTCAGTGGACTATGAAAAGCAATATTTTTTTTAACAGCTGTATTAATTTATCTTTCCTGTTAGGAATGTTTTCCTTCCAAACAAAAGATTTTGCTGATTGTCTTGCCCTCCCTTCTTGTTTGTTTATTTTTCCGCTTAGAATTATTCTACCTGATTACACAGACTTTGTTGTTACTTTTCAGTGAAAGACACGGCTTGACGTTGGGCCAGTTGATAGTAAATGAGTATTGGAGACCCCAGATATGAGTAGCACAGGGTAAGGAGGTCCAGGAAAGCAATATTCATGTCTGCATAATTTGTGACAGCATCTGATGTTCTAGATAACAGGCCTGTTAGTAGTCTCCTGGTCTGCATCCCCTACCTCTGTGCAAAAAAAAAAAAAAAAAAAAAAGGGAGGGGGGGAGGGAAAAAGAAGAAAAAAAAAGAAAAAAGTGTGTGTGTGTGAAATAGTAGTGTAGTGTTTATTTGACAGGTAAACAAACTTGTGACCAGATACACTGATGACTAGCAATTGCTGTCATTAAAAGAAGACCTCAAACAGTGGCCACTTCCTTGGGGGTCATTAAAAATCTATTGGTAGCTGCATGCAGCTTAAATTTACAGCTTGAACTCTTGCTCTTGCGTTGTGCCTCCTTTTGCCCTTGTAATTTCTACTGGAGAGTTATTCACTTCCTTATCTAAGCTGTTTAATTCCCCTGATGGGGTAGACAACAGCTCTTGGTGGAAACAGTAGTATAGGAATACCGTCTACCTTAGCACATTTATTTCCAGCTCCCTTTGCACTGTGGTCCTGTTTCCTTTCTTTCTTTTCCTACCAGTAGTTCAAGTGAGAAGGAGAAGACAAAGTTAGGTAACAAGATTGCTGCTGAAGCCCCAAGCTCAGATCTTTCAATATATAACTTCTATGTAATTTCAGTTGTGAATCTGTCTTGTGTATAGGTTTTGTGCAGTGTTCAGTCTGCGAAATGAATGATTTAATTGCCCTGCAGGGTATGCAGACCATATAAAATTAAGTCCACATGAGCTACTGTCATCTCTTCTCGCTTAACAAGAAAAGGTGATGTTAGATTTGCATCTGCCTTAGTGTTATTAAATCTTTCAGTATTTGGTGTGTGTCATATTCCGGAATTTCATTAAACCTTATCATTAACTAAAGGGTCAAATTTCTGGTCTTCATCATTGTAGAGAATAGCCTGAAAGTGTGTTCCCCAAGTATGATAATGGCTGAGAAAAGAAAAGGCAAATAAAAATAGTTCCTGCTTTTTTCTTTTCAGAATCCGAAGTTACTAGTTGCTTTTTGTTTGTTTATTTGTCTCTTTGGTTTTAAGATCCTGTGACTGACTTTCAGATTCCTGGAATTGTGAATTTACACATCAGTTTTGCAAATATGGGAGGGAGCAGTTCTTAATTCTCTGAATGCTTAAACTTGTGTAAAGAGTCATGCTGGGAAGCTGCTGGAAGGTAGTGATGGAAAGTGCCACAGTTACTCTCAAAGGTTCTGTCTGGGAGCAGCATTTGTACCATGGAGAATGTAGATATTGCGTGGCATTTGTATGTAAACTAGCGTGTTGAAGTGGGATAGCCACATCTGTAAGATTGCATCAGTACAGGTATTCCCTTTCTGTTGGACATTGCTGCGAATGCCTTGGATTCAGTGATTCATGGAAGAAATGTGTGTCTTTGCTTTATAACTGTCTGCACAGAGCTCTGTGTCATGCTGTTTGCAAGCCCAGAATTGGCCATTGTAAAATGAGTCCTTTCTACTGTTGAACAAACATACCAAGGCCTTCTGATACTTCACTTACCGTGTAACATCACAGGCCGTGCAGCTCCAGCAGAGCCTGCTTAAGCCTTTTGTTTCAGCAAAATGTACACCTGCCAAAAATAACATGAAGGTTTACCAGCCAGTATTTCTTCAAACAGTGCTCCTGCCCTCCCACATCCCAACCAAAGAATGTTTGTGTGTTGCTGCCAATTTCTGCCAACGGATACAAGCAATGGGGAATACAGAACTGCCACTAAGTTTCCAGAAGAACAAGGTTTGACATATTTTGGCCAAAGAGAAATCCGTAATCCTTAAGGAACAAAGATACGGTTTTCATGGAAATCAGTCTAATGGGAAGGGAATGGCAGGGAGATATAATTCAGATTCAATGGGATGTATATAAAGTAAGCCAAAACAGTTTCTTAGCAGAAGGCAGGTCTGTGATCTTAGTCCCATTAGGATACGTCTGGAATGTTGCCAGTTACTGCAGCGGAGTTGCTGTGGATTTACATGAGACTGACATCAAAATCTGGCTTACAGAAGCAGCTCATCTGACTTTACCCACTGGTAGCTGAGGTTACTGCGTACCTCACTGAGAGCATGTCTAGATTTTGAGATTAATGTATTTCAACCACAGTGTCTTTTCCAAATTTTCTTTTTTGAGGGCAATCAACATCTGCTTTAAGGGTATTTAATGACTTTTCAAACGGAAACAGTCCACAGGCAAGGCAACAGTATGTTACAGTGCAAGCCACTAGCCTGCTAGAAATGATACACCTATTCATGAGTGTGAAAGATTGTCTTGTTCTGTAACTCGGAAGTATCTTCACTGCTCAAGTAAGATCCTCTGGGTAGAAATGACATACAATATAATTGCTACTTTCATTGATCCTGCAGAGTACAGATTGTGGAGTGTATCTTGAGCTAGAGTTTTTTTCTATTTAAGAATATTTTTCCTGTTACAGCTTCTATACTCAGTAAACAAACATAAGGCGAAGGACATCCAGGATGTAAAATACTTGGTGAGGGAATGACAACTATGTGGTTGTTTTATTGTGTCCTCCTCATTTTTCAAGCTACTACATAATCTCTAGTGGAAACCCCAAATAAATTTGATTAATTAATGGGTCAGTTCCTTAGCAGGTATGATTTGTTGTTAATGGAGCTATAATAAGGCTGTGTTGATTTGTACCATGAATCCAACTCTTTGAAGTAAACAACTATAAAGTATTAAGTATTCTCTGTGGGTGTGCAGAATTAAATGCTGTGTATGGGGGGGTGTGTGTATACATAAGTTAGAATTTTTTTGGGGGGCCCCTAACCTTCTTTGTGGTGTGTTGTAAAGAGGAGGATGGGAAATTCCCTTCTTGCCCTACGTCTATATGTTCAGTAGCTCTTTCTGTGGTTTATATTGTATGGTGGTAGTGTGGTGGGAAAAACTCGACCAGGTTTTTTTCTTTTTTTTTTTTTTTTTTTTGTCTTCCCTCCCCCCCAGTAGTTAAAAAATGTCACTTTAGGTTTCTCATTGTCAAGATTTTCTTTGAACCAACAGAGAAAATGGGCAAATTCCGTAAAAAAAGAAATTCAGACCCCTTGGTCATAGTGTTTCTGGGCTTCAGAGTAATTTAAAGTGGTTTAGATCTAACGTTCTGGCTTGGCTCAATCTCTGATTGAAATTAATCCTGGAGTGTCTGTAGGCTTGCAATGAGCAAGTAGCATATAGCTTTTACTGATCATCTGAACAGACCCTTGAATTTAAAGCCTAAGGAAGAACCAGGAGTATAAAACACTATGAGAAATACAAGGATGAATCACTGGAAATGGGACCCCCATGCCTTCCCAAAAAGTTTTTTCAGTTTCTGTCATTCCTCTTTGTTTCTCTCTGTATTCTTTGAATAGACTATTTAATTCTAAATTGCCATACTTCTCTGTATCTTAGACATCACAAGTGGTAGGATGAAATTTGTTACTTGTTACCGTTAAAGAGACTGCATTAGTCATGGGTGGTAGAACCATCTGTAAGTCATACAGCTACTCCAGAACAGGCAGTGAAGTCTGCTTATGTTTCACTGGCTCACTCTAATGGCTGATTTTTTTTTTTCCCCACTTTGGTCTCCTTGTTTTAAGTTTTCATAAACTTCTTGCCATTTTGAAGTGTGTTCATTTCTATAGGAATACAGAAATAATAACAGCACTGGTGGGACAAACCTTAGTAACGTTCCTGTTGGAACATGAAATCAATTCACACAGTAGCTTGAAATATCTAACCTTAATTTGAGAAATGTAAAATTTCATATTTAGGTATAGATGTGCTCACTGGATGAAGAAGGCATAATTATCCTTTAAATATAATATTGATCTATGCAGCATTAGAATAGAAATAAGTCACATCTGGGGCTTTACCATCAATTACTATTATTTTTTTATGGTTGCATATATTTAAAAGTTCAGTTATTGTGGAAGTCAGATTTTTCTGACAGTGATGTTTAGTAATCCTTTCCATTTCAAAATTTCACTGATTGGTCTGAGTTGTCATACGTATGACCTTCCTAGCCATCCATATGCAGTATTCTGGATTTTGCAGGTGGGCACTTCTGTATAGTGTATATATTTTGCAAGTAGACTAGAACAGAGTATTTCAGTTGGAAGGGACCTACAGTGATCATCTAGTCCATCTGCCTGACCACTTCAAGGCTGACCAGGGCTCAGCCAAAGTTAAAACATGTTATTAAGGGCATTGTCCAAAAGCCTCTTCAACACAGACAGGCATGGGGCATCAACCACCTCTTCAGGAAGCCTGTTCCAGTGTTTGATGACATTCTCCATGAAGAAATGCTTCCTAAAGTACTTACAAATGCTTGCTAAGTAGTTATTGCCTGTTCTCTTTCTGGCTTCTTGTTTGCTCTGTACTCTTTTTTATCAGTCTAGCAATTGAACACGATAGTGCTGCTTCAAAACCTTTCTGTGTCTTACTAATAAGAGATCGCAACTTGAAAAAAAAGTCAGAACATCACTGGAGTATACTGAGAACTCTAATAGAATTTTGGACCTTCTTTCAAACAATCAAACAAGTCTTTGAACATCATAAATGTTTCTTTTTGATGTTTAAAAAAATTTCAGTCAGATAGAACTTAAAGGTTCACTTTTGGAGATATAATTTGCTTGTCATGTAAAATCCTAATAAGAATTCCAACAGAATAGGGTCTATTCCTTTGTGCTTCTGCCTTGCTTAAACTCTGCTGTCTACCACCTTTTATAGCAAAGTTGTTTGAAACTTCCTACTTTTTTTCAAAATTGTACGTGATTGATCTGATCCACTGTAGCTGATCTGAATTGATAAGGGAAGTGAATGTGCTTAGCAAGAATTCAAGTGAAGAAATACTGTGTGTACATAAGTCCTTATTTCTTGTTACCATCCTTACTAGCTGTTATTCTCAGTTGTGAATTTATGAGCCCTGGAATGTTATTTGAAATGAATAAATTTCAAATGTCTAATATTAATTCTACTTACTTTCAATTAATACTCTGGTCCCCCCACTAAAAATAAACAAACGGACCCTTCTCAACTGAACCAAGCACTAGTCCTTCATTAAAACATCATCTAAAACTAAAAAATTTCTTTGAAATCGAAACTCAAGTGTTCTAATTTGGATTCCAGTTTTACAGGGAGAATGAAACTCTTGGGTCAAGGGGGTTTATAACCTAATTCTAAAGTTCAGAGCACACTAATGTGAGTAGTGTTAGTTCTAATTTGGAAATTCAGTAGGTTTGAATTGTTCTGTAATTTTAATCTCTAGTAGGCATTATAAACAATGATGCAATAAAATATTAAATGATCCTAGAAGTGAGAGTAATGGAGACTTCTAACATTTAGAGTGGATCCATTGACAGTGCACTTGAAAACTTGAATCCAAGGATCTGATACAAAAGAGGTAATAAGCAGAGGGCATAGAACTATTCTACTTTATCCTTCACAACACGATGAACTCAGTTGAGCTTTGCATCCTGTATATTGCCTGATGGAAGTTTCGGTAAACTGAATGGCAGGGAGATGGTTGTGGTACAAAAGTTCCTGTATATTGGATGAGAAGAGCCTGTAGTAGTTAATATTTACAGAGGTCATCTAACTTTAGGGAGAGTCCACAGCATGCCAATTTTGGAGAACTCTTAAACTAATGTAGTTCTTAAAATGGTTTTTGTGACTAAATTGAAAGTAGCTTGACTAGGCTTTGACAATTATTGTCTCTACTGTCCACATGAAGGGGGTGGGAAATGAAGTAGACACTCAGCTGTTTGTTTTCCTTAGAAAAGCGACTCTGGTGTTGGTATAAGCAGTAGCACACTTGGCCTTCCCTTCCCCCTGCATCATGACCACTTTTCCTTTGCAAAGCTTTTATATAGAGTGCAAGGACCTATAAATAACAAGGGAGCCTATAAATAAATACAGCTGTGAGCCAACAAAGGCTTCTGACAAATTGTGTTTATTGAATTTCTCACGTGTGGTCCAGTTTGAATCCAACTGTGGGGCTTGCTAAGTTTTTGAAAGTATTTTGCACCCAAGCCTGGGATTCCCCTTTGTTAGGCAGAATAGGGAGCTCTCTGGCTAGCTGAGTAAAAGAGGAGTGGGTAAAAAGAACAGGTTTTTTTTCAGCGAAGCTAAGCTTGTAGTATTAACTTTAGATAAATCAATCCAAGATCTACTGCCTATTGTTTACATGAGAGGATTTGTGAGAGAAAACAATCATACCACTGCAAAGTGCTGGCTGAAACATGACAAACACCCTCCCTTAATAATTAATCCTGATGCTGTTGTCCTATAAATGCAGTAATCCATATCTAGATTTAAGTACATTTTATTGTAGGGTTCAAAAATTGTAGTCAATGATGTAGGTAAGGTATGACCTGTTATGGTAGGTGTTGTATGGACAAGAAAGTAGAAAGCCTTAGTTCCAAAGAGCTTGAAGTCTTCCACTTGAGCAGAAGTTCCAGATCTGCTGGGTGCATAGAGTTCGTTGGATCTGACCCATAGCCACCATGGGAGCTCTATTCAGGTAAATTGACAAAGCATTAATTACTTCAAAGGAGAGCTAATGAGGCAATAAACCACAAGGGTGAAACTCAAATGGTTTATGGTACCATTAGTAGGCTGAAATGGAATTATAATTAGAGCAGGGCAAACGATTCATAGTCCACAATTTATCCAATGGATTTAGTGCTTGTTTGTGTTCATGAATTATGCACAAGTAGACATATTTCAGGAATGTATTCATTGTTTGAAATTGCTCAGCAACCACTTTATATGGAGACGTTTCTACCAATAGGAGTAGCCTTGTTCAGTTTGTGTCTGGTTTCTCTTTGCTTGGGGGCTTTGTGCATGTATTTGTGTTCTGTGGTGGGTCACAGAAATACTACGATGTTTCTGCTTCCTGGAATTTTATAGAAAAAAAACGTTAATTGTTCTGGGATATGTAGCAGTTACCTAAATTTGCTGGAGAAACCTCTCTTGATCTTCAGGGATGGGTTTTTTGCTTGAGGAACAGTCCTTTTGCAAATAGCTCAGCAGTAGAGAAGGAACCTTAGCAATACTTGCTCAAACATCCATCCCAAAAAATGAATAAAACTTCTGTGTCCGAATAAAAGTGTGGTTCAGAAATGATGAAACAGGCTCAGGAGAGCTCTGTTCCACTGCTTAGATCTTGAGTTAGGTGCAGAGTAATTCAAACATGCGTTTGAGTGATGGTGTTATCTCAGGCTTTGAGGTGGGGTGGGGTGGAGCTCATAAAATTCCTCTTGGAGCTCTTCCAGTTTGCATAAAATGCTTGTATAATATACATCTTCTTTCATGGAATATGTTTCCTGTCTCATGCTACGGTTAACTTGGAGTTGTTTACACAGAGGAACAACATTGCTGAGAGGGATCTAATGTTCGGAGATGACTGTGTGCACCCACTGATGCTCCTTGTCCTTGGACTTTATCTTGCTGCACACATACTAGTGTGTAGCAGGCTTTATTGATGACATCTGGCTCTTTTTCAGACCAAAAAATATAGGCAGTGCTTCTGAGTATAGAGTCCCTAAACTATCCATTAAGGTGTTCTGGTGTGTCAACCTCTCAGTCGAAATGTCTTGTGGGCGCTCTGTTTTTCCATTACAATCCTGTTCTCTTCTATGCAGACCTATTCAGAAAAGACAGAATTAAGCCACAAACCTTTATGTTCTTCTAAAGATGCTGTATACACTAGCCTGTTAATCAGGCATTTACTTCTGTGTATCTCAAATGATTGACAAGCCTGGTTTCTTGGAGTGGAGGTGCTTTGTGCTGCCCAGTGGTCGCCTGGCTCCACATTTGCCTTCCTGAATAAATCATGTATTCTCCTTTTTGTATGACGTTTAGTTCCATGATTTAAGAGCTTTAACATATAGCTCTTGTTTGTTCTTGCTTTTGTTAATAACTAATCATGAATTATCCATGAATGGGCTAATTAGGCATTACCCGTATATTATATACCAACTAAAGAATCAGATCTTTCAGACATCTATGTAGGTAGTAACTTTTTGAAATATCCCTGGGTTAGGGATGTCTGTATGAATTAGGGAAGATGTTGCAAATTCTGGCCTGCAGGGTAGTCGCAGCATAGCTCAAAAATCAAAACAACTCATACATGGAACAAACGCCTTATAGGGAAAAAAGTCAGGATCCCAAATGATGCAAATGGTGAAATATGGATCAAGAATTTGGTAACATATTATCCTTTCAGAAAGGACAATATTATTGGAACTGATTTTTGTTTTTAATGTAAAACTTTGAATGAAGCTCAGGTAGAATAAAATGCAGAATAGAAAGGCTGCCCATGTGCTGTGAGGTTGTTTCGTGGATTCTAATACTATGATTTGATTAAAAAACAGGCAGAGAGAGACTTCATAATGGTTTGGGGTTTTTATATTCTGGGTACCTGTTAACACTATTTTGCCACAGTAGCTTAAGATTTCTGTATGCAGTGCAGCAATGATGAAAATTGTTAGTGTAGAGTAGAAATGAAGTTAACAAACACAAGGAAAGAGTCTTAGAGGTGGCCTACATAGGGATTGAGGCAAATACCTGTGTTGCAAGTATCAGAACTAGGATTAAGTGATGCTGGAGACAGAAATGTTGCCAGTAACGCTAACAGTAATTCTTCAGTGTTCTTAAATGAACCGTGTGCCCAGCTAACTCTGGTTCTATTGCCTGGCCACAGTTAACCTCGTATGGTTCTGCCTGCGTTCTGTTTCTCTCAAGAAGTCAGCAGCATCTCTTCAGCCTGCCCTCATCTTGAAGCATTTTCTCAGGTAGCTGATACCTGCTGAGCCTCAGAATGACATTACAAAATCCAGTCTCTTGGTCCAGCAGTGCTTCTGAGTCTCAAAGGTGTGTAGCTGTCAAACTCCACACAACAGCATTGCATGGTCTATCCTCACTTCAGATTTTCTGTATCTTGTTTTGTACATGACCCAGCAAAACCCAGGTCCAACTCTGAGTCAGTGTACAATAAAATAACAAAGTTGTCATTTAGATGTTTGAATTAAAAAGACAGTGGAGTCTGTTTCTACCAAATGACTTTTCCATCAAATATTAATAAGCTTGGCTGGTTCTTTTTTCCAGAAGAAAAATACCAAGAAGCATAAATCTGTATTAAAGACTAAGTGCCTACCAAATGGAACTTTATGCACATTTGCTGTGGTTTCTCGCTTTCTTTTTATTCAAATGTTACAGAGGAAAGCCAGCAAAACCCACAAAATTGTTATTTTCTCTCTTCCATCTTTGAGCCCCTAATTTTTAGTTTGAATACTTCTGTTTTCTGTAGCAGGAATTTCTGGATGCCTGACTAAAGCACAGATGACATGATACATGATAAAAGCCGAAGGGTTAATATTCTAGGGGCTCAAGACTAATGGCCCAGTAATGCTCACTCAAGAGGGAATTGTGGCAGTTTCAGATCTCAGTCCTAGTCACTTTATAATAATTTGGAGATTTTCACTAGACTTTGGTGGCAGTAGGAGTAGCTTTTAATAAGGGACAGCAGTGCTTAATGTTGATGTACTGTATCTTGGATCAAAACCTTGCTCCTACCTCTCCTTTTTCTGCTAGTACAGTAATCAGCTCTAGATTTTCTTGATCGGCCTACTGTGATCAGATTTTCGGCACAGTCTTGCACATGTGTTCTTTCAATTCCTTTTCATCTCTGAAATCAGGGTAGGAAATTTCAGTGCAACTTGTGGGCACTGACAATCAACAACACTGTCAACAGCAACACTTAATAGCTTACATGCTGGTCTGTTTTTGCCACAGTCATACAGTCCCTGACACCAGGGCCCAGTCTTTTTTAAGATTTACTTTCTTGTCTTCCACTGTTAGTGTGAGAAATGACTTAATTTCTCAGTATCATGAACAAAGGACCCCTTCATAGTGGGGCCTATGTTTCCAGGTGCTACCTGCTATTACTGAATACACTTCAGTGAAGAATCCATAGCTGCTTTGGTTCTCTGCAGAGATGTTTGGGACACTCATCTGCTGTTGGAAATGAAACCATTTCAGCCTTAGCTCCTGAAACTTCCTGTTGCAGGTCTGCATGTGGCAGAAATTCAGAAGAGAATTCTGTCCCTTTCCGTGTAGCTTTAAATTTTCATTAAAGCTACTCTTTGCAGCTCCCCCTTCTCTGTCGTGCTTATTTTTTTAAAAAATATATATATATGAGAGAGTGCACATTACTTTTGTGAGCGTATATGTATATGGTACCTGAGTGTTTCTCTATATATCTGTTACGTAGATGTATATGTATATAGGTGCAAATATGTATATACATGCATTCAGACAAGTCACAGAAAGTATAAATGTATGCTTCTGACCATGATTTGTGAGCAACACGTAGATGTGCGCATGGGAGAGTCTGTGCAGGTCTGCATATGTCATGTAGGTAAACAGGTGCATGTATTGGATTCATCGCTCTGATTTTTGTTGCTGTGAGAATTGTGACTTGTATCCAAATTCGCTTGTGCAAATGGTTTGGATTTTGGGAATCCTCCTCTTGCTAACATGCTCTACCAATCTCTTATTGAAAGAAAGAACAAGAAAGATGGAAGGCGGGAGAGAGAGCAATGTAAAGGTCAGCTAGCATTGCAGCCTGACGCAGAGATTTATAACCCTCCACATTCTCCCTTTCTCTGGCAGCATGTCTTTACAGACTCGCATTATCTCTATTAATACCAGCCACAAGGTCATTACTCAGGCACTGAGCCTTCCTCCAGCATAAATATTTATACAAGGTTGACCTGCGGCTGCTGCGTTTGCCTTTTATTTGATTTCTGCCGCCTTTTGTGTCTGTCAGCTAATGTCTTTAGCTGCTCTGTCTGGGACAGTGGGAGCTGAGAGAGGAGCCAGGGAGGGGTTAAGAAGGGAGTGAGAGAGAAGGGGAGGGGGGCAGGGAGCTTGAGAGGAGAAGAAAGAGAGGAGAGGGATGGATAGGAGGTTGACATTTTGTATGGTCCCCATTGATGGAGACATATTCCACACCAGGTGAAAATTTTTAAGAAGCCTGTATTTTGCAATGAGATTGCAAAATTTGTGAAAATTTCCATTTGTCTACTCAAAAAGATAAGAGTACAATAATCTTTTATGTATAGAGTGTTGCTTTTGCTGGAGATTAATGGGATTTTAGAAGCTCATTTCAGAGAATAAGTGAAGGATAGCTTGCATGTAGACATGCATGAGTGAATAAGTAAATATGCTATCTCACAGATTTCTATCAGGCATGACATCATGGATGTATATCTATACTCATGTTAACATGCTAATACTAGTCTGAAACCTTTCTTAGCTTCTGTCAGGGTCAGGTGCAGATACCTCTAGTGGCTGAAAGGAAGTTGAGGTTGCTGTGTTTCTTGGGGATACATGTTCTAAGGGACAAGGATAGTCTTGGTATCTGTGCTGTGGCCTTGTGCTTGTCCTTTAGCAGAGCTTATTCTGACAGTGGTCAGGTATGTATTAGGAGTTTGGGAACAGGAATGGTAAATTGAGAGAAGTGTGGTCCATACCGATGATTGGTTTGAAGTAAGTCTTTCAAGTGTGATTAAAAACACAGAAGCCAAAGGGACGAATCATGAGTTTAACCGTGTGCTAAAATGTATAATGGCACAAGCTGCCTTAATTCTACAAGGATTTGATATTTAATGGCACTTTCAACTGCTGATATGTCCCTGTCCTTCCTGAGCTGAAGGCATTCAGTGCAGTGATAGTGGAGATACCCAAACTAAAACCAAGAATCTTTACTGTGGCAATGGATTAGCACTGCCTTAGCATTTGCTCTTTTGAATCACTTTAAGCCTGGTAATTTTACTTAATTGATTTTGCTTTTTTTTGTTTTCCTTAGCTGTTGGGTACTGCTAAAGCTCACAGACTCCATTAGGTAGACTATAGTTTGGACCTGCTATGGCAAATGGTACAGTTCACTGTGATGGTTTTTTTGTTGTTGTCAAGGAAATGCTGTTCAATGTTTGCCCAGGAGGATTCCCCCAACACCCTTTAAAATCTCAGTTTAAAAAAAAAAAAAAAAAAAGGTAAAATTAGGCTAATTTAAATATGGTCGTCAGATACATTTTCTCTACTTTCCGAAAGGTTCCTTAATTTCCTTCTTTCTTCCTTCTTTTGAGGGTTTGAGAAATGTAACTCTTGCCTACCATCAGGATGCAAATCCTACTTGGTGCTATCATGTCAGTGATGACTGGAGAGGCTCACTACAGAGGGAGAGTGAAGGTACTTCCTTAAACTAACATGTTGTCTTTTGTCATTACTGTAAGCAAGGATTTTTGAGCTTGAATCCCAGACAAACATCCCTTTGTGTGGTCTTGATCTTCCAGCCTGACTGAGTTGACTGAACTAATCACCTAGCTATATTTCTGGGAAACTTAGGTTTTATTGTGTGCAGCTGCCTACACTCCCTTCCTGAATACAAAGGTCTTCAAGTCTTTGAACTGCTTTGTCAATGATGTGTAAATGACTTTTTTCAAGAATCTCTTCCTTTCCTTACCCCACCTGAGGATATTTTTCCTTCATACTATTGATTCCATAATACTGCATCTGCACAGGACCAAAGCTGCCTCTTTCGTCTCTGAGTAGATTACCATTTTAAAATTAAAAAAAACAAACAAAACCAACAAAACAAACCACACAAAAAACCAAAATCTAGTCTTATTTTTCTAGCTTGTTTTCTCTGTAGAAGAGCAGGAGGATCATGAACATCTCTGGTGATCAACCACACCGCATTCATTTGATTCTCCACGAACCAGTGTGTATATGCTGGAAACAATCTGGATCCTTTCAGATACTCACACAGACCCATTGGTCAGGTCGAGTTGAGGGTCACTGAATGCTTGAATCCTAAACCATGGAAAATATGGCAGGCAAGAATGATCACCTAGAATTAATATTTTTGCTTTTTCAGTACAGCTTCTTGTATCTCACGCACTAGGTAAGTCTCTGAGTATATAACTGAAGCTTTAGACATGCTGTCAGAGGCAGCCACATTATGAAAGAACAGCAGAAACTGTGTTTCAAATGACAGTCTTTATTATAAGTATATATATTTTTACACAGAGATATATATACACATGCATACATAGTATACACAACAGAAGTAATCTAACTTGCACGGTGTTACTTCGACACTTTTCAGTGGCTTCTGCAAATTAAATTCCCTACCTTGGTGCCCCAGGGAAGAACAGGAAGAGAAAAAGAAAGTAACTGGGTTTATTCTCACTGTTGATGGTTACAAGCTGCCTGGAGTGGCTAGGCTAGGTGTAGGATAGGTTGTGAGGGGGAAAGGCAGTTGGATTCTGCAGATGATTAAGAGAACAGGGGCATTTCAAGATGCTTGGGGTGGCTGTTGGACTTATTACTGTCACTAATGTTCAGTTTCTGTAGCTGAGCTGATACTGGTGAGGAAGAAGGGTGAAGGGCTGTTACTGGCATCCTCACCCCCAGGTTCTGGCCTGTGTTAGCACAAGTTGCAGGCAGCCATGTTCTGTGAGGTGAGTGAGAGTATGACACCTCATGCTCATGTCTCTCTTTCCCGACCTGGCAGACGAAGCAGTGGGGAAGGGAATTCTGTAGTGGAATGGAAGGTGGGGAGTTTTGTAGCAGTTTTACTGAAATTAGAGAAAGAGAAGGGGGGGAGAAATGTATAATGTACACAATACAGTCTGTCCCTTCTTGCTGATTGTGATATTGAATACTACTTCTCTTAAGCTGTCTTCACACTTTCCTTTTTTGGTTACTCCTGTCAAAACAAAAATATCATCCTGAGTATGAAAACAGAAGTTCTTGTTGAGAAGCTTCAGCTGGAGCTATGGGAACTCTGAAGCTGCAACATATGTGCATGCATGTGTTGTGTATGTATGTGCAAGCATATGCACACACACTCCCAGTAGTTCTTTCAGCCAACAGTGCCATGGGAAGATCCCTCCCTTGTCGTTGTCCCGGCCTGCCTGTTCATAAGGATCTGTACTGATTTGTATTGAGGAGTTGATACAGGCTAAAGCTAAGCATATCTTTATTTCTTTTGTTTGTTTGTTTGTTTGTTTTTCCTCACTAGCTGTAACCCAGACTACTTCCCTTATTTGGTCCACTGCCTTAACATCCATGCCAGGTTAGAAGAAGGCATTGTTAGGAGAACAAGGCCAAGAAGATGGAGAAAGGGGAAAAAAAAAAAAAAAAAAAGGTGGAGCCATTCCTTTTTGGAATTTGCATAGAATTTCCATACCAGTCTGTGAAACAATAGTGGTCACTCTGGCTGTGGGACACAAATTTCAACAAAAAATATTTGAGTAATGATCAGCAGTGAAACAATTCAAATAACTGACATTTAAATTATCCTTTTGAAGCTCAAGGATTAAAAACAATTGAGGTGAATAAGTGTGATTCCTCCCTGTCAGAAGTACTGTCGGAAAAACACTGCACCAGTTTTATTTGGTTGAAATTTCAAATACATCATTGCGTGAAGTGTTAAAAATGTGATCTTTTAATTAGGAACGCGGAATGGTGAAAGGAAGGGTCGGTGCTAACCTCATAGATATATAATAGGGAATACATACCATTTTGTGTACAGCTAGGCAATCTTCCCGCCAGTTGGCAACTCTAGATGAAGCTGACAGTTACTCATTTTGATACAGATGGTGTATCTTAAGAGAAGATGGAAAAATCAGATTTCCTGACCATTTCTGATCTTAGAACTTTATAAAGCAAAGTTATGAAAGATGATTACAATTTTTCCAGTGTAACAATTCTTGTTGAAAAATTAGAGATCTTCTGGTTGAAAGGAAGAAGTTTTAAAATTTTTAAAACTGATTCTTTCCCCATGATCTTTTACTTGGCTTCAGCTGATCAGCAAAACCACATTTCAGTGCTTCCAAAATGAAACAAACTCCTTTAGCACCGAATGAAGTTTTATTTTGAAACTTTAGTTAATTTGTGTAATGATTAAATAAAGCAAGCACTCAGAAAGCTAACACTGCAGAATTTCCAGCTGATGATTTAACTCCTTAACCAAATTTTTTGGGGGGGATGACTTACTGGATTACATTTTTTCCAGAATTTCAACTTTTCATCTTTTAAGATGGGGGAAAAGGAAACCTGCCACTTTTTCCTGGTACAGGAAAACAGTTTACTGTTATTCTCTTTTGTTAGGCTTAATATGTCAAATCATACCTTCCTTAAATGTCTGTTGGGGTTCATATAGCTATAATCTGAAACGGCTGTGTATGTGCTATGGGATAATGTGTCACAGTATCATAGAAGTATAGGTGAAATAATTGAATTTAGTTGGTGTACGCTAATCTCTCTGCATAGTAATACACGTGTGTACACACACACACACACACACACACAGAGTTTTAGTTTGAGGACCACTATTTGTTCGCACTTGTGCCCATCCAGTATGTCCATCCTTTGAATTTGGCATGGTGACTCTTTAATTCCTTGTTTTCTTTTCTTTATTACTATTCTTTTCCTGATTTTATTTTGTACTTGGCTGCCTTATCTCTAAAATCTGAAACTCCTTTTTCTAGGCTGACCTGGGATTCTTTACAAGAAATGGTAGTAATTCATCCAGGATCTCTTTGCTTTGGTTTTCTTGTCTGCTTTTATTACAGTGATTTAAGCAAGTTATGGATATCCTTCTCTGTCTGATACCACATTAACAGACACTTTTTGCCAGAATCAGAGCGCCGTTGTCCCATATAACAGTTTAAAATGGGGAAAGCGGATTTGTATTTCTTACCCATATGACATTTTTAAATTGATCAGGTCTTTACAATAATTGGGCCAAGCTCTTTATTGAATAAAGAGTTGGGGCTATGTACCATCAGATTACAGTTGTAACATTTTTCTTTGGCTTTGCAGTAGCACAGTGTAAGTAACGTGATTTGAGACAATGGTGTCTGAGGACCCGTGTTCCAGAGCAACACAGGAGTTCTCATTTAAGAGGCAGTGAAGAAAATAGTTTTCTCTTGCACTGTTATGTGTAATTTCCCAGAAGAGGTTAGCGTGAAGCAAACGTGGAAGAGTCTTTAGGTAACTTCAGTTCTGGTTCATTCGCACAATTCTCAGCCACTGATTCAGAGCTGCTAAATGACTTCCGCCATCTCTAGCTCCTAGTAGATTTGGGCCTTAACCCTCCGTAGAAGGAGTTACATTGAATGTGCTACCAATGCATTGTACTTTGACTTGGACAGCCTCATGGAGCTCTGTGAAGCCTACATATAGTAAAAGGGTTTCTTTAACTGCTTCTCCAGGAGGTGTTGATCTGCTACAGTTCCCAGTCATTTTTCTTTTTCCTTCCTGCTCGCTGAGATGCCTGGGTTTCAGGGTTTCATTGTTATTTCTTTTTTCTTTTTTTTATGTTGCTAATATACAGGGTCTAATCCTGTTAGTAACACAGAACTGCATAAATCTGCTGATTTTTTATTATGAATAGTAAAGTCCGTCTGAAACTGATCAGGACACAGTGAAGGTGGAGGAGAATAGCTAGCTATTGAATAGCTAGTTAGTAGCTAGGTAAGGCAGATACACTTCAACTACTTTGCAGATATTTTAACTGTATTTGGGTAATTTTTATAATAAAGCTGTGCTTGTGAATTGTGGTGGTGGGCAGACACTAAAAACTTACACAATTCAAAACACTAGCTTCAGTCCCAAGTCTCTGTGCCATGAAGCAATTTTCAGTGCCTGTATGATAAGAACTAATAGTGACTTGTGAGCCAGGAAACAAGAGTTCTTAACTCGCCTGTGGTCATACAGCACATTGATTTCCCTTCTTGGTGTCTCAGTGTTTTCATATGGAATATGGTGCTAAGGATACTTACCTTGCTCTATGAAGCCCTTTCTGATCTGTATGTGTTTGGCAATGTTATGCCTGCACAGCATGGTCTGTCTCCTAACTGTATTGCCTCTGTTTAATAAAATAGAAAAGTAAAAGGATTGAAATATGAACACATTGAAAATCATGAAGGAAACTTGCTGTCCGGTGGCTAACTGAAACACAGACCTTTTGACACTCAATGGTTTTAACAAGAAAATGAAATTATCCTTTTTTTTACTATTTTATTTTTTAAAAATGTGACAATTGCAGTCCATTTCAGGTAAAATCTTAAAATAAATCTCTTGGAGGTACCAAATAAAGCAAATTTCTTGCTCTAAACTCCAATCTTGGCTCTCATATAATATGAACCACATGCAGTTACTGATGCATATGTGAGTGCACGTTACGTGTTCCTGTACGTGTTTGGATGTGGTGCATTTTAAAAATACGTATGAAGGATGCTGTGCTTATGTGGACAGGACAGGCCTTTTTATCTTTGAACTTGAATTCTGAAATGAAACATACAGATAAGATCGAAGGTTTTAACAACAGTTTTTTATTCACTTCACCCATTTGGCCGATGATATATAGCAGTCTCTTAGAAGAAGAAATCAAATATATATCAAGAAGTTTTGAATTAAGACAAAGCCATGAAACAGAATGTAGAATCTATAATTGCTGTGAACTGTTTGCTCATTTGGTGAGAAATACTGTTCTCTGCAAGTGCTCTAAGTTGCTACTTTGGCATACCAAAATGACAGCAGCTATTGGTGTGTCTGATTATGTGTGTGAATAAAGGATGATATAAAATAAATACTCCTGCTCTGGATTTAGACGTCAGGATTTCCTTACTGTTTATACTGCCCTATACAGTTTAGAGTGCTAGGCCTAATATTTCTGAGGATCAAAGTTCAAGCACTATTTTCCATGATCTACAGCAGGAGTTTCACTGGGAAAACTTCCAGCCACTGCTGGAAGTTCTCTCTAGTATGCTGATGTGAACCAAGCCGACATCCTGGTGTTTATGTAGTTCATGGATCTTGACTGCAGATCTGGAGAAAAGTGTATTTGCAGAATTAAAGTGGGGTTAAGGAGTTGAATAGCAAATGCTGAGAGTAGAGGAAAAACAGCTGATAGGGAAGATGCTGATACTGTAATAACCATTTTAGTTAAGTGACATGGGGAAGGCTGTGTGGGAGTGAGGGCTGAAGTGCAAATGGTTTGCATCTTCTGGGGAAGGCATGCATGGAAGCTCCTGTGTCAGGTCTTGAAACTGAGTGCCATGACACAGCTGACTACGCTATTCCTTTCCCCTCTGTTGTGAGCATCTCATTTTCACAGTCAAAGATTAGGTCTAAAATGGTGTAAGTACTTGGTGTCCGCTGTGCTCTGAAATACCATCTTTGCTCAATTACTGGAAAGTCACCCTCCCATAGGGAGCCACAAAACCGTAACAGAGTTGAACACAAACATTTGTTTTGTTTAAAAGCCCTGGTGTAACACTGCTGTGCAACTTCTGAAATGTCAGTTCCTGTAAATGCTCAGACCAACAGTGCAGAAAGCGCTGGAAGAACCTGTTGTGGAAGCGAGGTTTACCAACCACTTCAATGTTTCATGCTAGCTTCACAATGATCTCTGTGGCTCCCTGCTTCTTCTATGGCTTCTAGCTTTCTTGTTGTGACATCTCTCCTGATGCGCTCAGACAGAGGGAATATGCAAAAGGACGGCTGCAGCTCTCTGTTCAAGAGATGTCACTTCCGATTGACGTCAGGCATAGGAGCAGCAATTAAGGCTCCAGCTGACTTTATGCTCAAGCTCCAGGCACACTGTGGGAGGAGAAGAGAGAAAAAGAAGGTATAACGGAAAAGTAAGATAATGGGAAAGGGGAAGAGAAGGAGAAAGAGCAAAAGGTAGAGAGGGGGAAGAAACAGAAACTACAGTGTGAAAGAATGGGAAATAAGAAAAGAATGGGCCAAGTCAGGAAGAAAATGGAGAAAAAAAAATATGAGAACATCTTAGAAGTGGGAATGACAAAGAGAGGGGAAGCATGAAGGAAATAAAGGAATGGGCATGTGACTGTGTGAGAGGTGAAAAAGAGAGGAAGTGATAGACTGAGACAGGTGGCAAGGAAAACAAATGAAAGCAGGAAGGTAAGGGCAACTTTTGTGCTTTTAGCTATTTGCTGCTGGCTGATGGGAAGAGAAGCATATTGTCCCAATGCACCAACTACAGTGCTGGAGAATCCCTTTATTCCGGACTTCCAATGAGCTACCAATGAGCTGCTGTTTCACAGCTGTATGTTAGTGGGGAAGAACAACTTTACAGAATTGAGAGGTACATGGGCAGGAGAGAAGGGGAATGAATGCATGGTCTTGCAGTGCTATCCCTACGTGTCTGGAGAAGGCATCTCTGCAAGGTATGAATGCCTTCAGTGCCTTAAACCAAGTCACATCCCAGTTAGGCCCAACAGTGTGCATAAAGGACATTACGTGTAAGAGGTGGAGCAGATAAACGATTTGTGTATTCAGCACAAAAGATTTTATTAGATGAAGGATTTGCATAAGGGAAAAACACGTAATACCTGTTGTTCTCGTCTAGGGTCAAGGTGCAGCACAGTCACATAATGCAGCAAATTTATGATATTAATTTCTTTCTGCTGAGATATGATGTTGTCTGTGCATTACAAAACATTCCCAGTATTCCTTGTTATGGTTCCGTGTAGAGCAGTGGCACTCAAGTATTTTGGGTTGTAAGTCCCAATTCAGAAATGCTTATGACATTGTATGCTAGCATAAGTTTTTGGATTTCTTTTGATTGCTTGATCTCAGTTCTGTCACAACCTCATCTTGTAATCTTTAGTAACTTCTGGTCTAGAGGTTGTGATCAAAACTCATGAACCTATTGATGATCATAGTACAGGCATACAGGAAGAAATAGGCTGTGGAGTTCTGTTCTGCCCTATGTATCTCACTTTTAGTCTGTCTCAGTTACCATAGACTCCTTTGTAATTAACAGAGAGAACCATTGAATTACTTTTGAGAGCAATTAATGAGATCTATCCAAGACCCCTGTTTCACAACGGCTAGCTCAGAATTAATGCTTAAAATTAAGACTTGGAAAGCTAGGCAACATGTGTCTCACCTGCTGTGCCATGAAAAAAAATCTTTTTAAGTTACTAGAACAGATACAGGGATCAGGCCCTTGGGAAACTGAAGTACTGAGTGATTTTGAGATACAGCTGAATTAAGGGTTGAATTTGCTTTATGAACCCCAGATGTTTTCCTACTTAATGGCATTACTAGATCTCTTCTGTCTTTCCAGTTTTGTTGCTTGAATACAAAGGGGCTTCCATGTCTTACAGCGGTTACATATCTGTAACTTTGGGGTTCTCCCATCTTTTACCAGCTGCTTGGCATTGTCATGACTTTCTCTTTTATAGTAACTCTGGTAAACTGTGATCTTCTATTCTGTAGCTGTTTTGAACTTCTTCAGCGCAGGAGCTGAGTGTTAGATCCTCCATTCTTTGTCTTCACCTATTATACTTTATTACACTCTTGAGGAATCAGGTGTCTTTGTCCCATAATTCTCCTTCAGTAGGTGATCTAGGCACAGGTAAAAGGTCAAAGGTGACAGCCAACATGAGCCATCAGTGGTTCACTCTTCCTTTGCCCGTTCTAGATTCCTGACTGGCTAAAAGAAACCAACTTCTCAAAGACTTTTTCCAGAGTATTCTCGGTGCACCAGCTATTAAACCTTGAAATACAATTTGGAACATAAACTTTGATGGGATTATTAAATCTACAAGGTTTAGCTGCAAAGAGCTAGGCTGTTGCCAAAGCTCCGTGCTTTAGCTTATTAATAGTTACTAAATTGGGGTGAGAGCTGGCAGAGGGCAAGCAAAGAGCGAGATGGAGAGACGCACAACCCTTATGCATTCACTATCCTTTTTAGCGTTTTATTTTCCCCATCTGATTTCCCCCTGCCGAGCAGCAAAATGGGCGTTTAGACCTGCGAGCAGTGCCAGACAGCTAACTAGGCGCTAGAAGTCAGCCCCTGATGATATTTGGCATCGGTAGGCCTCTTTGTGCCAGTGGTTTAGTGCCAAGAGTAATTGTGATTTACACCCATTGCCCCTTTGGTGGCAAAATGGTTTTGATTAAGTGCATACCACATTTATTAAGTCTTGCACAACCGAGCACAAGGTCTTGGCTGGGACGCCGTAAAAGGCAGTGAGATTTACACATCTCGCTGCAGGATTCATTTAATCTCTTGGGGATTTACTGACCTTCAATTAGAACTGTTAAGTACTGTTTACTTGGTACCTAAATCATGCAAGGCCCAGCTAGAGTTTCTTTTTTGTTTTCATTAGTAATGTTGTGATTAAATGTGGGAGGAGAAGGGAAAAGACCCAAACACAGTGAAACACAGTGAATACACGCCCTAAGGAGAAAGACTTTGAAAGCTTTAAATCAAAATACTGCACAGACCAACCTAACTCATTTTTTCCTTAATGATCTCTGATATAGGAGGCCATTGGTTCAACTGAAAGACAAAAAGTTACTTTATGGGAGTTGTGTACATGCTGAAGGACACCTTCTTCCCTTTGTGTTCACCTAATCCAATGTCCGTGGATTTAATAGAAAGATAATTTTTAACTTCAGAGAGCTTCCAAGTAGGTGTTGAAAGAACTTCTTAGGTTGGACATGGAAAATTTCTCCCTTTCACTACCTAAGGTCAATGAAGTTATCTACAGTTAAGGTACTTCTCTCAAGTTAGCCAAGTAAGTGCTCTGTCTGTTCCTAGAATATAGTCCCAACTAAAGCTGGGGTTAAAAAAATGCAAGTCTGTCTGAGCCCATATTACAGAGCAAACATTTCAGTAGGTCTAGGTTACCACTCAGTGATGTGCCATTCCAGCTGGTTAACATTGCATTTACAGAAAGGAACCTAAAAGCTTTTGTATTTGTGAATGGAGCTCAGGTTAGCAGTGAGATTTTTCTAAGTGTCTCTTCTTTGTAAATAGCTTCTGGTCTTCCAGAAGATAGTATTTCTAATAATTGGCTGGAAAATGTTGGCAAATTTTGAATATCTGGGTGTGAATACTGAAAGTTCAGAAGTGAGCTAATTTTGTCTAATTTTTGTTGGTAGGCTGATCATGTGGCATCATTCTGTGTCCTGATTAGATGAATACATACAGCAGCACTGAGGACCTGTTTGCTAGGATGGAACTGGAGTTTGACAATCTGAAAATTCCTTTTCCACAAGTATTTTCTAAATGTTTCTTTAGAACTTGGCTGCTTCTGAGATTTTTCCTGCCAAGAAACTGGTCGGCTGGACTGTTCATGGAAAGTGAACCCCAAAGGAACGTGAACACAGGCAAAATGAATTCATGGGTTGGATAGCCACAAAAAAGGTCTAGCATTCAGTCAGCTCTCATTAGTAGCTAGCAGCTCGGGCTCCTTGCTTCCTCCTGACTACTCAAATTAATAACCCAACTCTCCATCCTTGTGCTTTCTCTGGCATTATGTCAAGAGCAAGGGAATAACGTATGGAGGGGTTCAAGGAAACAGTGAAATGGTACATGCACTTTTAATTGAAGTTGTAGAAAGTTCACTTGAGACCTAAATCAGAAATTAAACTCAAATCTCCAGTCATAACCAGAGCTATATAGCATCTGGGCTGGAGCACGCGAAGATTAATTCACAGGTTTTTGTTATTGAGCTGAGTTAAATGAAAGTCTACTTATTTTAAGGTGCATCAACTAACCTACGTATGAATTTTGGATTCTGATTTTTACACAGTCTCATCTGCCTAATGACTAGGGACATGTGTGTACATTCAGTGGTAACTAATTGAATGAAAGGAAAAGGTCCTTTAAAATGTTTTCCATATTGGTGGCATTAAGCAGCCCAAGGCCAGTGTAAAACTAAAAGGCAAAGAAGAGAGGAGTAGGAAATTTACCTCAAAATTACCACATTTTTAAAGATGGGTTGTCAGCACCTTACTCTGTAGTTAAAAAAAAAAAAAAAATTCTCTTCCTATAACTGCATCACCTCCTCATGTTCTGGTGACTTACTTTGGTTAGACAAACATGGAAGCATTCATCTTAGAGTCTTAGAGCTCTGGTTTTACTGAGCCTCGTCAAACTTGTGGCTAGATTTGCAAGTGCCATTATGTAAACAAGTGGAAAGTGGCAGTTTATAAAAGACTGCAGTAGTGAACAACAGGGTGCTGTCGGGTGTATAATATTGGGAATTGTACTCTTGGAACAAAGTGTAATGGGAAGTGTGAAGCGTGTCCAAGAAGTTCAGCAGTTCCTAGTACTTTGGATGCCTCATTTACGGTGTCCTAACTGAGAAATGTTGCATGTTTTCATTGTGTAGGAATACTACACCCCACTGCCGTGACTATCATGATTTTGTTTTTAAACTGGGGCCTCTAAAAGCCCAACTTGCAGGTCCACAGGGTCTTTCTGGAGTTCTAGATCCAGCACAGTCTTAATGCACGCATCATAGTGATTTTTGACCAGGTTTCAAATTGACCCTAGATACATAATGGGCCGGAACAAATGCCCAGGTCCAAATTCGTTCGAATACTCGAGGTGCTTGTGGCTGTCTCTGGTTTTGTTGTTGTTGTTCTATTGATCCTAGGCTTGAAGAAGGGGTAACAGAATAGGTGGATAAAGTCTGCTGCGCTGTTGGTGAAGCTAATAGGCATAATTAGTACAAGCTTCGTGGTAAAGTAGGGAATGACTTGACAAAGCAGGAACAACAGTGTGGCAGCAATTTCAACAACTATGCTCTCTCGCTTGTTTTTCTTTACATACGCTGAAGCTGCAAAAAGGCAAACTGTAGTGCATTACAGTGCCAGCTGCCGTTTTGCTGAGAGGGGTGGTGAGTACATTAATCCAACGATGACAGCGGGGCAGGCGTTCCTCTTGCCTTGCTACTTGAGATACATTAGGCAGTCCTACAGCCCATGAAAAGCTTCTCCTGCCTCCATGCCTGCAGCCGGCCCCGGCCCCAGCCCCAGCCCTGGGCCGGCTGCTGCTTTTTGATGACTAGGAGGTGCTAATCTCTTTCTTCCTAAGAGACCTCTTTGTCCAGAAGTGTCAGGATTTAATTGGCTTGTTCACACTTTCTCCAGCAGACTCTGACTTCTAACACTTCCTCCACACCCCACCCCCACGCTTTGGTTCATGGTGTCAACAGGGCTGGAAGTGTTTTAATTCCTTTACAGACAATCCTCCTCCACACCAAGAGCATAACTGGGTGAACTGTTGGGGGTTAGCATGCTGGAAGCTGTTAATCCTAAAGGGCGATTTTTTTTTTAATTTTTTTTTTTAATCTGAAAGGTTTTAGTCCATTGCACTTGAATGCTTGCAGGGAGTGAAGCATTTTCTGCGACCAAAGCATTAATTCTTGACCGGGATGGAACAAAAAAATTAAATTGTAGTGAATCCATTTTTTTTTTCCTTATGTTTGCTCAATTCTATTATATTCTGACTTGTCTTTACATATAACAGTTACAACAGCATCTACTGGTCCCATTGAAAGATTCAGACTCCACTGTGCTAGGTGATGGGCACAAACCTGATGAAAACCATGCTTCTTTTCTATAAAGATTTTGCCCTCTAAATAAAGGTGAATCAGAGTATAATGAATGCAAAAGAACTATTTGTTCTCGCACTTGTTGGAGAAACTGAGTCACAGAGATATTTAAATATATTTTTTGTTCTTGTATGTTTGGAAACAAATACAATTTGGCAGTGCTGTTAACTCAGTATCCCAAGAGCTTCAGAGACTGTGCAGCCCACTGTACTACTCAGGGACTTTAGAAAAACAGATTCTATTATGGGATCAGCCATTGCCATACTATAGGACTGGACTGAATTGCTTTCACTCTTATTCCCTCTCTCTGTCTTGTCTGTATAGTCTTTGAGCTTCCGGGGACAGAAACTGTAACTTTATAGGTGTTTGCACAATACTTACTATATGGTGTGCTCGAGCTTTCTTGATGCCACTGAAGAACAATGACCAGTAACAAAACTGTCAAGTTACTGGTGCAAGTAGTATGGGGAAATGAGAAATTAAACAGCCATTCTAGGCTTAGGCAGGACCTGTTAAGTTTCTGATGCTTTTCTCTTGGATGACATATTCTCTCTCTCTCTCTCTCTTCTATTTTCCATTTGCATAGCATCAGCAACCTAACAATTCTGAAAGTGTTGCTAAGTAGGTGTTAACTGAAAGGTCCTCAGTGGTAGGAACATAAATGGAAGTGGATTTTGTGGTCAGGCTAATATCAAGAACCAAGAAGGGAGGAGGTAAGAGTTCAGAGAACAAGTCTATGAAAATTAAGGTGGGGAGGAGGTAGGGCCAAAGCAAAATCAGGTGATTTGTTTGAGGCAAGGAACCTAGATAAAGCTGGCAGATACAGACATTAGGCAGATAACAATCATTAAGGACCAAAAGGCTGAGCAGTAAAGGACCAGATAGCCATAGTGTTCTCAAAGCTACTGAAAAGACTTCTCCTCTATAACTGATTGTGGAACAATCACTAATTGGACCAGGGATCTTGATGCCTGGGGAGACTGTTTACAATGAGCTTCAGGACTGACAGAGGGTCAATGTACGTCGTCTTTACACCCTAGGTATGAGAGGCACCACCCTTGCATTTTTGGAGCTGAGAACTGACACTGTTGAACAGCCTCTGCATGTGTCACTATTAAATAACTGTTAAAGAAAGTAGGGGGTTACTTTTTCTTTTTGTTTTGGTTGGTTGAGTCATAGTCAACAAATAGAAAAATCATTCCATGGTTATCTGAAAGATGATGTCATATACAATGGCAATTAGAAATATTTCCAAAATTAAACCTCCAAAGGAGGAAGCGAATTACAATGCAAGCAACCTTTGACCCTGGAAAATCATAATGGCTTCCTGGATTTGGAGATATTATGAGCTAAAGCCAGAGGGGTACTGCTGCTGGGTCATAATAAATGTTAAAATTAGAACACAATGTGGTAATCTTGGGTGTGTCTTTCTGATCTGAATTCTCCTCCCACCCACACCTCTGTCTAATAATGATGTGTTTTGAAAGGCCTGTGTCTGGCTGCCTAAATGTCTAGGCATTCACACCGAGTGCATCAGCTTTGGTCGTTATCACTCTGCCAGACAGTGGGGGCCGCAATCCAAAAAGTACAAAAGTACTTGTTTACCCATAAATACAGGAACAGTTCCACCAAAGTAAAGACAGCTACTATGCTGGGGTCCAAGGAAGTTAGATGTGGGTGCACGTAAGCTCCCCATATCTGAGAAAGCTTCATCTCAATTTTGGTTTGTGGTTGTTTTGGGGTTTTTTTCGACATTTTGGAACACTTTCTGGGCATAGACCTGCGTGCTCATCCCGTTGGAAAACAGGGATCTTGCTGCCATATACACCCCCAGCATAGGCTTATTATTCCTGCAACAGCAGTACCCAGAGTGGGCTGGGCTCTTTGTACCAGGCTTTGCACCAGGCTTTGTACAGACACATAGTAAAAGACAGCTCTGGCCTAAAAAAAAAAAAATAAAAATAAAAAGAAGATTTTACAGTCTAAACAGACAAGGCAGACAGTGGGTCTCTCTTGGGGAGAATGACAGAGAGATAAGCCGGCCTAGGAAATGTTAGGACATTTAAAATCTTTTCCTGTTCTCTCTTACAGAAGAAAGAACATTATATTTGGCTACATACACGAATCCAGATTTAAAAATAGCTGGGTTCCTTCCTGACTGAGGGAGAAAGGAAGAAATGAGCCAAATTTATTAGCCGCCTAGCAAGCTTGCATTGAATTTCTGCTTGTCAGGACTCCCCCAAGTAATTGCGTTTTTATATACAAGTTGTTTGGGGAGTTTTTCACGAGCAAATACCTTGATTTATGCATGGATATCTGTATTTGCAGGAAAAAAACAAGTCAAATGTTTGTGTGAGCAAATTCCAGCCACGTAAATGTTTGAGAAGTGAAGCCAAGAGGGCAGAATTGTCATTAGACTGATTTGAGAGCTGGATTTAGTTGACGGGCAACATTTTAAAAGCACCTAAGTGACATAGGAGCCTCAGGGCAAGTCTTCACCAGGTGGGGCTTATTAGCCGGAATGCAGTATCCTGCTAATGTAGCTGGGCTGCTTCTAGATCTGCATGGCACCCAGGCAGCACTGTGCTGTACTGTGTGGTGGATTTAGCAGCTTAGGGACCTCTGCCCTGTGTGCTGTTGTGTGGTATTGACTTTCACCGTGTACCATTTTTAAAGGTGATTTAGGCATGAGCACTGGATTTACAAAAGTATTAAGGTGCCTATCTTCTACTGAAGGCAGTGGAGGCTGGAGGCTTTAAATACCTTTTTGGAGGGTCTGAGCCTCAGGGCCAGATTTACGAAGTTATATAGGTATCTGAAATGCCTGGTGATCTTTACAAAAGCACCAAATGAGTTAAACCTGTCTCCTCTTGACTTCAAAGTGACTTGCAGAGATAAGAAGGTTGGTCCAAGATCTGTGTCTTAAGCTGCCTATATAGCTTTGTGGAGTTGATCTTTGGGAGAGCACATCTTACCTTGGAGCCCAACTGGGACTCACTGAAGATGAGTGTTGTGGGTATTTCTGAAAATGCTGCCTGCCAAAATTATGAGTAAACTTCAAAACGGACCGAAGGGGTTTGCTGCAGTGAAACTACTGACTTGCTTGAAATCCAGTGTGCTCTGCATGTGCTTTACTTACGCAATAATGAAGTCAAACATGAAAGAGGAGAATGGTATTCATGTGTTTCGCCTTGGAGTAGGGATTTAGCGGTGAAGACAAGGTGTTCAATGTAGAAAAATGGGGAAAAGCAAAATGAGCAATGTGTTTGGGGAGAAAGAGTAAAGGGAGCAGCTAATGGAGGGGGGAGAAGGAAAAAGAAAGGGAAACAATCTGACCCAAATGGACTTCTGTGCCAGAGCAGCTGAAGCAATTTGTGCAAGATATGCCTTGCCTTTGTAACTGAAGGCTTTGAGGATAAGGGAGAATGCTCCTCTTGCTTTTAAGGCTGTGTGGGAAGCTCCAGGTCTGTGCTACTGAGTGAGGACGTTTTTTACCAACAGACTTCATGGCTAGGCTTACCATGCAGCAAGGGAAGCTCCAGCATCACCACTGCAAGTCATGTAAGCAGCCAAACCACTGAAGTTGTTTTTCCCCATTACTGTTGCCATCACAGTCATAGCTGGCCCTGAAGGCTTTCTCATGAGATAATGTTCCACTATTCTGCAAGAATGTTAAGAGAAGAATGGAATTGCTATTCTGCCTGACAGAAGGGGAAAAGAAAGTAAGTTTTTTAACAGGCTTTCTTCTCATCCAGTTGTAAAGATTCAGCTCTTTGTCTTGCCCCTGTGGCCTGGCTATTTTAGATCTGATTGCTACAAAACTGTTTGCAACAGATCCTCATCTAGTAGGGAAAATCCTTTCTCCCGATAGGACTGCTGAGGGGTTAAAACCAAAAAGGACAATGATCTGTGAAGCACGTTGCACAGAAAACTCCATCATGCACTGAAATAGTGAAAAGGGTTTGCTTTAAACCGAAATGGATGCAGGTAAGATTTAGATTGGTCTCCTCCCCTAAGGTGGCTCTGTGATGGGGGAGGGTGTGGGCTGAGTAGCCACAAGGCTCTCTTTATTCCCCTGGGGCTACACCACAGCCAGAAGCATTAAGGGCAGGGAGCATGGCAGGGAGGAGGGGAAGACACATCCCTGCTGACCCATTCGAGCCATCGTGGTGTGACAGCCCTTTCAGAGCTGTGACTGTCCGGCTGACAACAGGCCAGTGACAGCTCTGTGTGTTGCATGCTTGCTTTCGCCTGCCTTGAGGTCTGAGCTGAGAACAGCCAAGGCAGCTGCCTGGAGTGGCTTCCTTACACATTGGGCTCTTTTCAATGCCAGCGAGGGCATCTGAGTGAAAGAGAGCACAGCAGACAGGGAGTGAATGACAGGTGTCAGTCATGTTGGCTGCAGGGTCTTCAGAGGGAAGGAAAACAACTCTTTTGTTCCCTCCCCTGCCAATATCCCCAGCTAGAGAGCCACCCCCAAGGCTTGCCTCCTGATGCAAGCAGCCACTTGGTACACTCTCTTCCTTTCAAGTCCCTTCTCAACACAAATGTGTTTTGCTCCCGTTTCCCACTGTAGCTGCTTGCTGCAATGTCCATACTATTATTTCTCAGTTGAATCTTGAATTACTCCTCCTGCAAGTGCTTGCAGGCTCATTTCCACACAATAAAGGCAGTTAGCAATTTCTTCCCATCCCCACCTGCTACCTGCCTGCTTTGGGGGACCCAGTGAATACCAAGAGGCAATTTTGCTTGATGCTTCTGACAATTTCTATTAAGGAAAGCTGAGAGCGTATCAATTAAATAAATATATTATTGACACAGGCAGCCTTTAGGATTTGCTTCTATTTTCTGCAGTACTCCTTCATGTCATGCCTTGAGGACATCTTACCTCTGGTAGCAGCAGCTGCCAGCAGGATAGCTGTTTTGGGTCAAGGGAGCCTCAGTTCCTGAGAGAGAATGAGCGAAGCTGAAGGAAGAAGGGAAGTGGCAGAGAAAGATATGCCTTAGGTACTGGGTAACAGATATTGGCTCGGACTTGGGAAACAGCATATAGGAACCAGGCTAAATTTAAACAGATAAAGAGGCAGATAAAAGGAAACCAAGCAAAGCGTTAAGGTTTCTGAAGCTAAAAATCAGGCTAGTCTGCAGCAACTGAAAGCATTTCCTCATCATTTCCAAGCAGGCTGGAGAAAGTACACTCAGGGCTGCCTTATGGGCTTTTCTGGCCATGTAAGTAACTGAGATATGGGGAAGCTTTAGGCAGATTCTTGTGTAGTCTAGAGGGTGCATGAGTTTGGTAGCTTGAAGCACTCATCTGTGAGAGTAGGCCGTGGGGTTGAATTGGTAACCCTCTCAGTCTCGGACTCTTAACAGGAGAAGGCTTGCTGAGCTTCTCCCTTGAGTTTCAAAAGCCAGTTACATGGTGTGATAGCAAGCCTGGGAAGGTGCACAAGGAGACAGAGATGCACGCTAAAGTGAGAGCTGCCTATAACCTTGAATGCTGCCTCAGGTGGGAGGAAAGGGTACAACATTGAAATACCAAGAGCTGGAATTGCAGAGCTGCTCAGCTGAGATCAGGTGTCTGATACCCTTGAAAATCATGCCATCAAGGTGGAACCTCTGTAAATAGCACCACTTGATGTCTTAGGCTAATTCTGCAAATGATGAGCCTGAAACGATGAGGCAGCGACTTCTGATAAGCTTGACTCCTGGAGGTCTTGGCAACTCACTCAGAGAGACTTACAGGATTGGCGCATCAGGAGGTTTGTTTCTTCTGCAGCTGCAAACAAGGAATCATGATGTGCTATTTTTCCATCCCTGTTAGTTCACCCATAGAGGGCCTTGCAGAGCTTGGTCTGAAACCTCACCTGGGCAGTGTGAAAAAAGATGGGGAAGCTTTTTGCTTGAAGGCTCTGGAAGGCAGTGTTAGAAGGATCAAAATTCCAATCAGTAAGAAGGTGATATTCAAGCCTATTTCTCTTTCCCCAAAAAGCCAGGTACTGCTCTGCTAGTTTCTGAAAGAAGCAGAGGTATGAACAGGAACAGCCTACTGCATAGTGAGCCCAGATATAGGAATCATATCTGATTGTTGTTGGGCCCAAAGTGAAGATACTTATCTGACATTTGCAACTCAAAAGCTTAGGGTCGTCCCATAGCCCACTTTAATTTTGGACTCTCAGATGACAGCAGAGGCAAGTAATACCTTTTTCCCTAACAGCTAGTCCAGAGGCTTTAACTGTTTTTGTTGATTGTGGACCTGCCTCCAGTGGTATGCAACCCTGGTGACCTCAAGGCTAGTATGCAGAAACGTGCTTCAGCTTTTCAGAAGAATTTTGATTACAATTCGAATAGGACACTGCTGGTTTGGATGAACTAAAAATGTAGGGAACTATTGTTTAAGAACACTAAACACTGTGTTTTCCTGGTCCTCTATATCAGCTGCCTCATCCTTTCTGAATACAGCACACGGGATATAGTCTGATTCATAGCCCCACATGGGATCATATCAGGTATCTGAGTGGTTTCTCCACATTTGTGTTTTGCCAAAGTATTTATAAATGAGGGCATTTATTCCCTCAATTTTTGAGGGTCATCTTTGCAGATGCAGCAGACAGGCTTATTCAGAAGCAGATTCACAGTTGCTGGGGCCAGCTTCATCTTGTGAGATAGCAGAACCGATGCTCACTGATAAAGAGGTATACTTTTGTGATCAACACTCCTCTAGTTCAAGAAAGTGATCTGTTGTGGTCAAAGAGAAATGAAAATATTTGAACTGGTGATAGCTGAGCTTCATTAAATTTTTAATTATTATAAAGTTCATAATATTATGTTAATATAAACATAACTGCACTTGCTCGGTGCCCTAGATCTGTATTTAAGTTAACCAGATTATTTATGTGATGTCTGATATCATTATAATATCAGATATCTTTTCTCCCTGAATGTCTGAGTTGTGGCCTATCAGGTGGATGGATTCAGTGACACTTTTTTTAACAAGTCCTGTCTTTCATAAGTTTCTTCAAAGGGATTACAAAAAAAACCCAAACTTGAATGGGATTAGGCAAGTAAGAGCCACATATAGAGATAGAAGGGAAAACTCATAAATCTAAAGTAGATTTACAGGTTGAATCTTTGCCTTTTGGATCTTAGGTTTTTATTGCCTAAGGTCTTACTGAGGAAGACCAAAGACATTTTTGTTTCACTAAAGGCAATAAAGAGATGTTTGCACAATTCTTACATGCTTTTTTGTGTTGTACTAAGACTGGATTTTTCTTGGATGCAGCTTTATTTAAAACTGTGGGGAAAAAGAAAGTTGTTCTCCCACTGCGCCTGCTGCTCCATCCATTTCCCTCCTTCCCCCTCCTTTCCTCTTGGGTTCCTTGCCTTTCATGTCTTTGTTTGACATCTAGGAAAGAATCATGAGGTGCTGAATATTATTAACTTCTAAACACCTAAGAAATCAGTAGGAAATCGCAAACATTTCGGCCCCCTGACAGTCTCCGTAAATGACCTGTCCGAAATCCCACCCCTTCTGAGATGAAAAGAGGGAGCCAGGCAGAACGGAGGAGAGAATGGGGAGAGCCAGGGAGTGAGAGGGATACACAAAATAAATGAGAAATATGATTAACTTACTTCCTTGGCTGGGTCTACAGCTGGTTCTGGGTATTTAATAAACAGGTTGACACTCCAGGTTCCCCTCATTAGGTGATCACTAAGGTCTGGGCTGTCATAAATCAAAGAGCCAGGTTATCAAGGCCTGTGATCTTTAACTGTACAGGGGCGCCCAACTGTCTGCCATAACGAGGACTAAAAAGTGCAAGCTGTAAAGAATTAGCTGGCTGCGGCACTTTAATACACGCACAGAGGCATGAACATTCTGCCGTCTATGGAGTGATTGTGCAGGTATGTCTGTGGGCTGACAACAGCTTCTGTCTAGAATATGAACATGTGAGGTGGTGTAATAAGTTAAATGCAATGGAGTGCAAATCTGCTTGAGCTAGACAGTTTCTGCCTATTTGTGGGGACAATGTTAAGGAGTCGTCTCAGCTTATGTGTTTGTGAAAGGGAAAGGGATTGTTTAATTCCTGGGCAACCAGAGGAGCCAATTCTCTTCATTTGCTTCAGGAACCAGGGAGGAGACACAGCATGGCCCAGTCTGCTTCTGAATTCTGTGTCATTCAAGTATTGGGGTAGGCACCACAGAACCTATATATATATCTGTTAGCAATTTGAGGGGAATTACTGCTCTGTAAGGCATACTGCTTTACTGGGACAGCTTGAACCTGCACTGTCCTTTGTGAAGGAAGATAGGGCCTGCATAGCACATTTTTACATTGCAGGTAAGGCAGAAACTTGATGCAAGTCGGGCTGCCTGAAGCCTACAGCCTGAGGTTTCATAACAAATCTGGCACATGAGTAAGTTCTGTGAACCCTTCAGTAAGGCAGAGCATCAAACCACAGAAGTTTTGGCAGCAAATATTAGAAGCTCTAAGTAAGAGCCAAATGGACTTACGGGGGGAGGGGGGAAGAGTGTGGTCAATTTCAGGCCCAGTTTTGTGGGAATATAAGATAATTTTTACATGCTGGGAATGTTCTCCAGTTCTTGGTTTTCCCCAGTTTTGAATAGCCATTGTCACCCACAAAACCAGGAAAGACTTGGGAGGAGTTTCTAGGCAGGACAAGATGCTTGCTGACACAAACACCAGTGGTGAGAAAGAATTTAACTTTGTGCAGCTCTCGTAACTGCAGTATGTGTTAGAAATTGAACTGAGTAATTGAGGAAAAGGGAAATAAGAGGACCTTGCAAATGAAACGTGTATTCCTGTACCTTTACCAATGTATGAAAAGTGCTGGGTTCCTCAAGCCATGTTGTTACTAACTTTTGAAAGAGAAGAGTGGGGACTATGGACAGAGCGTGAGCTGATTGTCAAGCCTTGTGTTTTACTCCTGGCAACTAATGGGACAAGTCATATTTCCACATGCATCTGGAGGAATTTTGAGGCACAGCTCTATGCTAGAGGGTGAGAATCTGCACAGCTCCAGGGGGAGGCAACGTCTGTGGAGTTCAGCAGTGCCCTGCAGCTGGTGGTTGTGGCTCTGTTGGTGGCATCTCCCTAAGCTATCGTCCATGGAGCAAGACAGATGCTGTTAGTGCATCTTAGGGCGCTCGTGTGTGTGGACTGGGGACACTTTCAGTGGGTGCATGTGAGGAACCACACAGGTGAGCCAGGGAAGGAGCTCTTGAGTTATGCTTATTTTCAAAGTGATCTTCTAAGCTGGGCCTCAGCTACTGCTTCCTGCCTTGGACAAGAGGGATGATTCTCTGTGGAAGAAAGACTGGGGGAAATTAGATGGCACAGAGATGACTGCCGTTTTCAGGGACTGAAAGCCCCTAAAGCCTCATCCGAGCAAACATGGATTCACTGGAGCAGCTGTACACCTTGTCACATCTTGTGTGAAGGCCCACATCTACCTGTCTACTAGATATTCAGCTGATAGGATAAGTGATGTCCCTAGAGTTAAGCCACAGCTGAAATTCCTTGAGGGGCTCAGAGAGTGAAGTTCCAGCTCTGCTGCAGTCACTTCAGGGCATTCCATGACTATTTATAATGGTGTATGTGGGTTTACTACTTTACAGATTGTAATGCAACTCACTGCCGTGGGGGAGAAAAATGCAACACTAAAGCATGACATACTGCCCCTTGGACATCAAACCGCGTGGTTCGTGTCAGGCTGTGAGGTGGAAGCATCTGGTTCACAACAGTAATTTCAGGGTGTTTTCCTAGCTCTTTCTCCTCCTGTTTTCCTCATCCATGTTACATACTAGTCATGTATTCTATCTTTAAACACAGAAGCATCTGTCTTGTGAAAAATCAGCTAAAGCTGTGCTCATAAAGGACAAAATTGTGAAAGAATCTATTAATCCAAATGCATGGTTTTTTTAAACCCCACCCATCTGATTTCAGTCAGTAATATGCAGATTTTGGAGGAGTCAGAGACAGATCTTCAGATGTTTGCATGACAAATGTTTTCAGCATGTCAAGTTTACATTTTGGCAACAGAATAAAGTGAATTTTCAGAAGGGCTCAGCACCTAACCTGCAGTCAGTGTAGTCTGGTTTTTTTGAAAACTAGCTGTGTGCTTCTTGATAACTATATAGGACTTACTCGTATAGCTAGAGGCTCACATTAGAATTTTTAAAAGTGCTTAGCTGGTTTAGGATTATGCAGAGAGATTTTACAAATGGCAGATAGATAACTTCATACTTTCCTGAGAAAGCTGATAGGAGTAGGATGCCTGAATGCCCTCTCTGCCTCCAAAAAATCATTCCACAGGCCCTGTATCATTTGAGTGATTTTGAAAATCCCATCCTAAATCCTAAATTCTTTGCTCAGCTCTTTCTTTGCACTTGGACATAACTCTCATTGACTGTTGTGGTAGCTTTTCTTGAATAGAGTCAATTTTCTAAGGCTCTTCTCCAATAACAAACTTTCCAAAAGTGTCTTGAAATCAAAAATCTGTCTGAAAAGCATTTATGTTATACCTAATTGAGGTGTATTATGAATTTGGTTCATTATTTTTCACATTCTCATATATACAGTCTATATTATTAATCACTGGATTGTGTGTCAGGACTTCAGGTTCTTGAATTTCAACCTAAGGATATGAGTTACCAACCCAACCAAGCAAGTGAAAATCTTCTAAGTTATTGCAGGAAATTGCCATCACTACCAATTTGTAAGGAGTTTCCTGTGTTCTTGTTAACCAGTTCCTTTCTGTAGCATATATTAAGGCAAAACACAAAATATGTTTTTGCAGTGTTTGCTGTCCCGTCAAAGTCATGACTGTCAAAGTGTGGCTAGTGTGGTGCATGTCAATGTTACATACCCTTGGAGAAGAGATTTGCTGTCTTTAGATACTAGGAAATAACTATTTTGCTCAATATGTTTAGCTTATCCTATTTTATTACCTAGGGAAAAAGCAAGATAGTTTGGATTTGAGTGTAAGTGCATGCTAAAGGAATCAGAAGTTAAATAGTTAAGAATTCATTTGGAGTCTTTGTGTTTTCTACTTAGTAAACCACTGAAAGTTCCTGGGAAGACTACATCTCAAAAAACCACATTTTTTGTAGACTGCTACTAACTCAGTAAGGAGCTGCTGCAACAGTTTTAGTTCATTTTGTTTTCCATGATTTTATGTGCAATAACAATTCTGTTTTTCTGATACAGGCATTTGTTGTGGAGAGCAATTCTGCGCAAAGGATGTCTCGTTATCCTACTGACCTAGTGGAAGAAAGATGATCTGGGACAGCAGAGATCCCTCTCTGAGTAGGTAGGAACATTCCTTTGAAGAGAAGATTGAATGACAAAGTTCAGACAAGACTGACTGAATCTCTGGAAAGACACGAGCTTTCGCTGGGCCCAGTCAGCCTGCTTGCTTCTGGCTTTTCTACAGTTCCCTACCAGTTTCAAAGCAGGGTTGCACCCATTTAGTACAGCTGAACTCAGAGTCTGTAAACTATGTTTTAAAAGTTGATTAGTTCTCCTTTCTAAAATGCATACAGCAATGTGGTAAGAAAAGAAAAAAAGAACTGCTGACGTCCATTACTCTGTCTATATTTCACTTGTCTGTAGACCCACATAAGTTGAATGCAACAGCTACCTATGTCACTCAGAAAAAAAAGTCGGGTTTTGGCATGGCATGACTTTCTTTTAATGAAAAAAAAAAACCAAAACCCAAACACCCCAACTACCTAATCTATTTGCATTTCACAATGAGTACTGTAACAGGAAAAAATTTACCTTCTGATGTCCTGGATGGAGTCCCAGACTTGGTCAGTTGTGTATTATATAGCTGTAGGTTAGTGGTTCATATACCGCACTTTCCACTTGCAACTACCAAACTGCTTTGTTGAAGTAAGTTTGTTCTGGTGTACAATGTAGCATCCATTTAAGGGAAAAGAAGAGGTAGGTTTACCTCAGGGCTGGCTTAGAACCAGCCAAGCTGTTTCACAGGAAGGACCAGAATATTTGGAATGTATGTTTTGGCTGAGCTGGAAGGCAAACTGGGCTACAAATGAAGGCGTTCTATAACTCTAAATAGAGGGAGACTGGAAAAGTAGTGAGAGAAAAGGATTTGTAGGGCTACAGAAGACATGGTTTCTGGTTTGAAGTGCAATGCAGTACTGACAGAACTCCAGCTCCCCTGCTTCAGCCCCTTGTAGGCATGACTGCTTTTCTTTCTTAACTTCTTGCTTCTAACTTTATCAGTGTCCCACTCCCTGATGATGCTGAAAAGCACTGGATTTAGTTGAATGGCTTTGTAACGGCATGAGCTGCATGTTTGGGGGCACAATTTAATCCTTTGTTTCTGTAGGATACTAATGAGCTGTTTCCAAATCCTCTGGTGCCACTGGAGAGTCATTTCTTGGCAACTTTTCTGCTGAAAGACAGAGCTCAGGGTTTCACATGTGATATAATTAACAGCAGGCTAAGTGCTACTTCAGCACCTGGTGTTCTTTATATGTTTCTGAGTTATGCAGACTTTAATGTTAATTTTGTCATGAGTAAGCAGATGTCGTCATCATATTAGAGTAACATACCTCACTGCGAGAAGACCCTTGAATCTGCCTTTAGTTGTCTTTATTCTTGTTATCTGTAGGACTTCATTGTTCTGCCTGATTTAGTTAAGGATTAAGCTTTCTAGTATGGTTTTCCTCCTCCTTAACAGATGTTCTTAGATGCGGTGTCAGAAATATTTTAAAAAAATTTCTACAGTGTCTCTTATGCTGACTTTATTTTTTAATGAAACTCACTTGAGTAGTTCAACTGATTTTAAAGATGTTCTTTGTGGAACTAAATACTTGCTGGAGAAGCTGTATGACAGAAAGCACTATGGTCCATGATGCAAGTTTATTATTTTATAACCCACTAAGGTGTGGGTCCTGCTAGTTCTGCATGTGAGGGGTCTGTGAAGGGCTACCAACCCGAAAAATGGCAGAGAAGAACAAAGTAAAAAAGGGGAAATTGAGGGTTAGGATACTGTGGTTATTTAATAACTTAGAAGTATTTTATATACCTTCTGATGGTTCACCTGGAGGCTTTTCTAAGGTCAGTATTTGTTCAAGTTCTATTTGTAGAGAATGTTAAGAGAGCGAGGGAGAAAGAAACGAAGAGCAAACCAGAAACCTCTTTCAACATATTTAACTTGTTACTAGTTTCTTGATGTCCCTACTGAAAAGGAAATAGGGGAAGCCTTGGAAACCCAAGCATTTTTGGCTGCTGTTAAGTTAGGAGCACCCTGGTGAATTATTTTTCCCTTCTCCAGTCAAAACTGTGGCCTGCACTGCAGATCAAAGAAGAGCAGCACTTTGGTTAATCTGGCATAAAAATCTGCTTTAGCCCAAAGAGACAAGAAGAAAAAGAACTTGAGGCCCGAGCTCCATGGCAACTGTGAGCTAGATTGTTCAAATGGTTGGTAACTGTTACACAGTCTTAAAAAAAAAAAAAAAAAAAAAAAAAAAGTACTTGGAAAGATATATTGCTACCATATTGGAGAGGACATTGCATCCCAAGCCAGGGGTGTTTCCTGCTGTTAGAGGGAGTGTTCATAACAGTGCATCGATAGGCTTCTGTCCTGTTTTCCTCAGACTATTACAAAGAATAAAAGGTGGCCAGCTGATATAACTTCAGGTCTGCTTCAGAAAATGTGTGCTGAAGATGCAAGCAATGCTTTTTTTTCTTTCAATCTGTTCTGCATCACATGCTAACTTTATAACCATTGAATCAGGGAAATTTGACATGTCAGGTCACCATTTGTTGTGGGTTTGACCACATACCAGACAGTGCTTACTTATGACATTGAGATATAGTGCTGTGTTTAGAGAAAATGCTGCATTGTGACCTTGTATGGTGCTGTTGGGTCCTATTCTGTCAGATGTAAAACTTGCTAGATGCTTTGATGGGGGACTTGAAAGCTGATTCAGGATTCCTGATTGTCTATTCCTGGTGAATCTCACAAATCTCCATCTTGCTAATCAGACCAAAAATCTTGAATGCCTGCCTGCTGCTGAGCAATCTGGGCTTATCAGTGTTTTGATTCAGGCCAATCCAAGTAGGACACTTACTGGCTGTGGCAACCAGGAGTCTGGCTCTATCTGGTTAGAGTGCACCTGCAGCAATCAGGAGTAGCAGTCAGGATGCTCTTTATTATTCTTGCATCTTGCACCACAAGGGCTTTCTTACGTGCAAATAGCAGTCTGATGCAGTTGCAGTAATCACCCAAACCTTTCTCATCTTTTATCACAAGCTGCTTATTTAACCACAAGCCTAAGTCCTGAAATACCAAGCTGGTCCTTTTCAGAGCTGGACAAACATTTTCAGGTGAGTAGAAATCTCTATAACGATTTTATGGCCAGTAGTTTGACTGTTGTCTTGCTCATGTCTGTGAGTGCATACTTGGGCTATCCCTGAGACAAATCTGTCTAAAGTCCTTTGAAGGAAATTCTGTTTCCTATCTCTGTAGCTGGATTGTTCTATCGCTTAAGTATCTGTTTTATTAGGAAGTTAATGACACTTAGGTTAATATCAAACCCAAATATTCTTGCTGTCAGCAAAGCTGGTTATGTTTTGTTCTACCCCCAAGTGGCCAGAGGAAAACAAAATGCTGTCAGTCTTTTTCATAACCACTGCTTACCTACTACAAAAGAACAGTCACATCCTGTTCTCTCTTTTGGATGGAAAATAAATACAATTCCATCAATCCTTTTCCTTTACCAGTGTATTTGAACCTTCTTATCATTTGTGATGGTCTCCTGTCTGTCTATATCTGTCTTGCAGTGAGGTGGCCAAAACTGGATGTCTTGGCTTAGTTTGTGGCATGCCTAGTACCTACAGGGAAAATTACATTCCATTTCTCACCTGTCAGTACATTCTTGGATGAGATGTCTTCCTCCTCCTCCCTTCTCCTTTTTTGGTGACATCAACTTGTTTATCAAAATTCAGTTTGCATTGTACTGGAAGTTGAAGACCCTTCTCTCAATATTTCTGCCACTTGTTCATATCTGTTAAACTGTTTATTATAGAACATTTTGTACTTGTATCAAGACAGAACAAAATAGACAATTGATTTCTTTTTTTTTTTTCCCCAGTTCATTGGGATTGTTAACTTCTAATGATACCTTCCAAAATAGTTGCTGCATATCTTTAAGGGCTATCTGTGCTAATGACTCAGGAAACTGGAGCTGATAGGTCCACTGTATATATATCATAGGTCCCCCTGTAACTACATGTGAAGTGTCCTGTCAGTTTGACAGAAAATTTAAGAGGATTTTCTAGATAGCTGTGCACCCAAATTGTGGTGATTTTAATCTACATTTGATTTCCTTTGTATGCTTTGAAAACATTAGGTGGGCAAGGATTAAAAGCATTGCTTTTTAAACTTTACTTTTCAAAGTAAATCACATCTAATGCTTCCCCTCGTAATCACTGGGACTGTTACCCTGTTAGATGGAACATAATAAATGGAACATAATTTGTTCCTGACCATTCTGTGTTGACAGTTTTCCATCGTCCTATTACCTTCCAGTTACTTTTAAACTGATTGTTTAATTTTTTTTTGCATCTTTCTAGATAGCGCAGTTAAGTAATTTGTATTTTACTGAGTTGTGCTTTTAAAGATTTTGCCCTTTGTTTGCCTTGTGTTTCTCCAGAACCTTCCTTGTCCTGCAGAATTACATCAAGATTAATACTAGTTATTCACAGATTAACTGTTTCAGCTACTTTTGAACTGCTTTAGGGAAGATTTCATCAGCTCTACATACTTGGTTGTATTCAATTTAGGTAGCTGAGGGTGACCCGAATGTGGCTTCCATGGGGTCTAGACCTTATTTGGAATTCCTTCCCCAGTCCCTATTTTTACAGAAAGAGGCCTGCCACCATTCCCAGTTCCTGGTTGTATGTGCAGGTGGTGATCCAAGCCCTGTGCAAGCACAGAATCTGTTCCACAGCTTGGATAATTTATGTTTCCTTTTCTCTCTGGGGAAAGCGGATTTAGCATATAGACCCCCAGTTGGGCTATACTGACAAAAGTGTTATTTAACCTGTTTTGTCTTTGTTCTGGGCTGTGTCTTTTTCCTTGATAGGAGAAGTTACCTTGAGTGACCATTAATCTTTTTGTGAATTTGGAAGTAAAGAAGGCATTGATGACTTTTTTTTTTTTCCCTTACTGCTGTTTGTTTGGTGTATGTAATTTGTTTTGCAGTTCTGTCCCCTGATTTTTCTCTTTCTTCATATTAACCATTGCTCATGTGTTACTGTTTCCATATTAGTGTTTAATTTTTGGAGTTAATTAAGGTCAGAGACATTCCATTTCCCTTCTGTCAATTTTCTACTGTACCCTTAGTATAGTCTGTTCCAGCTTTACATTGCTTCCCACTGGAAGTCTTTCTAAGAGATCCAGTGTCTACCAATTTCCCCAGCTTGCTGGCATCTCCTGTTTTGTAGTCCACTGTCCTTTTCATTGTCTAATCTTACCTTTTCTTTGAGAGCAAAACATTAGAGGTCATGATTCTCTTTCATTCCAGAAGCCAGTTACCTTCTGGTTGCAGTTTTCAGCCAGTTCATTCCTGTTAGGTGGGAAGACACTTAAGGTGGCTGATGACATTGTTCAACTCCTCCACCTTCTGAAAAAAAGCGCTGTTCCTAACACACTTGCAGAATGGGGTAAGCAGACTGTGACTGGCAGTATTGCTTTTCCAATGGCTAACTAGCTAGTTTTCTGTAACCACTATGGAAGACTCCTGTTATTGTGTGGCAGTTTCTAACCATGCTGTATGCCTTTTTCCTCCCTTCAACATAACACATAATATTTCAAATTACCAGTTAAATTAAAGCTCAGTCTGATTTGATGGTGGGAACTACATTTACACAAAAAACCCCCCCCACATATATTTGAACTGCAGACTGCTGTTCTGATTCATCCATGTTTGTGATCCCTTGTCATTTGCTGTTAGTGACCAAACTTGATGCACATGGATTTTCATTCACATAAAACCACAGGGAATGTGTTTGATCTGAACATCTTAGTCACAGGAGAGCAAAGAGATTTGGTATGTGAGCAAAACTATTCACTATTCTCTTGTGTAAAGGGCTTTGGACATCCACTCAGAGAGCAGAAATGACAGCATATGACTTATGTGCCCAATTACACACTGTGTATAACTAAATAGCTGAACTGAACAGTTCACAAATGCTCTATAGTCTGAAAACAGCCAGTTAAAATCTCCAGTAAAAGACAGCATGCATTGAGAGAAATTGGTCGTCTTTAATGCTTTGTGAAAACAAAAAAGGGCTAAATTTGCAGCTATCCCTAAGGGATTAACTGCGAGCACTATCTGCAAATAATAATTTAATCAGCTTATTTGGCTGCCCATGGTCACAAAGCTGTAATTGGTTAAAAATGGTCCCTTTAGTAACAAAATAAGGCTGCAGAATAAAAATGAGATTCTAAGGTGATTCTAATGTGCCCTGCTCTGGCAATATGATAAGGAGTGATTGTGTAGAAAACCAAAGAATCTCACAGCGAAAGGTTTGGGGACTGTTACAGAGGAGTCTTTTTTCAGACTTCAAGGTGTTTAAGACTGAATTTGGACTTTTCTTTTAATTTTACAGTATGTTTGTGTTTCCTAGGGAGGTGAATGGAGGAGAGGGACTCCTTTCAAAGGCTACATGGCCCGCTTCCAATTCTGATAGATAGAGTCAACCTGCTTGGCCCCACCAACAGGAAATAGGATGCTGCCCCTTTAAGCGGACTGTAAGGAGTATGGAATTACGGCTAACTTGGTTTGGAGCCTTTGTGTAAGGCTTTCAGGAAGAGATAAACCATTAATCATGCACAATTACTCTGACCTTGCATGAACTAAAGCCTCTCTGAACACATAAGATTACCATCTCTGGGGACCTTGAGATACTGACACGATCAGCTCAGTACTAGGGCATTGGAAACTGCTGCACAAAATGGCTGAAAGCTTGGCCTTTATTTCCTTTTCTTAAACTGGAGTCTTTCTTTCCACCCAGCATAAGTATTTATCTTTCTAACATGCTTGCAGTGTAAACTAAGGAAAAGTCATTTCCCTTGAGCCAGGACTTGAGTTCATAGAATGTGAGTGGGAAATGATGGCAGTGCTTAAGAGAATAAATTACATTTGGTTTTTGATCAAATGTTTTCTTAAACTTAGTGAGGTGGAGCTCTTCACACTTATTTCTACTGTCTCCCTGTGGGGTACCCTCTTTTTCGCTGGAGTTAGTACAGTTCTTAGCACAGATGTTATGGTCAGTGGCAGAGATTTTTAGGTAGTTCTGCAGTGTAATTTATTTTTGCTAGTGTTACTGCTTTCCCAGTAGCATCCTCACCTGTTTTAATTAGATTTTAGATGGTGATTTTCAGGGTCAGTTTACATTCCCTCTGTTAGTCTTGTTTAGCATTTCTCTCTCCTCTTAAACTCCTTAAACAAATGTCTCACACATGTATTATGATATACTTTCCTCATATCTCTTCTTTCCCCAACCTCCTAGCACTAGCAGCAATACGTAAACTAATAATAAATAAGCAATTAAGTAATTACTCATTAAGTAATTATTGATTTCAACTTGTCATTTTTCAAAATTAGGGTGAGCCACAAATGCACGTGAACAGTTGCAGAAGCCCAACTGACTAACTCAGTAAAATGCAGTACCTTGTTTACATTTGATCCTTCGTCTTGTGTTTGATCCCTACAGCTTCATTCACTTATAAAGCTTATACTGCTGTAAGTATTTTAGTTACATGTGATTTTTTTACACTTATTTACTGCAGTGCAACATCTATTTTGAACATAATTTTACATTGATACAACTCTCTTTTCTCCCTTTTCACTAAGGAGTAATTATATGTGTATACTTGGATCTGCAGTAGGAAGTTTTTACTGCTTTAACTTACGGTTAGTAAGTTACGACAGTGAGTAGCACTTACATGAGTAGTAGAAGATCTGTGTGTGGAGAAGCCCTGCAAAGCACTTGTCTTGCTGACCCTAGTTTACATCTCTAGAAGATTAACTACCTTTTAAAAAGAGATGGCCTTCATCTTTGAAAAACTGCAGGTGGGTTTGTTTTAATGTCTTGGTTTTACACTATTGTGACTATCTGGCTTCAGTTGTAGAAGATCTGACTAGAAGACTACAAGAGTTCTTGTTAGAAGGTTTTATCAGCTTCCAGCAGGCCATCTCCATTACAAGGAAGGTTGACATCAACATGAACTCTGCCATTTTAGCCTTTATTTTTCTGCAAAAAGATTTTTGTTTGAAACCACACCTTTCCCTGTATACCTCTCACAAATACTTCATGGGAATTAGCATGGATTGCTGCCCCTTCCTTTGCTGTACATGCGACAAAGACTACAAAAAAATGTAGTCTTGCATAGACTTTATTTATCAGTGTTTTAAGGTTCCAGTAATAAAATGTTCTGTCCACTGAAATAGCAAATTCCTGATTTTTCAGAGATGCGGTTTTAAGAAAATGGAGATGGCTCATCATGCATTAAAGGACTGGACAGTGGAATCCAAACTAAAATACATGTCCAATTCTGACGAGTGCCTCTACGTTGCATGCTTTGTAAGAGGATGGGTAAGTCCAAAAGAAATAAATATGCTCTTCACATAGTGAATGATGCAGATAAAGTGTATTAGGAACTTCTCCCTACAAAGTGATTTAGAAGGTAGACATAATGAAAATGCCGCAAGTACAGTGGTAAGGAATTTTTTTCACAGGCAAGCTATCTGACAGGAGTGTCAAACCTGTTGCTTCAGGACATCGGTCACTCTCTAACTACTGGAGGTAAGTAAGGAGAAGCCCTTTTATGAAGAAGATTTCTCTAGATGGTTTGCTGCAAGCTTTCTGCACAGTGTTCCTGAGCTACGTTCATAATTACTGTTAATAGCAGACTGCTGGATTTGGTAACAGCTGATTTTGTTTTATATCAGAAGGGTATTAAAAGGCTCACTGTGCCAGTAGGCATTGAGGATGAGAGCTTGGTTTGAGGGAGCTGTCCAGTACTAGCTCGAGAAGACAGATATACCGTGCTTGCTCTTCTTCCCAGATATTTTTTTAAGTTCTTTTTCCCCTGTCTTTTACATTTTCCGCTAATGCGTTCTAAAGGTACTGCCAATGGCCAAAGGGCTGTTGATTCTAAGAAATATTCTACAGAAAGTAAATTCGTTGAAAAGAAAACAAAGAAAACCTACAGGCTTACTAAAACAGAATGGGTGAAATATTTAGTGGAAATTTAGTGAGGACCATAGAAATTAACAGAAGGAGGGGAGCATCTTTGTTGGCGACATGAACAGTGGGATTGAGTGCACCCTCAGCAAGTTTGCCAACAACGCCAAACTGTGTGGTGCAGTTGACGTGCTGGAGGGAAAAGATGCTGTCCAGAGGGACCTTGACAGGCTTGAGAGGTGGGCCTGTGTGAACCTTATGAAGTTCAACAATGCCAAGTGCAAGGTCCTGTACGTGGTTTGGGGCAATCCCAAGCACAAACACAGGCTGGCTGATGAGTGGGTTGAGAGCAGTCCAGAACAGAAGGACTTGAGGGTGTTGGTTGACAAGAAGCTCAACATGACCTGGCAATGTGTGCTTGCAGCCCAGGAAGCCAGCTGTATCCTGGGTTCAAGAGAAGCATGACCGGCAGGTTGAGGGAGGTGATTCTGCCCCTCTACTCCGCTCTTGTGAGACCCCACCTGCAGTACCATGTTCAGCTCTGGGGCCCCCAGCATAAAAAGGACATGGACCTTTTGGAGCGAGTCCAGGTGAGGGCCACGAAGATAATCGGAGGGCCGGAGCACCTCTCCTATGAGGACAGGCAGAGAGAGTTGGGGTTTTTGAGCCTGGAGAAGAGAAGGCTCCAGGGAGACCTTCTAGCAGCCTTCCAGTACCTAAAGGGGGCCTACAAGAAGGCTGGGGAGGGACTTTTTACAAGGGCATATAGTGACAGGACAAGGGGTAATGGCTTTAAACTGAAAGAGGGTAGATGTAGATTAGATCTAAGGAAACAGCTCTTCAGTGTGAGGGTGGCGAGGCACTGGCACAGGTTGCCCAGAGAGGCTGTGGATGCCCCATCCCTGGCAGTGTCCAAGGCCAGGCTGGACGGGGCTTTGAGCAACCTGGTCTAGCGGAAGGTGCCCCTGCCCATGGCAGGGGGCTTGGAACTAGATGATCTTTCAGGTCCCTTCCAACTCAAACCATTCTATAATTCTATGGGCATCTAAAAGTAAAAATACCATTTAGATGCCATCAGCCCAAATATAACAGTCTGTAAGGGCAAGTTGATTTTGTCAGTATCACTAAAGCAAGGTATTTCTGAACATTGAACTTGCTTGTATTCAGGACAAAGAGATACTGGAAATATAAAAGAAAGATGTTAGCTGACTGGGTAAACCACTATTGGAATAGATTGCCGTAGGATGTGGTTGATTCATCATCACATGCAGTGTGTGTGTCTGTCAAACTATTCTGCATTTCAACTATGAGATATTGATCTTAGTAATGCTGAGTTTATGTAGTGGGGAAGGGTAATTCCTTTCACTGCAGGAGTTTTGAATAGTCCATATTTTGCAGGATTTCAGGCCATATGACAGTATTGGTTCCTTCTGGTGCTAAATACGTGAATCAATGAAATTACCTTTTGCTGAAGCGCAGTGCTAAGGCATAGACTTACTCTGCAGTGCTGTGGGGCCACAACTGCTCATGGCATTCTTGGGCAACTTTGACACAATGCCAGTTTTCAAAGAAGCATGGAGTATCAACCCTGCTCCTCTTTTAGGAAGGAGGGTGCGGAAGGGATAAGAATTAGTTGTGAGCAGGAAAAGGCAGAAGCTTGGAGGTAGGAGGGGATGAGGGGAGTCTGTGCTGGAGCATATGCTTCACTGCACATGCTGTAAGGGACAAAATCAAACAATGGTAGATTCTTATCTTATGTAGACCAGCTTCAGTCAGGAGTGAATCAGCTGAAGTCAGTGTCAGAGTTGCATCAAAACAAAGCTTGAAATCAGTGGTATCAGGCCCACGCTGGTTTTCTGCTTTGTTTTTAGTCCTGTTGCACCTCATTGTAACCAAAGATGTGGAAAGATCCATTGTAAGATGTTTTAAAATGGAACAGTTTACCATTTGAAGGGAAAAGGACAACCCACTGCTTCCTGCTTGCAGTCCTCCAGATGTTTATTCTTTATCTTCACTGCAGTGCTGTCAGTACAGCTAGTGTAGTTGTTCCCGAGACATCTGTTAACGAGCTGGCTTCGATACTGTTGTCTGCACTGCCAGAACCATAATATACTCCACGTGGGCCTACAGGCTGATCTTCTCAAAAAAGTGTTATAGGCTCTGCTTCTCCCTCTTGCTATACTGCTAGGAGTACTGATGTTTACTACCTTAAAACTACCTTAGCCATGTCTATTCAAGCTATTCATGCTTTGGACTGAAAGTGTGGGTGTTTTCTTTAGATTTGATTTTACAGAATTTAAAACCTGATCAGACAGATTCTGCAAGTCCTGAACCTGTCCTGGTTTTGCCATTCTCTATTTGAAATCTGAAAGCTTTTGTTTGTGTGATTCAGAGAGAAAAACTAGCAGACGCTCTCAAGCAGTATAGATCTGTGTAGATTCTCTGCTGCTAATAGTCCAGGTAACTCAGTTAAACCAGCGCAATAGTTGGCTGAGGGACTGTTCCATACTAATAGGAAAGAGAGAACTCTAGGGGTTAAAGGCAAGAGCATCCTTTTTATAATTAGGACAGATCAGAAGCGGAGCAAAATGTTCTTGCAGCTGAATCAGCTGCCCTCTAACCAGCCTGGAGTCTGGAGCTGGGGCCTGATGGACACTTGTACAGAATGCAATTTAATCTGTAATGGCTGAGGAGGACTCCTCAAAGTCTGCGGCAAATGGCAATTATTGTCCCTTTTTGTCACATCCCCCCCAACCAAAACAAAAAAAGAGGAAAATTAATGAAAATAACAACAGGGAAGGATCCTAACTAGCATGCCCTGCCTCCCTTTTTCTGTTTAAAAATCCTCTGCAATGTTGTGACTGAAATGAGCTGCCCAGTATAATAAAATCTCTAGAGCACCAATGTGAAACAAGAATTCCTCCCACACACACATCTATACGCACCCCTTTTCCCTAATGAGCAGGGAGACGCCAGCTTGGGGGATGCAGCCAGTGTTAAATTAACAGAGAAGGCCATCCGAAGTGGGCTGACTCCAGCATAAACTGCCTTAAGTGTCTGTTTATTAAATCACACCACCGCTTAGAGTCTGCCCTGCTGCCACATCAGAGCTGTCTGCATACAGACAAATCCTGGGCAGTCCCAGGGGAACTTGGTCCAACTGGATACTGGTAGTAATAAAGCCGGTGGGGGGAGAGAGCAATCCACCACCAACAGGCCCCTTGTTAGACTCCATCATGTGTTACTCTTCAAGAGCAGAAAAGGCTTTATCTAAGGTGCCTGTTTGCATTTGTAACAGCAGGGAACCTGGATATCTTGAAACTGTAAAGTCTTCTTCCTCTCTCCATTTTACAAAATGTAAGTCATGGCAGGCATTTTCTTGCTAAACCAGCTTGTATAAGCCTTGGAGCTGTAGCTTTCCTGTATCAGTTCTTACTGGGAAGTGTGGCCTTCAGTTTCAACTCTCCTTGGGTTACAGTGTGAGCACATTGTTAATACCTAATGATTTTCTGAGAGAATTCACGGGCGTCTATCCATCTAAGGCTTTGGAAGTAGAGAATCTACTGTTCAAGCCTTAAGCCATCATATTAAAGCAGGGGAAAATCAAAATGTTTCTTTATATTTGTACAGTGTGAGGTACAATGAGGGTTTGATTCTGGGTGGTATTTCTACACATGCCTGCAAAATAGTAATATTGCATACTCTGCAGTTAAAACAGACAGGAGAGATGCGTCCAAGCTGTACATCTTGTCCTGTTGGTCAGGAGGCATCACTTCTTTTTCTGTTAGTTCTGGGAGAAATTGTTTACCAAGAGCCCAACTATATTCCCCGCTTTGTCAAGGACTAGTTCTTAAATACAACTGGAACCAGGGCTGCTGGTTTATGACTCCTACTGCTTATATTACCAGTTGGACTGTCTTGCTCCCTACTCTACACTTCCAAGATAAGTCATCTTTTCTGCATAAATCCTTGGAGAGGAATCTTGGGGATAAGTGGATAACCCTCTCATCCCGTAAGGAAGCCTAGGATAAAGTCTTGGAAAAGTCTCCAAAATAGTCAAAGTTTGTTCTCATGAATTGTAAGGGTTTGCTGAACAGCTCTTAAGTTTGTCATCCTTCCACATAGTACAGCTCATTCTCTGTAATATGATTTTTAAGCTTCAAACAAGTTTCATCCATGTGTTGTCAGGTCAGGAAATTGAATGTACAGCATGCAGCTCCATTTTTGTTTAACAAATTGATGGATAATTCCATGCATGTATCCCCTGCTCAGCCTGCTGGTTTATGTCTTCCATGAGGGATTTTTGCTCCACACAGGCTTCCAGAGACTCCATTGCAGCTCCTTGTCCATCTTCTACGATAGCAGGTTAGGAGTCACAGTCAAGCATCCTTTTTTGAGGTGGCCCATTGACATTGTAGAAGAGCAGCAGTTGTTGAGCTAATTTTTATGAGGAAGAAGCTATGCAAAGTTTAATATGGAGTGGTTGGTTTAGCTGGCAGAAAGGGAGAGGTGGGCTGTTTTCCATTTCCCTTTAAAATGTCAAACACTAATAGTCTCTTCCGATCATCCTGAGATTGCCAAATAATTGACTCCCGCCTACAGCAAAAACCTCCCTGATCAACAAAGCAGGAAGCTGATGACAGCAATTGCCTGAACGTGTCCAAATTAGTCAACCCCTTGCAACCCCAGCAGGGTCAACAGTGGCAGCCCAGAGGTCGTGGGGCAGCAGGAGACGGAGGTTGAAGATTGCCCTGCTTCCTCTGCCCTCTGATGCCTCCAGGACATAGCAAGGAGATGAGGGATTCACAGCTGGAGCAGCCAGCACCTGAACTGCATGTCCAACAGAGATCTGTTTATTCAGAAGACGTATGCTGTATGTTAGCCAAAACACAGGGTTAGCGTAAGAAAGGAGGAAGTGCCTGTCTTTGTGAGTGGCAGCAGAGCAGTTGTGTTCTGTGTGGGGCTGACCCAGTGTCAGACAGCTCCTAGCATGTTTTCTTTTTATGTCCTCCAGGGTTTGCTTGCTTTGCTGCACAGAACTGACACATTTACAACAAGCTGGTGTCTGTCCCGTTGCTGGATTATTTTTTCCGTGCCTTCGTTTGCTCTTCCACAGCCGTGCAAGTGACTGCAGAAATATTTGAGTATGTGAATGTTGCCCTGGTATAGCTCAAGAAAACTTACCGACATAGAGTATTTAGGAATACACATACAGCCCAGGACCTCAGAGAGAAGCCAGAGAAGGATGCCCACCAAGCCATTCCTTAGCTGGGTGCCTCGTCAACACATCCAGTTAGGCGTGCTGGGTTGTTTGATCTTATAAAGCGGTGCAAGTAAAGCAGCAAAGAATCTCTGGCCTCGTTCCTCTCTCTCTTGCCTTTGAAAGGACTGCAGGTGTGCCTGTGGCTTCTTGAAGGCAACGCAAGCATCTTAAGGGTTGTGGTATTTTCATAAGATTACTTTAGGACTCAGAGAGAGGACAGAGGGGGAAAGAGAGAAGCATTGTCTCAGAGCTCCCAAGCAATACCACTGTTGTTACACGTAGGATTAGAAAGTTTTAAGACCCAGCTCTTTGTCTGCTAGCCTGTATTCTCCTCTCTGTTTGCTAAAGCAGAGGAGCTGGGGATGGGGAGCCTGCCCCTGACAGCTCTCTGAGTGCACTGCTGCAGGTCAGGACCTCTGCCCACGGAAGGAGCACTGCCTATAGGCCTCCCATGTCTCCTCACGGAAAGCTAGGCTGAATGCTCTGTCACACTCTGACAAAGGTCACTTTTACATCCCATCTTCTAAAAGGTCACAGCACGACCCCAGGTGCAGGAGAAGAGGAGGAGGGAGAAGGCGGCTTTCTCTCTTCTTTTTTTCTTTCTTTTTTTTTTTTTAATTTGTTACTACCACTGGAAAAAATATACCTTGCCTTTGCTCTTGTAATGCCACCTGTCTCTTGACCCACACAGGCACCTTCTTTTCCTAAACACTATAGCATAAGTTTTCCCTGGTAGGCTTAACTGGCTGGTTACTGGATTGTCTCCTCTTTCTCCACTTTGTTCTGTCTGCATAGCTGTAGCTGTCCTATTGATACTCCTTCAAATTAATAAGCAAACACTTCCAACCTTACTGTGCCCTCCAGACGTAAAACTGTATGAGCACAGTTCTTCACTGCAGTTTTTGTTAAGATGCACGAGCACATACATAAAGGTAGTTTTTCTCCCGAGGGCTGGGAGGGGGCAAAGTAACCATCTTTCTCTGACTCATTCTGGTATATTGTGGTAAGTGGATACATCTTCTGAAGGGAAAACTACTTTCTCTTGCTCCTTTATGTCAGCATTTACACATGTCAATGAGAGACAGGGATGAGAGGCAAAAGCCAAATCTGCAGGTGTCACACACTGTGCTGCATAGTTGTTTCCCAAACTAGGATTTACTGAACCAGCTAGAGGAGGAAAATAATTTATTTTTCTTCACTTAAAGAAGGCTCAATGGTTAATGAGACTTTTATGTTCAAGTCCTATATGGCTTCAATTCAGAACTAGTGTCTTTAAATGCTGGATCATCCTTCCAGTGTTATTTGAAGTTCTTCCTTGTCATAGAATTTGCAGCAGCAATAGAATTATTTTCTACCTTTCAGATGCTGATGGAAGGGAAAAATATAGGAGGTTTCTCTGTGTCTGCTCATTTTAATAATTTTTTTTTCTTAAGGGTTGGACTGTGTTACCAAAGACGAAGGTGCTGGACATGATTCTCTTTGTGGAGTATTGCAGTGACTTGCTACAGATGCCAGTTGTAGTCCTTCAGACGAGGGAAGTGGGAGGTTAAGTTTTAAAAACACAGAATCGTAGAATTGCCTAGATTGGAAAAGACCTGTAAGATCATCTAGTCCAATCATTAACCTAGCACTGACAAGTCCCCCACTAAACCATGTCCCTAAGCACTACATCTACACAAGTTTTAAAAACATCCAGGGATGGGGACTCCACTGCCCTTGGCAACCTGTTCCAGTGCCTAATGACCCTTTCAGTAGATAGCTGACTTTGTGAGGATAACTTGATACAAGCTATTTTATTTGCAGTATTCATTCTTCACAAGGAATTTCTTTAAGATGTTTAAGTAGAGAATTAAAGACATAGAGAGAGAAACATGGAGGAGTCACTTTTCAGAGAACTCAGTTGTAATTTTGTGTAGGAAACAGCCTGCCGCTGGCTAGTCTTTGAAAAATAGATAGTCAAGATTTCACTTCTATAATAAAATGTAATAACGTACATCTATCTTAGATATATGTAAGGGCTCTTATTACTCACATATCTGAGTCGCATCTCACAATATGTTTTTTTAAGATAGTGTTCCTTTAATAGAGGTACATGCTGTTAGTCCAAAGTAATTAAGTAACTAAAGACAGGCTTACTTTCAATTGCCTGAGTACCTTAGAAAGTCCATGCCCGATTCCTGAGATCTCAAAGGAAATTCATGCCGATTGCGGACTACCCACTAGGCCAGTCTTCTTATTCCTGACCAACAACTAACCAGATTTGATAGAATTTTTGTATAGTGACCAGGCCACAGAAAAGGCAAAATCTGTGGAGAAATAGTAACTTGTATAAGGTCAAAAACTAGGTCATGGTTAAGCGAGGAATACCGATTAGCTGGGCTACCTGTTGAGCAAAAAAAGGAAGAAATAGCCATGATGAAGACTATCCAAAGGTGGTTTTCTGGGTTCCCAGTCAGAAGGGAGACTGTTCCACTAATTGGGTCTTAAAAGGTCTTTTCTATTCTGTTTAAATTCTTATAATATGCCCCTCACCAAGATATGAGGGTGTCTGTCTAAGGATGTCTTTCTTTTCATTCTTTTCAGCTGTGTTTATTTTCCTTTCTCCCCTTACCCATTCTTTGCAAGTTTATGAAGAGTGTTCAGACCCCATGAGGGGGTCTCTGCAGATCCCCTAAGAAGATTAAGCTCTCTGAATATTTCATGCCCCTGATTGACAGTTCTTGAGGACCTCTTGTAAGCCTGGCGCCCGTATTCTTGTTTTAAAAAGAGAGAGAGAGAGAGAGAGAGAAGAAAATCACATCCACATAAAAAAAATTGATCCTATGGGCCTGACCTCTGCTGACGGAAGGCACTAGATGGAGGCAGTTCCTCCTGCACATCTCCCCCTCCCTTTCCCTCCCCACCAGTCTCTACTTTGAAATAAAAGGGAGGTAATGGGATTTTAAGAGGCAAGGAGTAGTCAGACTACAGCGTAGTTGCTGCCCCCTCCCCCTCCCCTGAGCTCCAGTGCTTAGGCTCGTGGCCCTCAAGAGCTATTGTAAGCCTCTGTCCCTGACTCTCATTCTGTGCCAGCGTTCTTCCTTTTCTGACAAGCTGACCTAGCTGAGCCGATGGCCCCTCATTAGAGGCTGAACTGAAGAGCGAGCCCTGTGCTCTCCTGCAGCCGTTTCACCCTATTAAGGGTTGCCCCCTGGTTGACAGCAGGGAAAGGGAGCCGACGACCTGTAAATTCTCATCAGACTGCTTTAGATTCTCTCTTCCCCCTTAATCATCCCGTAATAGGCAGCTGAGAAGTTTCTCCTTTATTTAGAAAGGCAGGACCAAGGAGATTTCCTCACATGCTGGGTTTAGGAGACATTCCTTGATGGGAACAGGAGGATGAGGACGAGGCAGGAGAAAGGCAGAAAGAAATAGCTCCTAGCCCTTGTTACAACTGCAGTGCAGTGAGATTTACTGCTGCATTTGCTATAGATACCAGTGTTAAAGACAGCAAGTTCCTGTTTGCTTCTTACCTGATGCTAAAGGAGTAAGTGCATTGCACAGTTTGTTCTTGTAGCCAGATGGCATTTAGCATGGGAGCTGTTAAACTTACCTGAGAATTGCAAATCTTGCTAGGAATAGTAATTGTAGCTACAGAAACACTAACGAGGAAAGGCCACAATTCTTCCACTTGCTCTTTATTGGCTTCAGAGGATCACTTGGAATTCTCAACATCACGCCTGTCCTGGCTAACCCATTTCTGGGGCTTGCTTGAGATACAGGTGTAAATTTCTTGTGTGGCTTATCCAAACTTGGCTTTGTAGGCCTTTGCTTCAGTTTGTTTTCAGACCAAAGAGGAGCAATTTACAGGAGTATGCTGTTAGGGAGTGTTTCAGTTCTGCTAACAGGTGTGTGTGAGGAGAGGGAGAGGAGGTGGAGCTTATTCCTTCTCAGAGTGAAAGTACTGGAAACAGTCATGGTTTTGACTGCCGTGTTTCCTGAATATAAATGAAGGTGAAACTTTAAAGCTTTGTTTTGAACTGTTGCTGAGGTGGAACGGGCTGGTTAGGGAAGTAGTGAGGGTGAGGGAGCCTTGTCAGTACTGAACATAATCCCCCACTGGTGCTAGATGAGAGCGAGCATCTTGTCATGGCTTCAGCACATCTCATGTCTGCACCTCACAGATTGAGTACTTCTTCCCTTCTTTGGACTCTACAATGGTTGTGGTTATTGGTCTCTTACTCCAGATTTAAAGTTTATTTTTTAAGATGTCATTTATAAGATGTTTTAGAGCCCAGAGCACTTAGAGGGAAGGATGTGTACACTGCTCTGAAGCAGGTATCTATTGGCTGTTACTGTGAAGGAAACCATTAATCTATTAGAACACTGAATTTGCCCAAGATCCCCATTTCACTTATCTCTTGATGGGCTTGTTCAAGTTTAGAACTAACCAAAGAGCAGGAGTATAAGTCATCTCAGGTCAGTGACAGATTTATTTAAGCAGACATGACCTGCTTAAATGCCTTATGGAATTTTAACTGAGCATTTCAGGCAGAGAGCAGTTGAGTTTAGGCCATAGCAAGTCTATCTCCCACTTCTGCTCTGTTCCTTACAGTGCAAGGGTGGTTAGTAAGGAAACTGTGAAGTCCTAGGTTCCCCATGCAGTGGTCTTCACAGATAAAGAAAAGGTAGTTGCTACAGGTGAGAGTAAGTTAACCAGAAGGAAGAAGGTCCTAGCAGTGTTCGTTCTGGACTCACATTATTTAGAGTAAGGATGGTCATGGAGGAAGGATAGAAAAAGGAAACCAGGTAAGTTAGAGGCTTCTGCTGCATGCACAGAAATTGGCACTGTTTCCTGTTGGCAAATTTACAGGAATCATGTGTGGTGCTGGGGATGCTCCACATATTTGGTACAACGGGATTATGACCATGCAGGTAGACAGAATGGTCACTGCTGAGTAAATAGGAGACTCTACCAACTTTTGCAGTACTCCAGTCTTTTCCTTTAGGAAGGAAAAGCCAAAAGATTGGCTTAAGAATCCAGAGTTGCTGTCTTCAATTTAAAGTCTCCTCTTTGATGTCAGGCTTACCTTCTCAGTGTGGTCAATCTGCAGTGTAACACAAAGCTATATTAAAGTCAAAAATCCTTTCTATGTAGGTTCAGTATTTCTGTATGAGGTATGGCTGGTTGCTCCATTAGGGCTTGGAACCACTTGAGTAGTGGACTCTTCAAGTTACATGTAGGATTTTACATGTAAAAGGCATAGGCAATTTTATAAAGCATCTGTTGGGCCAGTAAGTTATCCAATAACATCACCTTTGAAAAGTCAATTATTATTTTTAACAACCAGTTGATGTCCCATTTACTTGCAATAGCAATCTTGGTGAAATGCCGATGCCATTCCTCAATAGTGATTTTCCTGCCAATGTGCTCTGGATAGGGTGTGCAGCTTACATCGCAACTCGCCTATGGCTACAGTCCATTACTTTGGTTTGGGGGCAAGAGAAGAGTATCTGGGTGTTTATAACCATCATGGAAAAGATTTGTATACAAATAGAATCAAAGGAAGCATTAGCTTTTGCTTAGTCTCACAGCACTGGTGGTAAGCTTTACAAAGGCTCAATTGTTACGGCACAATATTATGACCCTCGGTCTAGTCCTTATCTCATTTGATACTATTGGCGCTGCCAGATGGAGTTCAGGGTTCCAGCCTGCACCCTGCCTGTCACTCCTCTGTGCCTAGGAGTGCTGAGTAGACAGCAGACTGTTCAAGAAGAGTGCCAGTGGGTTTGGAGGAATTTAATCCTCTCCTACTGAAATGAAATGATGGGACATGGCATAGATTGTCATCTTAACTGTAGCCACTGATATGAAGTGGAAAAAGCTTAATAGACTTCCTCATAACCCTACCAGATTCAGGAAGAATGAATCCTAGCTCTGGAAACTTTTTTTCTAAGTTTTGAATCAGGAAGAATAATATCCACAGTTTTCTTGTAGTGGTTACAGTCTCCGTAGACAAAATCCTTGATCTGAAGTCAGTGAAACCCTTTTTTAATCCAGTTCTGTTCTTTGACTTAAAGCAATTGTATAAGGAATTTCTGTCTGATTCCGTAAAATCCCTTCCTCTACTCAGCTGCTTTGTCAGGCTGAGCAGAACAGCTGAGAATGACAGAGCCTGGAGACAAAGCTATCCTTTAGTCATTCCCAACTTCTTACATGGTTTGTCCAGTCTCTCTCATAGACACAGAGAAGGGGCTCTTCAAAAGTAACTGAATGCCTACCATCCTCTCACCACTCCTTTTTCAATTTCAGATGAGCAACAAATAAAGCAGGGAAGTCTGAAGGTCATTTTTCTTGGTGGCAATTGGAGGTCAACCTGCTAGCCTACTTGCAGGTTTTTGCTTCTCATGAACCACGCTATATCATCTGTAATTAAACAAGAGATGCTTTTGTTGGAATGAATCAGCTGATGTTTGGGACTGATGGGGTATTTTCACTACCTAACTTTTAGGTATCTACCCTCATTGGTAAGATTAGGAGAATAATCCCATATGCTATGCTCCTCCTCTGAATGCTCTGTAGAAGCGTGCCTGCCTCCCTTTTCTGTCTGCACAGAGACTTTAGGGAGAAGTCCTTTCCGTAACTTAGATAACTGGGGTATAAAAAGGCAGGCAGTAAAAATACCCGTCGATGCTACAAGCTCCTTTGCTTAGGGAGAACTATAAAGATCTGCATGCACTGGTATGTTGCAATGGTCAAGAAGGTGTTTTTTTTTTTTTTTCCAGGAGCAATTTTCATCTCTTATTTTATATTAAACATGGTGGAGTATACAGGTTATTGATAATATCACATTTTTCTGGTCTAGTTACACATTGGAAAATATTTACAAAGACATCCTTCATCTTCTATTTTTAGACACCTGATATAGGACAAACATACTGCTTTTCAAAGCATTCCTTATCTCTTTACAGAATAGTAGAATAATTCAAGTTGGGACTTTTGGAGGTCATATGATGCCAGCCCTGCTCAAAGCAGAGGGGGATAGCAGTTCGGGATCCTGCTATCCATTCTTAATCCCAAGAACTGGCTCTTCCCATTAAGGTTTTCAAGAGTCAGAATTGCTGTAGTCCTGGCAGCCATTCCTGCTGGAGTGGCCTTTCTGTGGTAACTGTGGCAAAACGAGACTGACCAACCTCTGCATTAGAATAGAGGTGGACTGGGTTTGCTGTGGGTGTCTCAAAATTGCAAATTTATTTCACCCACCCAAGTGGAAAACTGTGCATAGCTATGGTGCTGTATATGTTAAAAAGTGGTCATCACAGTAATAATAGGATGAGAAAAACAAGGTTTTTCATTAGGAATAGAAGAATGGTAATGGAAAATCTAAGTTCCCTGTTGAAATGGTTATCCATGTTCAAAACCAGACTGGAATTTAAACTTGTTTTTTAGGGTTCGGAAATTTCTGGATAGTGTTTTCCATTTTACTTTGTGGCTACGAATAGAACCAGAAAGACCAAGATACCTCACAATTTTCTTCTAGCATTTGGAGTTGTGAGCAGAAGTAAAAATGTACTAGAAATCACACACAAGATAGTAATTTCCTCAAAGCTTTGGAGCCCAGTTTTGCAGAGTTAGGAGGTTTGCTTCAGTTTCGAGTTAGACAACAGTCATGAGTGCTTACTTGGGTCAAATACAGGGCCCGGGTTTGCAAAGAGATCTGTGTGAGTGGAGCCCTGTAAAGGCAGGATTGGGGTCTTGAAGATTTTCCCCTCCTTGGGTTGCCCTTGTTCCATGGAGTCCAAGGCAGAGGGGGAAAATCATTGCCTTTGCCTTCCCCTCATAAGAGAAAAGAGATTTTTGCTGAATGTCATCATAGGTCTTGAGAATGTCCCTCATCTCTGAGGGGGTGAAGATAACGCCAAAGAGAAACACTGGCCTTTTCATCCAAAAGTGAGCTCTCCTACAAGAAAAAGGATCACAGTTTTTTGCAGAGGCTGCGTTTTGCCTTGAATAAGCGGGCTAAAACTTGGAGTTGAAATCCGTGAAGTATTTTCATTTGGGTAGAGTGAGATTCTTTTTAAACCAATTTTGCCAATAGTGAGAACTGTAAAATTAATATGATGTAATGTGCTGTCAACTGTAGATGTTTGAAAGCGTATGGGGAGGAAGGAGTTAAGGATTCTGCTCTATGAGCCATCCACAGCAGGGAATGACCCAGTTTAAAAGGGTTAACAGTATTTGGTTTTTCAGAACTATTTGTTATATCAAGTTAGTGCAGCAGAGGTCACACAGGTCACTGTTCCTCCCCCTTCCCTTTCCATTCCCAGCCGCTACTCGGTTCCTTGTTTCTTCTTTAATCTGATGACCTCAGACACAGCTCTTTCCTTATGATGTTCTTGACAGCATCTTCAGACAACATGCAGCTCGACGCCAGTTGTCTTTCCCTTTTTCTCCTGTCCCTCAGGAGAAAACCTTGGATGCTAAAAGGCACTTTGTGCAGTGGGGAAAAGCCTCAGTAATTTGTTCTGTGGTTTTTGGACAAGAGTAGCTCAGAAAAGAGTTTTCCTTCTATGTGCACTCCTAGCATGACTATCTTTCCTTCCTGGTGTGTATTGTTTCTTTCTGGTGTGGTGTTTTTTTTTGTTTGTTTGCTTGTTTTGGGTTGGGTTTTTTTGTTTATTTTGTGTGTGTGTGATTAAAAACCTTCTGTAAATCCTAATTTATCCACTGTACCTTCTGATCTCTTTCGCTGCGATGTTGCTGAGTGTGTCTTGCAGAAATTCTGAGCAAATGCTTTTTTAGGAGTACAAGTTAACATGTTACTATTTGCAAATGTTAAGGGGCAGTTTTGGCTGCAATTTGCACATGTGCGTAGTAACCAAATGGGGTCGGATTTGCTATTGTAACTGTGAGAGTTAAGTACAGAAAATGTTGCTGAGAAGATTCTCATCCTCATCCTTCCCCTCTGACCTTGTTCCAGTCGAAGCTTGTCTTAGATTTTTGCCAATGTATTTTTATGGCCTACTCTCAAAGGTGCTGAAGAATCCACAGAAAGTGGACTGAAACTGAAGGAAAACTTCAGGTGCTTGGTGTCTTTTGAAAATCAGGCTAGAATCAGGTGATAACTGTCATGCTTGTACATTTTTTTTAGTCTTACCAGTGTCACTGTGTTAATCTTCTGTCGCACCACCAACAAGGAATAGAATACAAAACACCCTACCTGATTGGAAATCAGGAAAGGTCTCGTTTTCCTGGTTCCTCAGTTGCTTGTGTTTTACTGTGTTTCTCATTCCTCTGCACCTGTGCCTCTTTTGACATCCAGTCAGCTGATTTTTTAAGAATGTTGCTTGCTTCTCATTTTATTCTGTTGCTCATTTGCAGCCAGAGCTAGGGGAGTTGCACATGCTGTTAGGGGTTAAAATTAGTAAGAGTGTAATGGACCACTTTTCTTCCTTTGCTATGGTTTGACCTGGTTTCTGAGGAGTGTGCTTTGCATTTTTTAGAGGGATGGGATATTCGAGTCCCTGCTGTCCTTAATCTCCTGAGGGAAGTGAATGACCACCAAAAAGCTACTGCTGGTAATGTTAAAGCTGTTCCTTGCAGCCTTCCCAGGGCTGGGTAGCTGCCAGACCTCAGTGTTTTTAACAGAGCTGAGGGATCAGTGAGGAAAAAATGCCTGTGCATATTTGCTTGAATTCAAAAGCAAATTGCAAACTTGAGCGTGCTTGTGTGGCTTGCATTTGCTTCTTTGTCATGTTCAAGTATATAAGTGCTACTAGTCTGAATATTAATTAGAAAGCAAAGTTTAAGGCTGTGTGTACCGTTAGAACTTTTTTATACTATACTCCAAGAAAATCCAAGATTTTTGGTTCAGTCACCACAAATTGATATATCTGGAGAGCAGACCTTTGTAGTCGCATTTTCATGTAACTGGGAAAAGCAAAGTTGAAGTAATATGTTTCTTGTCAGTTTTTTCAATTCACGACTTGCTTCTCTGTTGATAAGCTACAAACTCTGTTGCCCAGTAGCACAACCAGCTGACGCTGGGTAGCAATCAAAATGATTCTTTGAGTTGCTATCTTTGCTGGATAAGTGAGAAAAAATGGCAATGTTTTGCATACAGTGTATGTGGTAAGCTGTTTATTCAACTTTAATATTGAGCATGAGGTTTGGATGCAAGACAGTTACAAGTGCCTGACAGCAAGTGTGATAACTGTGGAATACTTGGTGGTTTTCCCAGAAGATGGTGGGGGTGTAATACATGCAGTGTGAGAGGACTCTTGCCTGAACACAGTATCTGAATATTCTGAGGTCTCCTTTCAGCATTGACATTAACTCTGTCTTTAAACAAGTTAGCTAGTATTCCTGCCTCAGTTTCCCTTATGAATGAATTGGGAGTAGTACTGTGTACTCATCTACCTCACAGAGATACTGTTTCTTCTTTTTATATTATAGCAATTTATGAATGTTTGGTGACCAACGACACAAAAAGGGTTTGAAGTCATAAAATTTTTGCCTAATGGACTTCTTCAGCTGAGCAACTGTTGAACATGTTGGAAGAAAATATGCTTAAGTTTCACCTTCTTTAACCGTAGATGGAACATTCCTAATGTTTCACATTACCCAGGACAGTATAAGTATTGAATCCCATATCTGTATGTTTCAGATCTTTGTTCTGGGTTCTCTGGGAGGATTTCAAATCTTTGCTCCAGCGCCTGCCCAGATGTTTCAGGATTCCACAGAGTCATGGAGTTGCCCTGTCATTTATTATGCAATTCTCTTTGCATCTCACCGGTGGCCTCTGGACTACAGGTTTTTGGAAGCACAAATGTGGCAGAGAAAGGGAGTATCTGGAGGAATGAAACCCTTTGAAGTGGGGGGGGGGGGTGGTTGTTTGGTTTTTTTCTTTAAAAAAACAAAAGGCAAGACACTCTTCTGTCCCTGCAGCATTCTTCTTACCCACCAAGTCACCTAGCTCAAAGGACAGTTATAACACAGGAATTTCAAATAAAGGAAAGCTGTATATAGTTTCTGTAGCAGGGAGGAAAGTGTCAAAACAGGAATGGAAATTGGTAGGAGGAGCTCTGAAAGGCCAAAAGTTTCCAGCTTAGAAAGACAGTGAGAGAGGAAGTCAGTGAGTGCAAAAGGATTCCCTCTCTCCCCACCTCTTCGCCCCCACCCTCTGTCTTTCCTCCATACCCCACCCGGGGAGATGGGAGAACAAACTTGGCAAGCCATCTTGTCGCCAATCAATCTGTGGTGTAACAATTAGCACTTAAGCCGCACTCACGCTAAACACAGGCTCAGAAAACACTTAAAAAGGAAAAGAAAAAAAAACCCACAACAACAACAGGGGAAAGCTGGAACAGATCAATGCTACACCGAACAGGAGGCACCTAATACCCCATTATTGACGAGGACGATAGCACTTTAAGTGTGTGCTCTCCTTGCTGAGCAATTAGCCAGCAGGACCACTGCAGTGCAGGCAACTCCACCACAAGAACACACCCTCCCCCTGCTGCCCCCCACTTCCCCCAAGAGGTGTTTGATGACAGCTTCATTTGTTAGCGTGATTCCAATAGCTGGCGGCGCCGGCATCCTTTCCATTACGGAAGAGAGTGCGAGGGGAGGCTGGGCAGTAGGTCTTCTCCCCCCGCCCCCCGCTCCCCCTGGCCTGTGGTAACAGAATACAGTAGACACGGAGTCTGTCTGTGCGCTGGCTAAATTGATTGTAATGGGTTTCTTAACGTGGTGAAAGAGCCGACTGTTTTCTCGCCTCTAAGAAAGGCTGGAGGAAGGAGGAAGTGACTCCAGCGGCTGCGGCACAGTGGATGAAAGTAAACTTTTGTTTAGTAAAGAGCAGCCGACTGCAGACTGTCTCTGGCCTTTCAGCTAGATCTCAGCAACACTGTTTTTTAGAATAAAGGAGAGAGGGTAGAAAACAAACTGTCAGCTTCCTGCCTTGGCTCTTGCTCTCGTAATAACCCTGCTGTCTGGCTGCACTTCCCAGAAGCACACTGGAAACCTCTTAATGGCATGGAGTCTGTTTTCAGAAGGTGCCTATGGGCTAAAGCTTTCAAAGGGAATTCATGCACATGTAGAGTAGGGTATATGTGCTTTTAAATGCTTGGCTGGGCTGGGGCTTACCTCAAAAAGGTATGCCTCGCTCCCGTAATAGGAGAAGCTAGGGCCAAGCCTAGAGAGGATATGGCCTTCTGAAGAGTAACAGCATCTGTTATTGATAAACTGGTGTTTGCCTGGAAGCCCAAGAGCCATCCTGCGACCTCCCAAGTGGAGAGATTTGTCCCAGGTTAGACTGTGTCTGTGCAGTCAGATAAAACAATCAATCAGTCAGTCATACCAGTTTGTCATAGCAAACACAGCAGGTGCCATCAGGAACTTCAGATACACACTCTGCTTTTCTCAGTTGTGCTGAAGCCTGTCCTGCTAATCTTTAAGGTATTGTTGCCTAAGCTAGCTGGGATCTGCAGAAGGGAAATAGCGTTGGGAGCTGCCCAGAGTAACCTGGCTACTTTCTATGCTAGGAGAATCATTGTGTCATATCTGAGCAGCCTTTGTCAACAAAGTAAAACAGATGACACACAGATGTTCAGACTTTTCTGGGAGGTAGTATATGTTGTAATAGCTGTCTGTACAGAACCCTGTTCTGTTCAGCTCATGTGGGCCATCCCCACATCAGCATGTAGCGTTGGGGTTGCAGAGGCTGGTCTCCTCAATTGCTCATTGCTAGAGATACATTTCGATTCCCTCTTTTCTTTCCATGCAGTGAGTTTTTTGAGATATCACAGATGGATCGATACCACAAAAGATGGAGAGGCCCAGGCACCTAGTGTGCGGGCACTCCAGTATTGTTAGGGAAGAGGAAGAGAATTTAAGTTCGACATCACAGTGGTGTCACCCAGGTTGCAGGTGGTTGCACACCTTCAGACCCTTGCCTGGTTCAGAACATGTATTTATTCTCAAAGTTAGATCTTGTGAGTAAAGAAAGGGGGCTGAAAAGTACAACTTCCTGTGCCACTGTAAGCAGAAGCTGCTGTTTTCTTCTGACCGAGAGGCTTTAAGAAGATGCCAGATGGGGCCATTAAAGCTGTGCAAACAATAAGGAGCACATAGGGGAGGCTGTTAATGGGTTTCTTTTGGAAGCATCAGCTGGAGCTGCTGAATGGGGCACATGACCTATTACAAAAAGCCACTTGAGAGATCTGTATGCGTGCTGAAACGATGGGATTTTTTTACCCTCCTATGCCAACCCACTAAGGATCTGACATGCTGGATGCCTGCACACTTGTGTTTGCAGCTTTGCTCACTTGCTAATATGCTTTATGGCTTGGGCTATAATGCACTGAGATCAATGGGCGGGATGAAGTGTCCCAACCACATCGTTCTGAACAGAGAGGAAGGTACATTTGAGGAGATGGCCTGCATAGAAATGTTGTTTGATTACTGCTTCTGGGAAGGGGGACCCTACTTTTAGTGCAGATTCTTTCCATGCTCACAAGCCAATATCTTGCATGGAAAGCAAGCAGCACAATTAGAGATGGCTACCAGAAGACTTGTGAGTGACCCAGTTCTTAGGCCTTGAGTTCTGGTGAGGGCCTTATGTGATACAGAGATTGTGGTGTAGCTTGGCAGAGCTATGATTTTCAGCTCACATGAGGGTCAGCTACTGATTCACTTTGTGCTGTATGAAGGGAAATGCCTCTACCCGCAGTGGCCAAACTAAAAATGATGTGATGGAGAAAATACAGGTATGCTCTTTAGCAGTGGATCCAGATCTTAAATTGCTCCGTACTGTGAAGGTATTTTCAGTCTATCTTTTTTGGCAGAATATGTCAATGTCCTGGTTTGAATTTGAACACAAGGAGGCTGTGTTCATTATCACAAAGGGAGTTGCCCAAAGAGTGTGCATGACAGAACTGTATTCAACAGTTTCAGTGAAGAATTGTTCCTTTAATCACAGCAAAAACCATATCTCAAGTAGCTATGCTTTTATAGCTGCCCGTGTAGATGTGGTCGCTCTTGTTCAGTTCATTCGTATGACTGCAAGCTCCTCTGTAAGTTTCCGCATGGCAGGATTGCAGAGCTGGCCCTCGGTGCCCCAGCCGCTGGAGACTCCATATATGACAGTGCTTTTTGAAGTTAAGTGTGCAAAATGAGCATATGAAAGCCTTACCACTGCAGCTTACTGTACATAGGTTTAAGTGAGCTCACAAGATGCAGGGGAGAATCAATTCTGTGGTGTGCACTGTGTGTTACTTCATTGGACTGGGTTTGAAAGAGAAGAATTTTCTGAGAAAATGTAAACCACTAATTTCTTGATTGAAACTTGACTCACTCTGCTTGACTCTGCTATTTAAAGCAGAGTGTTAGGATTTTACCCTGGGCAGGTCAGTCATCTTACAATGCAGTACATCACCATTCAAACAAGATGGAAACTGCAGTAGAATGGTTGAGTCTTCATTCCCTATAGGGATGCAAGACCTGTTCTCTTCAGATGACTCACTCCTGAATGGTGCTATTGTATTTATTTCATAAATAGTACAATATAAAGATGTTGATAAGATCTTAGTGAGATAAAGGAAATGAGAATAGAGTAGTTGTTGGAAAACACCTTTAGGAAAAGCATGAGATGAGACATTACATTTATGTTTATCTGTGCTAATAGTGAACAATAATAGAATAACCATGGGAAAGGATGGATGTTAGTTATCAGGGACCAGCAAAAGCAGGGCTGTTCCATAGGGGAAAATGAGCTGGAAGCTGAGGGTGACCATACAACAGGCAGGATACCAGCCAGGGTGCAGTCCCACAGTACTACAGGACTGATGACAGGGCTAGTGACATTAATGTCTTCCAGTCACAGTCTGATTTGCACAGTCAGACAAATGCAAAGTGATGAGTCATGTCTGAGGTCAAACCAGGAAGTCCAGCCAGTGAATCAGAATCCACAAAGGACAGGCAGGACACAGGTAATTCTGTGTCACAGCTCAGGCAAGAACTAGGGGCCTGAGCTTAAAGGGAGCTCCAGGACCAAGGAGTGGAGGTACCTGTGTAGAGTTCCGAAGTGAAGCTGTCCAGGGGTGTTCAGGCCTGTTAGTATACTCTGGGCTTGAAAGTGGGTGTCTACATCTTTGCAGTGATGCCTTAGTCCACTTCTGCACAAAAAGAGCTGAAGACTAGCTTTTCAGTTTAACACAACATCCCCTCGAAATTGCATGAGATGCTCGACCAGTTTGCTGGAGACACAAAAGGGAACGTGTGGTTTGAATTGCGAGTGTGTTTTGTCAAATTCTCAGGAAGTCAGTGGCAGATCATGAATTTAAACTTGGAGACAAACTTAGCATATTTCACATGTCAAAATGAAATCTCCAGCCCCTTCATACTGGTGGTGTTTTACAGTGGCATGGCAAACAGAAAATTTCATGATGCCAGAACCTCCTGGAACTTACATTTGTCTCACTTCAAAGGAGTTTTTTTCTTGAATTTTTGTAAGCAGCAGTGAAGAACTGACAAGGGAACTTTGCACTTATCATCATTTCTCCTTGCCTTTGCTGCGTGCCTGTAGCTGAGGGAAGAAAATCTGGCAACATGGTCACTGCCACTCTAGTTCCTAAATCTACAAAACCGTGAATATGCAGTTCTGCAAATCCTTCCATCCCTTGCCTGTGCCTGGGAGCCTCTCCCATCTGACAGGAAACATCTCCTAAAGCAAAATCAACTTGAAGTGTTTTCTCTCCTACTTGCCACCTTCCAACTTCGGTTGCTGAGAGAAGAGAAAGGCTTTTAACACCATCCAGTGACCCAGCCCAAAGTACAGTCTCCTGGATTTGATCTAGCTGGGGGGACAGGAGGTCAGCTCCAGAGGCCAGGAAAAGTGAGAGAAATCATGTCAACAGGCTTCTCCTGCCGTGTCTGAGTGGTGAATGATGAACGTGTGACACGGTAGAAGGAGCGAGGGTGCTCACCTGGAAAATGTTGTGGGAAGCCTGTCATGGATGTTTAAGTGCTGACAAGATGTGTCTGAGATATCCTTGCAGTGCATTTAGGATAAGAGTAATCTTTCTCGTGGTTCCTGATTCAGAAGGAAAGTTGCTGCCCTGGTTCATAGTAGGGGAATGAGCAGCAGGTTACAGCTTGATGAGGGGGAGTAATGGCGTTTTTCAATATGGAATAATGCTTCCTTACTTGTGTAAGGACTAAAAGGGCAGTTGAAAGTAGGGATTTAATTCTACTATTTTCCCTTGATCCGTAGGGCTGATACTAAATCAACTGAAATTAGCAAAAACTCATTTTGCCTGAACAGGTTTTGAAGCAGGCTCTATTTCAGGAACATATCCAGACCAGTAAATGCCTTTGATCCCACATGTGACTTCTTTCTGAGAAAAATATCCACAGGATGAATCAGCTGCCTTAAATGTATGCCTTTCAGTGGTCAAGTGTATCCTGTGTTACCTCCAGGAATGTTGCAGATCAGGTTGGAGACAGCACTGGGCAAATCTGATACCCAAAGACTTTTAAGTACTCCTGCTATAGTAGTTGCTGTACTAATTTGTAACAGAAAAATCAGACCAGCTCAGGGTTTTATAATCTAAGAGCATATGTACTTCTAGTCACTGTAGCATTGTCTGAAGCAGTGAAGACTCATCTAAACTAAACTGTACTATATCTGTCTTGAGAAATGGATGTGTGATAGCAGTGGTGTCATGAACACAGTGCAAAGCAATTTGTCCTGTTGATGAGCTATTCCTAATGCTTTTTCTCTGCTAGCCTAGTCAGCTTGTTCAAAGTTAGCTCAGTTATCTATGCACTGCACTCTGGTCTGCTTTGGAAATGATCAGAAATGTGTAGGGGGATTATTTGCCCAGAGACCCCTGACATGCTGACTAGTGGTTAAGAACCAAAGTAACATTAAAAGTTTCCAGTTGTGTGAAGGGAAGGAATTTACTTTTGGAACTAGATTTTCTACAGTAAATTGTCTTAAGAAATAATGACTCGGTGGGTCTTAGCATGTACTACCCAGTGCCTTGTCAGGAAACACACATGCACTATGGAAGCAAAAATGTCTTTTGAAAAGAGGTGACTTGTCTAATTCTGACGTCGGTTTAAATTGATAAAATGCGCTCAACTTCCCTGCAGTTTTCCTACTTACAATGCGATAAGCAAGAACAGAACCAGATCCTGATCTGCAACAGATCCTTTTCATTGATCTATTGTCAACACTTCAGTGAAATCAAGGTAAAAAATTCAAATTTTCTACTGCTTATATGAGGGCAGAAATTTGAATCTGATTTTATTTCTCTTCCTTTGTTTGTTGCTCACACTCTTAATTGCTTGACTTCTGTCATTCTGCGATAGTCAGCTGGGAGAGCTTTGTAATGTTTAGCCCTTGAGCCTGACCTTCCAATCCCTGCAAGTCCAAAGGAAAGGAAAGAGTTTTAACTGAATTTAATTGGGGTCGTCTTTGTCCATCAGCCTCTTACTACTCAGCACCTGGGGGGTTTGAGCTGGGGCCCTACTAACTGGTAGAGACGGAAGGGTGGAGAGGAGAAGATATCTCCACGTCAGAGCCGTGCATCTGTCATTCTGGGTTACTGAGCAGACAGGAGATGGTGCCTGCAGGAAACAAGGATGGTTCCCACCTGTCCAGAGCTAATGAGGATGTTTCTGATGTCAATAAATGTTTCCTGATCACGACAAAAAGCCAGTAATCTTCACAACCCACTCATGAACAATAGGCAAGTAGAAGAGGTGGAAGACAGAAGTGAAAGAATCGGGGAATGGGATGCAGATGAGAGATGGAAGAATTGGAAGAAAAGGGAAAGAGATTATTTGAAGGAGGAGAAAAAAAGAGAGGGAAAGAACAAAAGAAGGAAAAGAGAAAGTAGAACACATGGCAAAACAGAGACAATGAGGATGTCTGGATGGAGTAGGGAGGAAATGGAGAAATAGATGGGAGGGGCCTGAGATGAGAAATACCGAAAGCACGTTGGAAATGGACCAGAATAAAAAAAGCTAGAGGAATAACAGAAGAAAGCACTAACAGGTGGAGAGAAGTGATTAACCTAACAGATCCTTTTCACAAAAAAGTTTGAGAAGCGCAGAGCGATGAAGAATGGGACATAGCTTGCAAGTGGAATCTTGGGCATAGAGAAGTTAAGGGAAAAGAGGGGGAAAGTACTTCTGACATTAATATAAATATTTTAATCTTACTCTTGAAGTAGTCTATTGACTGAAGAGAAAAAATAAGACATCTACTTCAAGTCAGAAGATGGGAAAAGAAGTGGAAATAGGCAGGAAGCCTGAACCAGGCACTGTATGTTTGTTGCTGGCAAGCATCCTGTGCTCAAAGACTACAACGTGGATGTGCTCTAAACACATCCTAGGAGTGGCCTAGGAATGAGTCAAGCAGCTCTCGGGCCGTTGGAAATTGAGTTGAGGGGCTTTCAGTGTAGGTGATTGATAGACTTGGCCTTGGATGTCCATTATCGTGCATATCCTCTGTCTAAAATCTGACAATATGTTTCCAAGAGAAGCTTGCAAGTAGCAGAGCAGTTTTGAAAATCTAGCCTGTGAGCTGAAATTGCCCATCAGTTTGTAGAAAAGGAGCCAATATTTGCATTCTTTCATACTGCTTGGGTTCTGTGCAGGTGTTTCTGCTCTTAGTAGAGGACACCACTAATACAAAGGGAATTTTACAGAGATAGATATATATATATGTTAAAAAAACCCCATAACATTATATGATGTGTACATATTAGTATATAATGCAGAATTTGATCCAGATAACTCTAAAAAAGAGCATTTGACTTTGTGTGACTAAGCAGAGCGCGCATTGTATATTGAGCCATATATTTCAATTTCAGTTTCAGTCATGGACCAAAAATGTGTACATCATTAGACTGTAAAATGACAAACCAAAATGAAACTTCAAGAATTTTCTGCTGATACAGCATGGTATGTAGTTTCAAGTGGTATTTTTTAACAAATCTTATGCTCAAGTTGGTATAATACTGTCAGACTGATTTTATCAGTTGGATCTTTCAAAACAATCTAGCTCAAAAAAAAAAAATCTTTTGGAGATGGAACTACTGTGTGTACCTGCTTAAACGTAAACTGTTCCTTCCTAAGAGGCTTAACTAATTGGTGCTTGGACTACGAAGCTACACTTGTCCACAGTCTAATCTTTCATCATTACTCTCTCCATTCTCCTGTTTTCTTCTTGAATAATTTTTTTTCTCTCTGCACATTACTCTGTCCTTGTAAGTTTGCAGTAAGTAATTTCAAGAAATTCCCAGCCTTCTCTAGGCTCTTCAGAAGGTAGCAGAGCTATGACAGAGAGTGTTTGTTGGCAATTTCTTCCTTCTTATTCATAGCTGTGTTCCTTACTCTTAGCTGAAATACTTAAGCAAAAATTTTAAGACCAGAAATGTCTATTAGGAATTCCACATCAATCCTGTAATTTCCTTTTTGCAAGCATCTCAAGGAAAATCGTCAATCTTGACATAAAGCAAAAAGGAATCCATTTTAAGTATTGCACAAACTATGAATGTCAACTAATAAGTCCCCTGCTGGGGTAGCAGCTATCAACTGTGACTTACAGATAAGAAGCAGACAGCTGATACAAGAGATTTGTCCAGGAATGTGTAGCACTTATTCACCTGTTGCAGGAATAAAACTATGGCTTTATACCCCTTGAAAATGTGCTTCATTCTCACAGCCACCCCTTGCTCCTTTATCCTTTCCCTGTGACAAATTTACTGTAGAAGCAGCAACTGGTCCTGCTCACACATTTTTGCGAAAATAGGGGTGGGTTGGTTTTTTCCCTCCCAAGAATAATATATTGTATTATCAATGCTTTTACATGTGCTGGTATCTCTTTAAATCCTGTGGAAAAAAAATCTTACTTTGGAAAATTGATTCTTCCCCTTCCTATTATCAGGTATCATATTTAGACGTTCATGTTTTCCATGTTTCTGTTGTTTTTTAAATTGCGTATGAATAACAGTACTTGGAATAATTGTGATACATAATGTCATATCGAGGGTGCAGTTTATCTCATTTTCGTCTAGCTGTCTGATGATCTTCCACCACAGCTCTTCTGCAGTCAGTATGAGAAGATCAGCAGCTCCACAGCACAATTCAACTCATCTTAAAATAGGTGTCAAAGTAGAAATGAGTTCTATTCAGAGTCAGACTGTCCTGTTAAAAACAGGAAGACACTTGAATCTACACAAGAAGGACAAATATTTATGTTGGTGCTAAGTAGCAGTTGTCCTTCATGAGCTTAAAAATAAAATGAAAACAAAGAGCATTCTGTCAAAGTATGTCCTATTATAGCACTGGTAGGAGTGCACTATCTCAATGTGGTGTTATAAAATACTGTACAAAAGCTACAGAATTTAAGAAGGGAATTTTAAATTAACTGGGAACACATAGGAAAACACATATTTTTTTTTAATTTTTGTTGTCCTTCTGTATTGAAAATTCTGGAATTTCACTTTCATCGGATATGTGCAAAGCATTGTTCTGAAGCAAAACAAAGCCATAGTTAAAATGTTAAAATAGTGCTGTGCAGTCCACCAGTGTTACAGAGGAGCATAACTTCAGGCAGGTCTCCCAATTATCCTCCTCATTTCCCAGCATTTGCCACTGGCCAAGAGCAAGAATGGGAAACCACCAGCTCAGTTCATTTCCTAGTCAAGTTTACTTGTGAGTTAAAAACACATTATTAGTGTTTTATTCCCCACAAGGACGTTGGGTGCTCCCCTGTGAAATGCCAAGTGAGTTGGATCACCAGTGAGGCTTTTTACTGGGATTGTCCTGCTCTGTCTCTGTTTGAAGCTCAGCCATGTGACAGTCACAGTGAACAATCACAGCTGAACCCTGGGGAGGTCAAAGTGACACAGCCCTACAGTTTCAGACTCAAATAAAACTTTTAAACTAAGACATTGGGGTCTTTCTCTCTCATCCCCAACCCCCCTCTGCTCCTCTTTGCTGCCCTCCGCCCTTTTCTGTTTGAAGAAGTGTGTGTTGATGTAAGTGGACAACACAGGGAGTCAATAAAGGGGGTATCGGAGAGCCTAGGAGGAGATTGCCTGCAGCCACAGAGAAGACACAATTACTGCAACAACTGTCCAACCACAGCCAGGAGACTCCACTTAATCTAATTGAGTGTGAAGGCAGGCTGGAGACACAGGACCCGGCTCCTCCATCCCCCCCTCCCATAATATAGACACTATTGGCTGCTAATTGGCGCCAGTGGGCTGGTGCTAATTGTGCTGATGTCTTGGTCTGAGGACAGGCATGTGAAGGATGAAGGGGTCTTCTGGGAATAGGAGGAGGGGAGAGTGAGGGAGACAGTGGTCGTAAAAGTTGGAACAGAGCTTTAATTTCATATCAAATATTTAAGTAAGTGAGTGGAAGATCTGTGAACTCTCTTTGTGGTAACCCGCAAAAGGCCTTGGAGAATACCACCCCCCTGCCTCCAGCCCCAGCAATGAGCTATCTGAAGTGCTGTGTTCCTCTTCCTCCTTAGCTTTGTTTAATTAATTGTGAGAATTGCTAATGATCCTTTATTCCTCTTCGTACCTTCTCTGCTTTCTGCCATTGCTACTTCTTAATTCTTTATTTCGAAGATTCAGCTTTTCCTGCCCTAGGGCTTTCAAATGTTTACTGGCCTTCGTCACATGGAAATTTTGGCTGAACAGAATGACAGCTAAGGCTGTGATCACATTCATTACCCTGAAATTGGATAAGGTCTGATTTGTACATGTGAGGCCAGCATGAGCAGTGGTGACCGTGTGTGCTGCTGTTCATTATAAAGGTCCGATCAGACTTCTGGTGGTGGAGGTTTACATGTATCAGATGTTAGTAAGACTTGTTTACATAGAAATTGTTGATGTATTAAATGCACAGATACACATGGCAAAGTTAAAACAGCTATTTGTACCCCCACTATGGGTATCATCATAACTGTATAGTTATATGGGGGTTGCATATTTCACACAGGTCATTCCTTTTTCTTTCTGAAACAGAACGCACTCTTATCTGCGTATTAAAATACTTTTTTGCTCGACTGTTTTGTAGACAAACATGTGCTCTGTGGACAGCAGTGCCTATGGAACAAGTTACTGTGTGCTGACCTTCTTCCAGCTCATTATCCCCACAACTCATAGTGAAGATAAATACTGTCTTAGATCTGTCAGCAGAGATGCTTGTGTGAGTGCTCTGCAACCTGTGTTAGTAAAATCAAAGTGGTCACTTGGGTAGTAAGTTCTTAAAGGGGAGTGGGTGGAGCAGGAAGCCTGGCACTGGAGGCACTGATCACTTCCACCTTACAGCTGGATTTGGAAAAATATGTCTGTCCTCTGTTGTTTCCGTATTAGGACTTACTTGGTGTAACTAGGTAGATAAAAAGTCATACTTCTTGCTCTTTAAAAATACAAGTTTTAGCTTTATCCTAAGTTAGAAATGTTCCAGTGTACTGCACTGCATTAGGAACAGGTCTGCTGTTGACAGTGGCATCTTTCAAATGTGTATTACAAAGCTCAGAGTTGTGTTTGCAGGAGGTAGGTTAACTTTGCTGTTTTGGCTATTTGATCTAGGCTGATCATATTCCATTTATATGATTTTTCTTGCTGACTGTGTCAAAGTTCTCAGCCTTTATCTGTCAGGTCCTGAAGAACAGCTCTTCGTTCTAGCACAAATTGCTATTACAGAACTCTTTGTTGTTTGCTTGCATATTTTCCCCCAAAATCCTTTGTTCTCTTTGTGCTCGCAAAGAATTGTGCTACCATATAATTTGTTTTTCTAGAATGCAGACTGGCAAGGGCAGGAAGTGATATGCTACAATACATCTGCTGTATATTATAAATAAATTGTAATTTAAAAATACATACATATATCAATTTTTTGAGCTGAATAGGCCAAATCTGCACTAGTTACACATTTTAAATCTCAGCCTTCCTCCCCAAGAAAACCCCAACCCCCTCACTGGACTAAGTTGCTGATAAGTACAGAAATAGTAATTTGAGCTAGGCCCCCTTATTCAGATCAGGATTGGAGCTGTGAATTGTATCTGCATGCTGTCTTGCTTCTAAGATTTTAATCTCTAAATAGGCAGGGAAAGTCTAGTTAAGCATGTTCCGTGATGGAAGCAGAGCTCCTGTGAGAAGTGACTTGCTTGCTACCTAGCTATGTTGGTGTCCTGGAGGAAGGTGTGAGTTTGATATATGGTCGAATACTCTTCACTCTAACCAAGTGAATAACTTTACCAGTGGTGATACTGTACACCAGTCTTTAATACATCCTAAGAAGAAGCTGGTAATCTGTTTGGGAACCCTGCTATGTATTCTGGTTGTCACCATTTGTTCAGAAAGTCCAAGTAATAAAAACGTGGAAGTGCCACGCTACAGCCTTGACTAGGATGTTGTGTTGCAGCCAGTTTCACCTGAATTCAGATCCTGTCTTTCAAATCCAGATGCTGCAGAGATTTGTTCTGAGCTAAAGGGGCTAGATTTTCAGATGTTTTAGGCTTTCCGCCCCTCAGTATTTTGAGGTCAAAGTGACTTAGGTACCTGTAACCTGTTTTTGAAGGACCCAGAAACCTTGTGATGCAGTTTTGGGTTTGACTTAAGACAGTGTGATTGTGTGAAGTAGGCCAATTCATCCAGAGGTACACAGTCTTGTCCCTGGCTGTGTGTTCCTGTCATCTCGTTTGAATAAGCTCAGGTAATTATGTGTTTGCGAGTTGGATTTGAAAACAAATCTCCTGATTCCATTGAAAGCAATTATTTTCTTTATTAGTTTACCATTAGTTTTCAACAGGACCAAGGAGTTAATATGTATCATTCCTTGCCACAGGAGGGAGAAGGGAAGGTGCGATCAGAAGAGAGAGCGAGCACTGATCAGTATCTTATTAAAAATCACAAGATGTTCATGTCCTTAGTTCCTCCTAAAAATGGACCATAACTGTAGAAGTCACTGGGGCCTTGCAATGCTCCGCAAAACAATGCATAAATAACTAAAATTATCATCCTTGAACTGTTATAATTGTATTACATTTGTGTGGTATGTAACACAATAACTTGACTTGTTTGGCCTCAAGGCACTAGTGCTATAAAATGTTCGATATTAAATAATAATTGCAGAAAGTACTTTAATAGGTTCTCTCGGTAAGATATTCTGAATACATATATGTATCACAGGCCACTGAATTCAGATAATAATTTCAATCTAAGATTAAATTTTAATGTACTGATATCTACGCAATTTTAAGCTTTTTATAAATCATCATAATGTGCAGATTCTTGGGTGAAAGGCTTAAGCATCCAAAGTTCTCTGCCTCTTTCTTCCTCTCAAAATGTAATCATAGAACTGATGTATGAGGCCTTTAAACTCATTTGACAGCATGTCACTTTTACTAAGGAAGGCAGAAAGTGAGTGAAAGCTCCAGAGTGATTTGTTTCAAATCCCAAGCTCCAAATCCCAAGCTCATGAACAATCGGTTCTGTCTTACAATCAAAATATGCCTACCTCTTCCATGCAGACGCAAACTTCTAGAATATGGCATCCTTAAGATAGCCTATAAACTTAGTAGAAAAGCAAACCATTGTAGATCGGGGATATATTGGGCCAGACTTGTACCAGGTACAAAAAAAATGCCGTAGATGGCTTTTCTTTCTCAGTTCAGTCTTCCTTTTCAAAGGAGTTCATGACTTGTGCAGATTCATCATATCCTTTTCTCAGATGATGTGGCATTTACTCTAGAGCTATTGGTGGATCCTACAGGGTGTACAAAATACCTTTAGCACCAGAGCTTGAATTCTGCTTATTAATTGGCTTGTTTCCTAGTCCCTCTGGATATAACTCTGTAGTGCAGTGGTATTCTGAGATACCCAGGCTAGCTCATAGGCAGCTAACAAAAAATGCAATTGCATGGTTGGTATAAGCTGTTCTAAGACTGTGTTCATGTACTCTTTTTTCCTTCCTTTTCCTTCCTTCTACTCTGAGTTTTCATCCTTTCCCTTCAGTCAACACTAGTGATCTTGCAGATGTGGTAAATCAGCTCTCTGATCCATCTGAAAGCTTAGATACCTCCTTATGTAGGTCAAAAAGCTGAGTTGGCTGGTTGAGTAGTGGCAGGATTACTAGTGCTGACGGAAAGAAAGCAACAGGAACATGTGGTTAGGAGCACTGACTGTCCCTTTGTGGTCTTAGTTTGGCTTAATCCTGCTATAAACGTAATCCAACAAACGTAGTTTGGTTTAATCCAAATACCCCCTGCTTAACCACATAACACTCTAGAGGTTATGGAGATCGTATCACTGAGGACTGTACTGATTGGGTTAGCTTCTTGAGTTAAACAGCTCTCTTTTGTAATCTGTTGTAAAACAGATTATGTCACTAAAAAGAGTATAACTTTATAATGTACTGTGAGGGATCTCCTTGCTCTATAGAACCTGGATCTGAATCAGCAAAGCACTTGCAGTCAGTGGACTGATGACTCAAGTGCTTACAGCTGGGCACGTACTTAGGTGCTTTGCTGAGTAGGAATGGATGTTGTGTTTAAAATTGAACATAAATTGAACTCCTGTAGAGCTGAGGTCTTGGGCAGGATCTCTGTAGCACTTCTGTCCTCTGCCTTTTTCCAAGTATATAGTGTGAGAGACTAAGCCCAGATCTCGTAAATAATAATTCATATCTTCAAGCATGAAACTCCTCTTTGGCATCATGCAGAGTTTCTCTTGAACCTTTGAATCTATCTAACTGTGCTTTAAGAAAAGAGACTATCATAAGATCTTTCCCCTAGTTCAGCCTAGGAGTGTGTGTGTGGGTTATTTCTATGAAAAACAGTAGATGATACATTTCATTGTTCTCTGAATTGGGAAAACAAGAAAAGCTGCTATTCTAATGGAATCCAAGTGACAGCAGACTGCTTCCTCAATTTTAATGGGTTAATACCCCAGAACAAAACTAATCCAGAGTCTCTGCTCACTTCAGCAGGCTTGGAATCGGGGCTTTAAGCAGAGGACAGAGTGTTTTCTTCTCTGTGTATTAGCTGCAATAGTTCAATGCCAAATGTGGGAAAATGAAGAACTGAATCATTCTATGAACTTGGATTTTATTTGTCTTCCTTCAGAGGATTTGTAGATTTTATGTTGCAGGACTGCTTTGAAAGGCAACTGTGACCAAAGAATAAAGGGAAGAACCCAATTCCACTGTCTTAAATTGCAGAATAATTTTGCTTTAAAGCTACTCCCTTCATCCCATGCCTCTACTCTGCACGTACATTTGAAATGAATTCATTAGTGCTGAAAGAGATTGGTTTGACAGGCCTGATGATTCACATCTTCTGTTCAGCTTCCTACTTGAAACCAATTGACGCTGAAAAAGGAGGGGTCAACAACTTTAATGTAAGGCTGTGATTACCGTAATTTTGACCAGGGTAGAAGCAGGAAGTATCTGAACCCAAGACCTCAGTTTTCCATTAACCAGTGGAAGAATTTGCTCCCTCTGTTTTGTTGTGTGGGGAACAGGTGAGACACTCAACATAGGCCTCATAAAATGTGTTCTGAAGTCATCTCTGCCTTCCCTTTTAGACAAGCAAATTCTTACTGAGCTAATAAAAATGAATAGTTGATCTGGTGATATCATCACTACTGTGAAGGCTCACTTGCCAGTTGTGATTTAACCCCAGCCAACAACTAAGTACCACACAGCTGCTTGATCACTCCCACCCTCAGAGGGACGGGGGAGGGAATAAAAAAAAAAAAAAGTAAAATTCGTGGGTTGAGATAAAGACAGTTTAATAGGACAGAAAAAGAATGGAAAATAATAATAATAGAATGTACAAAACAAGCGATACACAATACAGTTCCTCAGCACCCACCGACTGGTGCCCAGCCAATCCCTGAGCTGCAGTGCCCCCTGGCCAATTCCCCCCAGTTTATGTATTGGACATGATGTCATATGTTATGGAATACCCCTTTGCCTTGTTTGGGTCAGCTGTCCTTGCTGTGTCCCCTCCCACCTTCTTGTGCAGTCCCAGTCTCCACTGGCAGGGCAGTATGAGAAGCTGAAAAGTTCTTGACTTAGCATGAACACTACTTAGGGACAACTAAAATGTCCGTGTGTCATCAACGTTATTCTCACCCTAAATCCAAAACACAGCACTATACCAGCTACTAGGAAGAAAATTAGCTTTATTGCAGCTGAAACCAGGACACCAGTGTGTTGCAGTAAGGTAATTTTTGCATCATAAAAAGCTGTTCATTACTCCCACTTTAATGTTCGTAAGCAAAAACACTGTCATTGAAAGCTGAGGCTTAGTGGATAGCTAGCTAAATAGTGCTAAACGTGTGTGCATATTAAAGATCAAGGAGCTCATTATCTGCACTTGCAGGGGAGAGGATGACTGAGGTTTCCTGAGTATCTTTGCAAACCAGTAAAATGGAACTGCATCTCTTTACTGAGAGCAAGAAACAACACAACAAACACAAACATACATGCAAGCCCATTCAGCCCAGTTGACTGATGTACAGCCCCTCCTGATAATGCAGGACATTTTCCCTTCTCAAGATACAGGCACAAATGTACAAAGTGTATCACATTTGTCAGTTTTACCACTGGATGTAAAAATGTGACTTCAGAGAAATTAGAGTGTGTATGTATGCACCAAATAATATTCATATGCGTCCGTCCCTGTACTTGCAAACAGAAATACTTACAGGCACATGCAGCATACAATGTCACAGCACACACATTTTTTCTTTTCTTCATCAAAATAAAGAACCCCATTGATTTTTACTTTTCATGCTTCCGTTACTAGCTCCAGCTAACAACTGCCACTGCTGTTTCTTATCAATATTTGATGAGTAGGGTGAGGTGGAATGGAGAAGCCCTGTGAGTTTCTTCTTCTAAATGGTCTCTGTGAGGGTTGAGGTTTTTGTGGCTTATGTTTATTTTCTCTGTCTGTTTTACTTGGTTGGTTCAGGTCCTGAAGGTAACTTCTGCTGAAAGATAGGATAGAAATAGGACATCTCTCTTCCCCTGCCCCACTTCACTTTTCATGCCTTTATCTCTCTGTTTGCCCTTTTGAGTAGGCTCATTGATGATTTTTGTGGGCTTTTGAGTTTTTCGATCCTCTGTGAAATTTGTGAATGGTGGAAGATCAAGCAACACTTGTCTGTAGTAGCTGACATAACTTAACTAATTTTTCCCAGGCTTTATCCAGCTAAGTGTTCCCAGGAAATAAGCTCTCATTTTTAAAATTATCTTTCAACTCACAAAATTAATGACCGCTCTAGCACCTGACTAAATTTTGCCTATAGCTGTAAAAAAACCCAACAGAGTTAACTCCAGAATAGAGCAGCATACCTTCAGGACATATCTTTGAGTTATAATTCTTCATTTATTCTTTGATTGCTGTAAAAAAGAAGTTTCCATAGTACCTAAGAGAGAATCTTCTTTCTTTTCTTGTGCTTAAGCAGCTAATACAACTTACTTTGTGGATGTCAAAGTAAGGTTAAAAGCTCACTCATTACTAAAATGAGAACTCAGTGCTTTGCTCAAAGCAGACAGCATTTCTGCAAATACTTTTCATACTAAAGACCTAGTTTAAGTTTACAAGCATGGAGTCCTTGAGTGCGATTTCCTAGAGGGCAGTACATGAAACATGACACAGTCACTTCAGCGAGCTCTATGGTAAGTGAGAATATTTGAGAAGCAAACAAGGCCACGCTTAGAAAACGCAGCAAAGAGAGCGTGGAAGCTTGGCACATTGGAAATGCTGGGCTGCAAGCATTGGAGAATAAGGCTGCCAGCTATCCAACTTCTGCATTTGCCACCTTATTTCTAGGTTAGTGGCCAGTTTGATCACAGGCAGTCAAGTTGTCAGCTGCAATATAATCCCAGCAACTGTGATAAGCGGAAAAGTGGTGATGGCATACCATAAAATGAGAGACCAACCAGCAGACAAAAGCTGCTGACAAAACCAGTGGAACCAGGTATTACTGGATGTCACTTGTGAATGCGAACATGTGGAAGAAATACCCACAGCAGTCTAAATGTGCCATACAAAACTGTAAATCTTTTTGCAATGTAACAAGCTGTCCTTGTGATGAAGCAGGAGAGGGAACAACCCGTATCATCCTGCCCTAAGATTTAGACTGCAAGGGCTTATTGCAAGGAGGTGGAGGCTTATCAGTTAGGTTAAATGTAGCATAGGCATCAGAATCTCATCTGTACTTTATGAGATTAGAACAGGTGAACTGCTGAAGAAAGAACTTGCAAGTCTAGAAAAAAGGCTTACTTGCTTTTGCTGTAGCCATCAATAGCCTTATAGGAGTGACTGGCAGGTCACTTAAGGATCTGTGCAAGTCTTATATTCACATGAGGCAAAAAATAGTAGGGAGAGCGTAATTTCTTTTTTTTTTTTTTTCTTTTTCAGAATTACTGTAGTGAACATGATTGTTTTGTTCCTGGAGGAGTCAGAATTGAATTCTGACTTTGAATTGTAAACTCTGTTTAAATAAAATGCAATCTGGAAATCGGGGGAGACAAGGATAAGAGAAGGACAGATGAACTTTTCCTATCAGACCGTCTGTTTGTGTTGCTGGGATATATTCTTTGTTTTTACAGATTAGGAAATTCTACAAAGAAACTGTAAGATGAAACTAAAAGGTGATTAAACAAAAGAAAAATGCTGCTTCTCCATCATTCCATTCTTCTTTTTCTTGATCACATATCACAATCAGATGATGTTGTTAGGAGTCATTATTCCTGGATTTCTAATGACCCTTCACCTCCCTAGGGTGCAAAAGCATTTGCCTCCAGGGTGCAGAGGTATCTTGTGGGTCATTGCATTGCTCTGGGGCTTGCAGTCAGGCTGGCTCTACTCCTGTCAGCCTTAGAGGAAGGATGCAGATCGGAGGAGAGCCAGCAAGACGGCAGCCAGCCTGTGTTATTTTCGGACATCCAAAGAGGGCTTGAGTCTCGGTTCATTAAAATCTGTAAGCCTGAAGGCTGTGCAACTGGTGTGGCAAAGACCTTTGGGTTTTCACTCCAAGCCAGGCTTTCTTCCAGTAATGGCTACCCTTTCAGCCTGTGCTGGATGTGGGACTCTTGTTTTTTCCGAAGACGAAAGATGAGTGTCTTGCTGTACCTTACATATACATACTCTAAAACTTGAGGGTTTGAGAATGCTTCTTTTTTTTTCTGATGGAGACGAGAATTTTTATATCGCTATTCTAAGGCCTAGTAGATTACAATTCAAGAATTTCTTTAATTTTTTTTCTCTCTCTCCCCCTTCCCCTCATATTTTATGTCATTACAGTGGTATAGAAGGCAGGAAATTGCATCAGTTCCTGTGGAGGCAACACACAATTCATCTATTCCCATAGATGCAAGGGTTTGGATAATTAGCTAGGGAGATAGAATTCAGTAGATTTTCAAAAGAGCTCAGCACCCTTACAAAGCAGCAAAACAGGGTTAGTAAGCTTGCTTATGAATTTTTTTTTGCCTTTTTCCCCCAAAATAAGCTTTCTTTGTCAGGTGCTGCACTTTTGAAACTTCCACCTTGGCTGCTGAGCTCTTGAAAACCGAGATGAGCTCTTTTGAAAGACTTGGCCCCCTTTGATGCAAGTGGCCAATCCCAAAGTACTGTGAAATGTGTGAAAGGTAGCATGACAGTTTGACAAAGGGTGTTAGCAGTTGCCCTTGCAGTGCCAGCAAGTTCTTTCCAACAGTTTGGTGATGTTTTTGCAAACTTTTTCAAATTTGCAAGTGATTTAGAGCCCTTTTGAAATAGACACATTTGGAAGAGCAAACACTTTGCTATGGATCTATCAGACTCTTCAGTGTAAAAGCTTAAGAGAATTCCCTGTCAGAGGTCTGGGAATTCTGGTTAAGTCTTTTCCATTTGGATGTTTGTGCTCAGACTAGTAGCAAGCATGTGCTCCCATTTGTTAAGGAAAACCAATGGACCATTCTTCAGTTCATGGTAAAAGAAAATACAGCAAGGAAAAATATTTTGTGTTAAGCAAAACACTTTTTTCATCATTTTAATGCTGTTTTTTTCATCTGGGTATGGTATGAAATTTGAAAGTTATACAAGTCTGGGCCTTTTTGAGAGATGTGATAGCTTCATTTCAAATATAAATACCTAGGGATGTCTTACGGTTTCATGATTCTGTTCCTGTGGTGGCAAAGTTCAAGCCTCTCCTTCTTCTGTGCTGTGTTCTGACTGTAAGAACTGCTTTTGAAATGAGCATTAAAACGTCATCTGGAGGACAGTTTAGGGATCCAGTTAAGTGACTGAAACATCTGCAAATGTGTAGGAGGCAAAGAGAAAACATGAAAAGCTTTCACTAACCATGCAGAGCATAGCCAGCAACAGCAAGTGCCTTCTAAATATGTAAGCAATCTACTTCAAGTAGCAAGAGAGAAGAGGCAGTACCTGGGCAAAGCTGTTGGGATGACATCTTTTCCATTGTAAGGCATAAATCTTGGGCTTGTCTGATGCGTGCTGTAAAGTGCTGCTAGTTGAAGAGAAAGGAAGGCGTGGAGCTGCTCAGAATGCACTTCTTGCCATGTTCCTGGGATGCTCTTGGGACGACACAAGGATAAGCAAGCATGCAGAGGTCTTGGGAATTCTTTTTTTGTTTGATTTGTTTGGAGTTTTTTTGTTTCATGGTTTGTTGGGGTTTTTTTTCAGGAGAACACTGCTTTTAATTCTCATCTATTGGCACCCTTCTTTTGTTGGCAATTTCAGGATTGCTGGTGTCCAGCATTCTGGCTATAGGCCATCTGGAAACCGTATGCTGCAGACACCGTTAATCCAATGCAGGACAGGTTAGCCATACTCATTTCAGATCTAGAGATGTTGACAAATCTGATTATCTATCTCCTGCACGAGTCTTAGAGAAAAGCTGAAGCTGAGTCCTTGGAATTTAGCAAGAGGACTTAGGATATAGTTTCACAGACATTTGAAGCTGGCAGTGCTTGTGAAAGGTGTCCTGGCTGATCATTCTTGTCCTGTGCAAGTCCTGAGAAAACCAAGCATGGCTGAATATGGCTGCTTCTGATTTACTGATCTGATGCATCTGATTAAAGCTGCTGACTTGTCTACCCATTCTTTGGAAATCTAAAGAATGTACTGACAGTCTGGGTCAGCTCTTTATTCCTCTGGACTCACTTTAACATTCAAAGCTGTTTGTTGACCAAAGAGCTTTGGGAGGTCTGGAGGCCTTTCTCCTTGCAACTTTGGTCAACCTTTTTCCTGTAAGTCTCTTCTAGTGAGCGAGTCACTGGTTTCCTCACTGTTCAGTGAATGTGAAGTCTGTGGGCAATGTGTAGTCACTGGGCAATGCTGGCATCAGATGCCTGTATGGGATCAGTCACACTGTGATGCTAGCCTAATAATTTTAAAAAGAATTGGGTTATGTCATGTGTAACATACGTGTTTCTCTGTTTCTTGAACCCAAAGTCCTTTTGGATAGATACACCACGTTATTCTTCTCCTTAATCTTGCATCTAAAAGTTCTTCCAAACACTTGTAGCTATCAGGCAGCACATGAACAGGTTGTTCTGGGCACTACAGAACTCTCTGGTCTGGTTCTTCTCCCAGGCATTGTACCCAGAGTCCATTCCAGATGACGCAGTAATCCAGTTCAGGTTCTTTTCTCTCTTCCAAATGATTTAGCAAACCACATCCTTTCTGTAAGAGAAAAATGATCTCTTTTCATTTGTAGTATCTTTCATAAAATGTGCTGTACAATCATGTCTCTAAAATATATGAGGCGATAAAGCAAACATACTGAAAAATAGCACATACTTGGCCAGTTTTACTAATAAGTAAAATGTACAGGTCTGTATATGACAACTGTATGTGTTGAAATATATTGAAAACATATTTGGATCATTCCATATATACTGAAATATTGAAAGGTGGCCAAATCTATAAAAAAATTAAGTCTGTGTTTTATATAGTATATATTTAAAAAATAATTTTTGCAAATAGATAACAAGGAAACTTGCTATGAAGATGTGGGAAGTACTAACCATGCTTTATTTTTTCCTGATGGAAACCAGTGATCATGGATGCTGTGTTATTATAGACACTGCAGTAATAGTTAACGTGTCTGCTAGCTAATAATTTGTGTACTGGGCCTAGCACAAAGGTTCATTGATCTTAATAGAGACCACTCAGTAACAGTGAATTCTAACAGTAACAGCTCCCTTGGCATTGCTGGTGCTGATTTAAGTCCTAGCATTTCTTCCTCTGCAGTCTCTTTGGATTAGCCTGAGAATGGACGGGGGAGGGGGAGTGAGAGTGGTTGTGACAGCTCTTAGGTGGAGGAGCGTACAAGTGCTTGCAATTTCTAGAGAAATGAGAAATTTCTGGAGAATGAGTATTCAAACAGTGAGTCTTAGAGAGGTACGTGACCCCTTTAGAGAATGCAGTTGTCCTGGCCATTGCATGAAAACAAGCATCTCCATTTATTGTTAGTTCCTGCTGGCATTCCTAAGCATTCTCTAGATAAGACTGGAGATGTCTGGATGCCCTAGATCCTCTGGCAAATGCCCTTTTGCAGTATGACACATAACCTGACAGAGTCATCTGTGATTAGAGCAGAGCTGTAGGCACAATGCAGCTGGGATTCCCATATCCTTTGTGTGTGCAGAGTTCACTATGATGCCCTGCTTTGCATACCCCAGTAAATGTCAAATAGCTGTAAATTGTGGATATAACCTTCTAAATCAGCACTACCACACTCTATCCCTAAAAGCCAGCAATTGCCCCTTTTTGGAAGGTTGTCAGGGTCTAAATGATCCTTTTGATTTTTTATGGGTGTATTGTTATAACTCTGAGAGGCATGGAGCAAGAGACCCTAATTTTTGCCATGGAGGATCCAGGGCTTTCTCTAACTTTACCTGCATGTTCTAGCAGCAGTTAGATCCCCAGTAAAGATGAGAGCTCCACTGAGAGCTCCATATACACATCGTGTATACAGCACCCACATTGTCTGTATGTGTGTTTCTGGTTAGGGCTGGGATGGTCTACTTTGCTGATGGACCTATTTATGGTGATGGCAATTGAAAGCAAATTAGTGTCCTCGAGATAGAGTGATGAGTGTTCTAGAAACGGTAAAAAGGTGTACAGGCTGTTGGAAGACTTGGGAGGAGGAGCTGCTTCTGTTTGAGAGTCAGGTCGTAGAAACCAGGAAGGGCCTGGTTTCCTCATCTGAGTTAGAATAGGTTAGCAGCTGAGGGAGGAGAATGAGATCTCATACAGAGAGCTGCTTTTAAAGGAAGACCACTGTTCCCCTGAGATGACCTTGCTGCCTGGTTTGAAGGTGAATGGAATTTTCTTTGGTTCTTTAAATTGTCCTATTCCTTTGTTAGGAAAAGCATTAAAGACAATTTGGGGTGCTAAATCTGGCTCTGTGTAAATCATTGATCTCGCAAACAGGAGTTATGAATCCTATGATAATGTTGACCAGGTGAATGTATTTGTCTACTACGCAATACAAAGTTTGTGCAAACATTTATTTGCATGCAGGAAGTTGGAGAAAGACCAGCCCCAGACAGAACTGAAAGCCAAGTATATCGAGGATCCTGGCATGAGATGGTCGATGAGGGTTAGTTAGGAGTGTCAAAATGAGTCATCACTGTTCTACTCTTCTGAGGCCCCTTCTGCTCTGGAGATTAGCTGCTCTGAACGGTGCCCATGCCTAGAGCAAGGGCAGTTAGTCTTCTTGTTCTGCAAAGCATCAGCGTGCTTAGAGCTGGAACACCTCAACATCTCACAGCCTTAATGAAAACAAGGAGCAAACCAGAATTCTTCTGAAAAATAAACAAGCCCACTTTCATGACCTCTTCTTGACCTCCCAATGAGGTGCTAATCCTCTAGTAATTAGCACCTCTTCTGTATCACAATGCAGCCAGCCAAGGAGCAGGAGGTGACAATACTCTGCATGAAATTCAAATCCAGAAGAATTAGTCCAAGGGCAGTAGACAAGCACCAAAGTTAAGAACAGAGAAACCACAATTTTGAGTTCAACCTGTTGTCTAAAGAAAGTGCAAAATTAGTGGCTTTTGGAGGAGTTAGGCAGGAATGGAATCTTTTTTTTTTCCCTTCATGTCAGGCAAATATGCAGCTTTTCTTAATTTTACTTCACAGCTCAATAGAAAGCATTTCTTCCATGTGGCTACAGTGATAGCAATATCAAAAAGAGCTTATTAAAAGTTAACATGAAGAATCTTTATGTATCTGTGTTGAAATATCATACCTGTTACACTACATCCACTGGTAGACAAATAAGCTGGAATGAAAACTATAATGAATTAGTACCTGCAAAGGAAGCCCTAGCAGAGATCTGTGTGATTCATGAGTGATGTTCTGTCAGGCTGAGACACTGAGAGCACATAAACTGTGTGAGATGGTCTCATACCGTTCAGTGGCTGTATTTGTTATGTTGGGGCAGTGAAGGGTATGGCAGTTGAATGTTTCTGGAATGTGCTCCTCTTGTTTTCTGATTGGGCATTAAGAGCACAAAAAATTGCCTGGCCACGCTAGAAGGCACCTCTCCTACGTGTGGTATCTCATACTTGTCAAATTCTACAAAAGCACTGCCGAATAGAGAAGGTTGAGATTTGCACCGGGCTAGTCACTGCACTGGAACATATTCCTCGGCTACAGCGGATTTTTTATTTGTAGTACTGCTGAGGACAGAGATACTTAATTGACAAAATCTGCATACCCAAGGGAACTTTGGAAGTATTACAAACCCAGAAGATCTCAGTGTCTTCCATGGGAGCTATTTGGTTTGCTGGCAGTTCTTGTGTTGGGTCTCCAACACAAGGATTGTGTAAGTATCTAGAAATCTGCCTTGTTCTGGGGATTATGTGATGCTTAATTTGATAAAATCTTTCTGTTGTGGCTACTGTTGTCTCTGTGTGGGGATTTTTGTCTGTTTGGTCCTGTATGGGACATGAAATAAAATGCTGTGGTGTAAGGCATCTTTATATTTGCATGAGGCTTTGTATTGGTGTTTTTATTTTTGGTAGAAAACCTAGTACTCATTAAAATCTTGGTGTCAGAAAGTATTTTAATGATAAATCAGATTTTTAGGAGTTGATCTTAAACATGGTCTTGGCCTGAAGCCAGGTCTACTTAAAATCTTCTGCCAGCAAAAGTGTGAACAAGTGAGATCCCTGGTGTGGCAGCAAATGCCATAATGCTGCTGCTGGTGTATCAGTAAATCAGTATTTTAATTTCTGTTGCATGTTTCATTTATAAGTGATGATCATCAGCCCGGGAACTTTCATTATGGAGGTGTGAGGCATAGCTTTTCCACTTCAAGCTCCATGTAGGTTGGATCTCCACTGGGATGGAGAGGCGGGATTTGCCTGGATGGCAATGCTTTTGCCCTCTCTCCTGCTGGAGCAGGGCGGCTGGAAGAGCCCCCGGTGCCCCCTGGTGATTTAGGCCAGCAGGTGCAGTCACATCTGTGCACGTCTCTGCTGTGGGGCCGGGACTGATGCGTATCGCGCGTTCATGATTTCTGTCCTGATGTTACGCCTCAGTTTTCTTCTCCTTAGGATGTTCTAATTTGTTTGTAAAGTTGTTTGGGAGCTATATGTGAAAAATGCTGTAATAAGAATTAAGGTTTATGATTGTAATTTTTTTTTTCTAAACATCAGTGAGGGCTGATGAAAGCTCTCACCATATGCTTCTATGTAACTGCATTTTACATAGTGATACATAGTCTCTAATGTAAAACAGCATTGCACGTTGTACTTGCAATGCATGTTAGATGAAAAGACTCTCTTCTTTCATTCCGTCACTTGTCTTCATTCAGTCCATGCAACAGTTGCTTCTCTGCACAACAGGTGTTTCTGTTTTCCTTAGTATAATTATACTGGTATCTCTTCAGTTGTATGGATAGTCTTATTGTAAAAGGAGAGTAACTTAAGCTGTTTCCAGATACCAACAGGAACTTTGCCCTAGGGTCAGGAAAGAATTTCTGAGGTGTGAGATACAGGTAGACTGGAACAGCCCAAAGTCTCACCTGGAAGGTTGGAGATCAAAGCTCCAAGTGCCTTTGCTGGGTGAGATTTGCAGATGAGCAAAAGCCTCCTTGGGAGCAAACTGGCCCAACTCTCCCGCAAAATAGATAACAGACCAATGCTCTGCTGGGAGAGGGAAGACAAGCTGTAAATCTGAGTCTCCTGAAGCTCAAGGACCTCTCCCAGGCAGCAGCTTATTAGCTATTTTGGGTTTTCGTTTTTTTTCTGAGTGGAAGTTCACTCATGAACCCGAGAACACTGTTCCCACAACATTTTTTTCAATGCTGCTCCATTCTCAGGAGGAAAGTTTCTGTTTTGGGTAGCTGACTTTTCCACTAGAAGATCTTGTCATCGATAAATTCCCGACCAACTCTCCACTGACCAGCTGCTTTGGCTTTACTGACTTCCTCTGTTTTCTTAGCTGTGACTATGAGCTGCTTATACACAGTCCAGGAGAACTCTCTCTGGATGAAATATGTCCTCTTCACTGGTTAAGCCATCTCAAGATGTAGTTTTCAGAGCTGTTCCTTGCCTTGTTCATGGCAGTGTGTCTTTTGCACTTCTCTTCCATAGGTGCAAATCACCGTAGCTCAGCTGACTTCAGCAATGCTGCCTAAGCTTACACCAGCAGAGGAGCTGTAATTTTAACTACTTGGCTGGATAGTGCAGCCCAATTAGCAATTGTGACAGACACACTGCATAATGTAATTTCCTGTTTTGAGAATTACCTCCCAGATTTTCATATGGTCCAAGAGCCTCCTCTCTACATTGTTCTTCTGCAAAGGATTTGTGCGGTATGGGGCCAAGGTGACACAATCAGGATCTCTTCAGTGTAGTGTCTGAGTGGGGCCTCTGAATAAAAACCAGATTACTATCTCCAGCTTATCCTAAACATGCCTGCCTCCTTTTACAGTTTTTGTTACAAAGTATTGTTGCCAGGATGGATTTATGCTGGGCCATTTCCCATTCCAGCTGCGTCATTACAATCATTGTCATGAGAACACAAAAGCAGAGACTGAATGCCTTGTGCCTTCCGAAAAATGTATTTGTCCCATTGCACTATTATGACCTTTGGAGTACCATGTAGCTTGATCTGCTAGTGGCTACTAAAATGAAGACTTCCTTACGCTTGATTACCAGGAATCCTCAAAGGCCAGAGTGACTCCTTGTTGTCTCAAATAATCTGGCTAGAATATGTAAAACAAAATTGCCAAGTGAAGAACTATTCCTAGAAGACCATAGTCAAGACACTCGCCTACAGCAGTTTAGACCTAAGTAGATTTTTTTGTTGTTGTTCTTTATGGAGTCTCATGCCTACCCCCTTTTTCTGTGCATAAATGTTGTCTATCCACTAGAAGGCACTGTTGTACAGTGGACAGACTGGGTGGGTACAGTCAGTAGACTCTTGAGTGACATCAGGAAAGTCCCTTCCCCTTGGAGTGCCTCAGTTTCCCCATCTGCCAGATGGTTAATATTTTGAGAAATGTTGAACTATGTGGTGTAGAGCAATTGGGTGTTATTAAACCGCTAAAGGAGTCAGTCAAACCATATCCTTGCTTTAGGAAACCAAGGTCAAACCAGACACCTTCAGGCTCCTCTGCATGACACAGAGCCACAGAAGGTGTAGAGACTGTTTCTTTGTTATTCCATTGGTTTCCCATTGTTTTGTGTCCTGCTTTTATCTCCAGCCTCCTACAACATTTTGCCATGGGGCTTGAAAGGAAAAAACCGCTTGTTCAAAGGGGCATGTACTAATTTTATAAGCTTACATGGCTCTAGCATACATCATGTGAGGTCGCTATGGAGTTCCTCCCCATGTAGCTTCCTAGACCTAAACCTAGAAGAGCAGCCTGCATTGCCTAACCCCATCTGTTTTTTTGATACCAGTCAGGGATGCCTTTTTGCAGCAATGATTAGGTATGCTGCTGATCATGTGTGGTAGATCTAATAGCAATCTGCTTTCCTCCATCAGTGTGCTGACACTGAGATGAGGGTTGGTGCTTTGCTGGGTCTTGTATGCATCTCATTGGATAGGTTGTTGCCTTTCATTTGTTTTGTTTGCAAAGCTCTGTGTGGTAGAAAGTGGTTTTCCTCTACTGTTCATAGAATAATCTGAAGAAACTATTTGAGAAGAGTCATAGTTCCTACTGGAGTTCTCTGCTTTGCAGGAGGAACATGTGATTTCCCACCAATCTGTCTGTATAGCTGCAGCCTGAGTGCTGTCTGTGTTAATGAAGATGAAAGGTTATGGGCCTCCTACCTGCCTGTCCCCTTGAGGTGTTCTGAGAGCAGGGAAAGCCTCCTTGGTTATCACTTCCATTGTGTCCAGGTGAGCTGGGATGAGGGTGTCTTCATCTGTGTTTATAACCTCAGGGAGGAGAAAAAGCTGCTAAAGCCTCCAAGTAATTTATGTTCTATTGTTCATCATAATATCAGCCTGAACTGCCAGTCTCCAGCTGGCTGAGCATTGCAGTCTACCACTGATTTCTTCATGATGGATGAACAGGAGGCTGTGGTGCCTTTTCATCTCTCCCCAGGGCTGCACACAGGGCTGAGGAACACAGTTAATCTTCTGAGGCTGCATACCCACACTAGCAACTGCATGCATCCCTGCACTAAAGGATCCCTTTTCTTCCTCCTGCCCAGAGCTTTGGGCCTCTTGCTGGTGCTGCACTCAGCATGTTTCCCTTTCTTTTCCTTCATTGTCTTGTGTTTCTAACTGACTTCTAACATTTTTCCAACATAGATTTCCTAAAAAAATCCCAAATGGTTGAGGAGACCTGGCCCAGGCCTTACTTCTCTTCGCAACCAACCTAGTGAGGAAAAAGTTCTTGCATGGGAAATAATTTCATATCTAGAATCCACTCAGAGTCTCAAATAAAGAAACAAGCTTTCTGATCGCTGTCTTCTGTGCAGTCATGCAATGAACAGGGACAATCTGGTACTTCACGCTTATCACCTTTTGCGATTCATGACTGTCAGCTGCTTCTTGTTGTTAGTATCATATGGAGCAGAACCAATGATTTCAGCAAATGATGTGAATACAAAATACTCCCTTCACATCGCTAGCTCCACCAATCTCATCTCTTCCTTCCAGCCCTCGGGTACATTAAATGTTTTGGCCTAATGAAGCTCTCTGATCTTAAAACCACTCCAATCTCAATGATCTACTGTGGCAGTGGGTAATATTTAAATGCCTTATGTGCCTGCAGAGGCTCCTTGTCTCTCGTTTGGGTTAATAGTTAAAAATTCATGGTTGTTTTTCAAAACCAAAATTGCTTTACTCTCTGCAAATGATTCCCCTTCCAATTCAAAATCAAACCTTTGTCTAGACTCAGCAGACTCTAGGCTAATAGCTCTGGCAGGCAAAGATACTGACAGTTTATGAAGATACTCACTTTCTACCCCAAACTCACTCATCTCAATTTCACGAGGTGGTTTTTGTTTTCTTTTTTTCAGTGTCAGAAGAATGTTTAGCTAATTGGGTTAAGGAGCCTTAGATGTTACTTGGCTCTCCGCAGAGTGTTTCTTTTTTAGCGGTGCCAATTTCCTTAACAAATGTATTTCATTGTGTGGTGCATTTGATCCTCGTATCCGGAACTGTATGTGAATCCTGAACCACCCCAGAGTCTTCTTTATAGCTGCCATGTTACTCATGACAACACTGCAGAAGGCTCCATTGACTTAGAAAATGCACCTCAAAATTCAGAGGCTTACTTCCAAATGAAATGAGAATACAAATAAAGATAAAACAATGCACCTTCTTCAAGTCCATGCATGTGTTTCCCCTGTGTAGCTGCTAACGTGGCTAAGTGGCCATCACCTGCAGTGGACCTATGCAGAGGTTTTCATGAAGTCTTCTTTCAGGTCTTTGACAGTTGTTGCTAGAGAGTGACCTTTCCCTTTACTCAGGGTTCAGAGGAGCTCAGCAGTGGTTTTCAAGCTTCAGCACTCAAAATTTCAGCTGCATTTGCATCAGAGCTTGGTAATCGTATATAGGTGCCAAGCTGGGAGTTTTGAAAGCCTGACTATGTGTGTCAGCATTACTAGGCCTAGGCAGAAAATGTTTGTCATGTATAAGGACTTGACTAAAATTATTTTATTAAAAGAACAGCTTTTGTCAGATTTTTTATCTGTGTTTAGGGACTCTGATGGGTAGAGGCAAACCATTCGTTACCTAAAGGTAGCCTTAAAGAACCTTAAAGGGCAAGCTCAGTTCCCCGTGAGCAGGTAGTTGTAAAGTCTTCTATTTTTGCATCTCCTCAACAAACTTACTGTGAAGTAGTCAAAAGTTCAGAGTCCAATTTGCCTTACTACTAAAAACCTGTTACAAGTAGTACCAGAGAGACTTGAAGTGTTATATACAGTAGAAATATTTTTTTTTTACTGCCAACATGGTATAAAGGAGCCTTAGTGTAAACATGAAACAAACCTTCGGTCTTTGTTACACTAATAGGTTGTATAAAGGTAGTGATTACACAGTGTAGTGTTCTCACATTATGAAATCTCTACAATAATTGAAAATTGCTATGCAGACTTAATCCTGACACAGCTGCTAGTACTACTGTAATAGTAAATGAAGTAATACTTAGCACGTATAAATATTTTATTTCCATACTGAAGCATCCTAAAACTGTATTTCTCAGCCCACCCAAGATGAAAATAAATACTGTTTTATAAATGGGGAAACTAAAGGAGAGGAAAAAAAAGAATCACTCTGGATCACAAAACATTGTAGAGATGAGACAGAGCTGAGACTAGAGTTTCAGACTGCTGTATGTCTTTATGGCAGTCCTTTATTACTTGAACTGTAGATAGAAGCTTTGTTGCTTTCATATGGAGGATACATGCTGCTGGGAAAAAGAGGACTAGCTTTGGGTAGAACAACTACTTTCTATTCTTTCATTTCAGGAGTAAAGTGGGCAACTCTCTCTTGATTACTGATAATCAATTATGGCTGGAAATAACCACATGTTAAAATGTGCAGTCATAAGTCAAATGGAAACAGACATGGCATGTGGGATTTTCTGCTGGTTTGTTGATTGGAATGAAATCAAATGTTAAATAAGCTTCACAAGTATTCAGTTGCGGTGAACGTTCGTTTTATTTTGTTTTAAAGGCAGAAGAGTGGGAAGACAGCACGCATACTGTACTGCGAAGTGTCCACTTCCAGTGTGGACATGCAGTCTAAGCACCAAACTGTGCACTGACTACTAGTAGAACAGACATGCAAAAACTTTCCAGCTGTATCCTTAGCCAGCAGCTAGCTTAGACCCGCAAGCATTCAGAGGGCCATTTTGGCATTTCAGTTTTGAAGTATTGAAAACCACAAGCCTTTGAAAACATGAATCAGGCCTTCCGAAATGGAGACTGGCTTAAAAATTATGAGATTTTAAAAAAATAAAATCTAAACCCACATTTGTTGTTTTTACATTTGCCTTCTGTTTTTCCCTCCTCCTGGGTCTTATGTCTTCAATCTGTCCCCTGAAACCATGACGATTAGAAACTCTCTTATTTTTTTCCTGAAATTTGACAGTCTTGTGTAATCAAATGATTCCAGGCATCAATATTGTGAGGAAGAGAAGTCTGAAACAAAATTCTGAGAGCTATCTCCACTGATACTGAGGGGCAACTTTGGAATCAAAGTATGGGGGTTTGAAGTTTTGATTTTTTCCTGGTTTATAATGTAAGCAAGCTAAACATGCAAATGGTTATCAAAACGAAACTACAATGAGTAGGACTTGTCATTGGGAATGAAATTAGTCTTCAAAATGCTTTCTGCAGATATACATGAGTGAGTTGTGAGTTAAGGAAGATACATTCCTGTGCTGCCTGTTTAGGTGCCCAACTGAGCGGGACAAGTTTACACTTTGCCTCAGAGTAGTGGCCAGTAAGGTCCTACAATACAAAAAGAAGTCCGGTCTCCAATTGTAGGGCATGCAAACCACAGAGGGGAAGAAGAACCAACCAATTGAGGTAGCAAGTGGTGTAATTCAGCTCTCCAGTGTGTTCTTTATTTACTCCCCAGACCCAAATATTGCCTTCTCTCACTCTTTCCAGATGGGGAGAAGGTAAGCCTGGTGTGGGAAGAACCATGGCTGCAGGGAAATTACATCCTTTCAGACCTCTCATGTTCAAAACTTTGGGGCAAATCAATACAAGTTAACGTGGTTGAGGTTCCCCAGTCCTCACTGTATACTTAAGGGAGGATTTCAGTTGGCAGTCCATAACAAAGATTACGTTGCAGGAAACAAGCAGCATACTACTGGTGCCTCTAGTGCCTCCTTTCGCCATGTGCATAGCTTCCAATGACGTTACAGCTTTCACAGCTTAACAGAACCAGGACTAGGAGGAAACTCATGGTGGTGCACTTGATGAGATGCTCCTGATACAAACCGAAGCAGCACTTAGTGCAACTAGAGCAGATGGCAAAGATGAATTTGTACCATCTTTATTTCCCTCTGCTCAGGCATTTGTTAAACACTGTAAATGCAGAAATGATTCTTTTCAGGCTGCAAGAGATGTATGTGATGTGGAGGTGAGTATGGATTCAGTACTACGCAGGTGTTACCCTTTCAGAATGACCCTCCAACAGGTCATCTAAATTCATTTAACAGCTGTTGTGTATGACAGGGGAAGGTCATGAGGGCCTCGAGGGTCAGACCCGATATAGCCCTAAAGGCTTGTCATCACTGCAACATTAGCTCATACGTTGTGTATTGCCTCTAGCATGAGGTCCAATCACACAAAAGAACTCTCCACTCAAATATAGCCGTGCTGCTGTTAAAGGGTTTGATCCAAGAGGAGATGCTGGTGTTTGTTTAATGCACCTCACTAGCCACTAACATAACTACTTTAATCTGGACTCAAGGTGTCTCCATGTGAGCCCTTTCACAGCTCCTCTTTGAGTGTGACAGAAAATTCTCCTACAGGTGACTGGGAAAGAATTACTGGAGCAGCTCAGCAATGCAAAGAGTTACGGTATTTGTCATGCAAGCAAATTTCAGATTCAGTAGCTGGAATATTATTAGGTGATGTAACTGCTCATCCTTATGGCTCAGGAGTAGTAATTTGAAGGTAGGCAAATTAACTGCATGATGCAGCTGAGGTATTCCTTTTAAAAGCTTCCTTGAACCAAGGAGTGATGCCCAGTGAAAACCTCACAACGCTTTTAAAAGGCATATGCCTGTTCTGTGGAAGATCAGTAGACTCTATGCCATTGGCATTGGACAAGGAAGAATCTCAAGATACAAAAGATTTGTAAAATGTGGTGTTGGTTTAAATGTATCAATCCGCTTCTAATTCTGAGTCAGAGTTGAACTCCTCAAGTAATTTAGTGTGAAAAATTTTGCTGCAAAAAGTGTGGAGTAGAGGAGGTGGGAGTCCCAGGGTGGAGATGCTGCTAACACCCAGCAGTAACCGGTTACCCTGCTTGGCAACCACCTTGCTGGTCTAGGTAAATGGAAATGACTTCACTATTTGTTTGTTCCTTGTCCTAGTGCCTTTTATTTTTAAGCCTGCATAACGCAAACCAACAGCCCCTAGGGAACTTAACGAGGGTCTAAGTGGCACCAACGTTCCTTGTTAACAATGGGCTTTTGTTGTTCACACTTTCCCTATCAGAGTGTCCCGGAGGAACGTCCTTGCTTAGGAGACTATATTGTGATGTTATGACCTCAGAGAGGGGTGGGAGAGGAAGGGAGGGTTCAGGTGTATCTTTAACTTACTTGAATAACTTTCTTCTAGTTGTGTTTTCTTCCCACCAGGATCTTTAGTAACTCCTCCGAGGGGGCTGCCTCTGTGCTATAAATACAGCCGCATTATCACTTGGCTGTATTGTGTGCAAGTGCTAATTTTCTGTGCTGGGTTTGAACTTGTTGACTTCTGCAGTCGGTGTCAGGAAATGTTGGGTGGGAAAGGATTAAAGAGGCTATTGATGTGACTCGGAATCTCAGGCCAGGAAGACTGGTTGTATCATCTTAGATCTAGAGACTGTGGTGTTGATAGCCAGCTTTAGTTTTTTTTATAGAGTCACTTCAGTCAGATCCCTGTTTCTCCCTCCCACCTCCCCCATCGCAAGCACACTGACTCCAGCACTCTAGGCCATAGTCTCCAAGGAGGAAGTAGACCCTGTAGGCGAATTTCCTGGTATTATGCCATTTTAACAACCTCTCTCTTGATTTAGGTGTTGCAGGCTGGCTAAGAATATTCCTTGACACTTGAAAGGGACCTTTATTGTTTTCTTAATTTGTGAAGAATTGCTTTCTTTTTTTTTTTCTCCAAACTTTTCTTTGTAGGGTCAGACTGGAGCCATGTTATTGTTGTTAAATTTAGATCTGAGACTATATTAAGTCCTCTGGCAGTCTGCCCTAGCGCTTTCACTTCTTAAAACAGGAAGGCAGGCCTTGGCCTACTTGTGCTCATGTACTTAAAATGGGTGAGAAGATGACTTTTTACACTGCTGGGAAATAAATATATAACTGCATGGTGTATATACAACAACTGTTCTGCTGGAGCCAAGAGAGAATTTCAAAGGTATAAGCTCCTAAGCCTCATAGTCCTTCAATAGAAATTAGGCACATAAGTGCCTTTTTGGAAAGTCTGGCCCCAAAATAATTGTCACATGAAAAAGTCTTGTGTTATGTGCAGTGCAGAGTGAGAGCTGATTCGGCAGTTTAGACTGATCATGGAAAGCTTTGAAAGGCAGTAGGTATGTAACAGAGCAAGCATCATAAAGGTCTGAGTGATTGATGGGGTATAGCATGTTTACCAGGGATATCAGCTCTTTCCCAAGGTGCTGCATGCATATGGTGTAAGAGTTCTCTTTCAAAGCATTGTGGAAGGTCTCATTAGAAGGGTGGCCGCCATGACAAATAGCTGATATAATTCCAAACGGATTTTTTAAAAAAATGTCCATAGTGCAGAAAAGTCAGCATTTGGGGAAGGAAGGAATTGCCTTGTGCAGTCAAAAACCCTGAAGTTCTATCTCTCACTTTGCTAGTGACTTAATGTGTAACTTGGAAAAATAATTAAGGATTTGTCTCTGCTTATCTGATTGTGATGTTTAGCACCCAGATCTGAACACCAGTATTAGTCTGTCCATACATCTAAACATTCAGATAGAAATACTATTCTCATGGTGCTGTTTCTGTTTCTTTTTGTGTGTCAGGAAGAATATCCCATAATTCTGTTTGACAAAATTGTATTAGCATTCTTTTCCTGGTCAATGTGGAGCAGCTGTGGGAAGGCATCAGAGGACTATTAGCACCTGAATGATCTTTTCTTCATTCTCAAATCAAAGTAGATATATTCCATGACGAGTGAAGACACTGTTGAGCTTCCAAATAATTCTTTGTCAGTCAGGTAAGCTAGTCCCGACTGAAACTTCCAAACCAAAGGATGTTATACAGATAGTACAATGTATGTTATATGCAGCTGATACCTCTTTGCCCTGAGGAGAATGTGACCTTTGTGAGTCTGTGCTCCCACTTGCATTATGTTCCTATCTGTGGGGATGCAGAGGAACGTGGTTCAGCTTCTTTTCCTCAGGACTATGTAACTCAGGTAACATTATAATTTGCTGTGCATCCTGTTACATGAACTCTGCAGCTAACTGCCTCTCCCACTGAATTTAGGAGCCTTTGTCTTGGAACTACCTTTCTTCATGTGACTGAGTGGATGGGGGATAAAAGGCAGGGAAACATTTGGCTGAAGTAGAGAGAGGTTGAACTGACTTTTGGCTGCAGCAAAAACTGAAGAGAAGTCTTTCTTCTGATTCTCTCTTCATTGTATTTTAGGCCAGTTTAGCTACAGATATCTGTGCAGTAGATGCAAATAATCATAAAATTAAGTAAGAGGTCAGGATGAAGTCCTACTAGCAATATTCGCATTGTATTTGAGTCCAGGGTACTCCTCAGATCTGGCATTTTATTTTCCTCGTAGGCAGCCTTGACTCAGAATTCAGGATATTTACAGGGTTCAGGATCCACCCAGTTTGCTGACAGACAGCATTGGAAAGTCCTTCTGCGAAGGACCCCAGGCCATCTTCTTATTGTTTACCTGTGGGCAGAAGGAATAAGCAGTGTGTTTCATGTTGAAGAAGCTATTTTTCCTTCTGGTTACTGGATGTCCTTTCGTGCACCTGATGATAGTAGCTCGTTTTCTCTGAATTTAGTTTTATTTCTAGCTTTTGGTTAACAGAATCACCAGATTCCTTAGGTCAGAAGTTGGTCGGCTCAAGATGGCATGTATTTTGAAGACATAAAACAGCAGTAATGTGGATTAAGGTTTTCTGTTGGTGGGGAGGTTAGTGGAGGATCTGTAGCTCCTCTCTCCATTTTAGGAAGAAAGTTTACAACATGGCTGCTTCTGGTGAGAGGTAGAAGAAGAGACTGAAGGGTGAAGGAGAAACGTTAGATAACATACAGAGAGATTGATTGTGTAGTAGAAGCATTGATATATCGTAAGATTTCATTTCAAGTCTTGCGATATTTGGTGTCATCTTGTTTGTTGCTTATTTTTAATCAGCCTTGCAACTCCTCTGTTGATTTGGTTATGCAACAGTGTTGGTGTCTAAAATGCAACCTCCTAGATTATTTTTGTGCATCTCAAAGAAAGTAACCTGGCTTCTAAGATTCCCAAGATTCCTGTGGAAGGCAGCAAGCGGGGAATGCTCAACACTTAAGGAATAATGAGTAACTCAGATTACACAGTCTGGCTTTGTAATGTCTGGCATCCAGGTTTGAAAACTCTGCCTCTCAGCATTTAATGTGAAAACAGATTAAAATATCTACCCATGTTTGTAAAGACCAACTTGAAAACATAGTCCGTAAAACAAAAAAATGGTGGTAAAGGAAGAAAGCATGAATACATTAATAACTTCAAGTTTTCCTGTTTTATTTTTACCTCTCAGAATTTTTCAGCACACTTGACTCTTGCCTTTTATGAGGGACAGCACAGCCAGACTGAAAGGCAATATTGCAGCACCTGCAGTTTCTTCTTTTATGGAACTATGGCTGAATGTGAACAAATTGCTTGGGTGGGCTGGAGGTCTGTGCTCCCCTCTAGTTTTGACTCTCTGTGCCATTTCTGTAGCTAATCCTTCCTATCAGCAGACAGATAGGAGCCAGCAGCCCATTGAAAAGGGAACTAGACTGAGGACAGGCTGCTGAGAGGAGTAGAAAACCTGTTTCTTCGAGGACTCTATAGATTTTTTTTTTTTCCCTGTGTAAAAGCATTCTTACTCTGATATGTATGATGGGGCTGGGGGGCCACAAACTGTGATAAAAATACCTCTGTGCTTCACCAAGGCTCTTTCTGCCTTTTCATAATTCAGGAGTCTGTCAATCACAGCCAAACAAGAGGCTGACAAAGGAGGGTGTGTGAGGATGTATATGGGGATGGCTAGGGGCAGGCAGAGACAGCAAAATTCCACTGTCCTCCAGATTGCTGACAGTCCTAATTGTCAGGATACCACTGTAAAAGGGTAGACAGTAGCAAGTGACCCCCGCTTTGTGGAAATACAAATACATTATTGAATTCACGTTAGGAGCAGGCTGGTCCTGGAAGAGTTCAGGTTCTGTCTAGAGAAGGACAACTCTGTGGGTACCAGTTCAAATGCATGGGCTGTGCACTGTATGTTCATTGACACACTTGTGTGTGGTGCAGAGCTGAATGGCTTGGTTTGTCATCAGAGGAGTGGACAGCATGAGCTTCTACAGTAAATGGGAAAAACTTGCTCAGATAAGGATTGTCTTTTTACTGCCATTCTTTGAAGCTGGCTGTACAAAACTGAGTTAGAAAGCTCCCAAGACCCAGCTCTTTAATAGTATTTCAGCTTTCCTCGTTTCATGTCACATGAAACATAGGAGAAATTCACAGAGTTGGGCAATAATTTCAGAACACCCTGAATATTCACTTCAAGACAAGGGATGGTAAGAGCAAGGCAAGGCTTAGTAAGAAGGCGGCAGGGTCTGGAAGATTGCTGGAATTTTCCAGTAATAAACTTTGAAGAACAAAGTAGTTGTGGGCTTGAACTGAAGTGTCATTCCTTCTCTTTTAGGAAGGCTTATAGCAGGGGAGAAAGTGGAAAGATGGTATTAAAATAATATTGTCCTCCTCTTCAAAGGAAATCCTTGTAATGTTGCTGACTCTGTTTTGTTTTTCTTTTCCTTTCAAACCAATGCAGCATTCCTTAGTTTCAAGCAATTCTTCACCCAAAAGGAAAACTTCAGTGCCAGAGCTGAGTCTTTTCACTGTGACCAGTCCTGCCTGCTCTTATCTTCTGGCTCCTGCTGGCAGGGCCAACAATAAGCCAGGGACTCGGAATTCTTTCGTTTGCACAATCTCCCTGACAAACACTTAGATGAGCAACAATAAAATCTGAAAGAGTGTAAAAAGCTCAGGCTTTCTGGTCCTCTGAATCTCCACATAGATTTAGGATTGTTTTATCTGAACTAACTTTGGAATTAGTTTTACTTGGGGTGGTTCGGGAGGGAGGTGACTAAGTGGAAAGGTTATTTCTTTTTGTACACAGGATCTAAAGTTCCCCAGATCCATTTTCTAAGAATTTTACTGCTTTATCTTTAGTTTCTCCTAGCTCTAAATTCCCCTACTGCCTAACTGGCTGCTGCCTTCTGTCTAAGCATCATGGGATGCTCTGGAATGACATGAAGCTTGCGTTACTGTCATTATCTTGGCCTGAAGCCTGCAAGTTTGCAAGGCAGAACAGTCAGTTATTTAGTGCCTTCCTTCCAGAGACAGAAGATCTGGAATCTATGATCGTTTTTTTCTACTGCCTCTTATGTACTTTTAACTTACGGCCTTCTTGTTTACCCTCTGGTCCTGTTCCTGTATTGCCTGACCAGATAGTAAACTCATTGCAGTAGTGGTTGTCCTGCCTTTGCATACAGCTCTGAGAACAGTAACGCATCTTCAGTACGAATTTTTGCTTCGCAGTACCTTTACTGATTACCAGCCAGTGTGTCTTACCCATCTGACCGGGTAGTGGCATGTTGTTGCAGTATGCTGAGCAAGGTGTTGCAATGTCATGGCAGTCTTAACTTTTTATTTGTACGTGATTGTGCTGGTTTCCAAACAGACTATAAATCAATTGCTTTTAGAGCCTGGCCTGTGGATGTTGCCTGAACAAACAGCCTCTGACTCCGTCTGTTAGAGCACACCTGTCTCCTCAAACACAGAGGTTTGCTTTCTGTGGAGCCTAAGTCTCTTATCCTTGTCCCTTCCCCGGAAGAGACAGGTGTCTCCTGGTTGCGAAGCCTTTACACACCCCTCGTCTCTCACTCTGCAGGCACCGTTCTGCGGTTATCAGTCTGCTGGGTGGACTGGCTCATTTAAGCAGGGGGTGTGCTTGGGAGCAGAGGAAGGAAGGTAGAGTCAGAGATACTGAGACACAGTTGAAAAGCCCAGATCAGCGGACAAGATGTCTGAGGCATATGATGCTTATCTGCTGGAGTGGGTGGAGGAGGAAAGGGCATCCCTTATCTCTTCTCTAGTTCCCAGCCCGCTCTGGCTGCTTAAGGAGGCTCGCTGGAGTCTTCCCACATTCCTGTACGTTTGGGTTCCTGCTAGACAGGAAACGGCTGCTGCTCCAACACCCGTTACATCTCAGCTGGTAGTGTCATTTACAGTCAGATTCCCAGAATCCCCCAGGGTTTGGGGTGGAGTGGGTAGGAGTGGGGGGAGTGGAGGGGTGGAGGGGATGGCGATGCTTGTTCAGTGACCCCCGTGTGAAAGTATCTCCCTGGGAAAAGAACAAAAACATTTGAAATTGCCTGATTTCTTAAGCAGTTGGTGAGCCTGGCCTGCGATATTTAGGCACTTTAGGAAATAGAACTGACGCTTTGGAAAGGTTAGGAAAGTTGCAGTATGTGTAAGCCTGTATCTAATAGACCCCTTAGAAAACCCAACAAACCAAAACCAAAAAACTGGCCTGCAACCATATCAACAGTAGCTTGTTAGCAGATAGCACAAAACTTATTAGGGTTGTCCCTAATTAGCTAGACTGTGCTGGGAGACTTGATCAAGAAAAAGCCACAGGAATTGGTTTATTGTGGGCAGATGCAGGAGGATATCACCTTCCACTGCTGCCAGCTAACGTGAGAGAGAAGGGGACGCCCCATGGCATAGCCTCACCTCCACTTCTCTGCAGCAGAACCAGGTTGGTGTCCCAACACAGTGATCATGGGCGCAGTGCACCAGACAGTGCCAGGTCTTCCAGAAAGCATGATTTCTGTGATCCTAATTAGCAGTGGTTACTAAAGCACACGTGGCCCATGTTGCAAGGATGAAGATGCTTTTTGACCAGACTGAGCAAATTATCTTTCCTAACTCCTGGTTCCCATTTCTGTTTGAGCTGTATGCAAAGGCGTTTTCACTCCCTGCACAGGGAACTAATGTGTATTTGTGACAATGTTGTGCATTATTAAACAGCAGCCACTGCTATTTCTGCCCCGAATTCTCTACTGTGCTTTAGCAGAGTGTAAAAATTCTCTTTTGCTTTCATTAAACAGTACAAAAAGGTAGTTACTAGTCAATATTGTAGGATGAGGTTGACCATTCCAGTATTATTTTATGTCTCAAAGGAATGTGGTAAAAAAGCACTTACAGGTAGATTTCTACTTGTGCAGATGCTCTTGTGCATTCATTTGGTTACAAGTGTATAAAGGTACTGAAGGCTACAGAATTAATGAAAACAGAGAGATACAGGTGCCACTTAGAAGTGAGATATCCCACAAGCTGCAGACAAGGGTTGTAGTCTTTTAGGACTGACATTCAGGCATGTTGAAAACTGAAACTCCTGGTAGTGAATGTGGTGGTAATGTTGTAAGAATGTTTTCTAAATTAAGATGTATGTTTCGTGATTTGTTTAGGTCACTAGAGTGTTGGCTGTTGAAGGTAATATTAATGGTGTGCTAAGAGGATAATTGTTCACTGTTTTGATTTAGGCAACCTCTTGAAAAATGTTGGTATTTATCACAGTTGTCTAGTTAACAGGATGAAAATAGATTTCTTCTTTCTTCACTCCCCAAAGTTCTCAAACCTCTTCCTCCCGTCCATGCTCCACTTAAAACACTGTTCTTTAAAGTATAGTACATATTATTTCTGAACAACTGTTACAGGTGCTCAGAGTAAGTTTCACCTTTCACATGTGGAACATTCATCATTTGCACTGTGATTATTAGAAAAGAAAAATCTTCAAACTGTCTAGAAGACTCCCAGGAACTGAGATTCTTCAAACTTTGTGTCAGTCTCATCTCTTTGCATCAGTATAATTTTATTTAAGTCAGTAGGGTTACTAATTCTTTATTTTGCTGATGATAAAAGGGGTATCAACTATGTGCTAGTATGAACCTATTGCATGTACAAAACTGAGCTTAAACCTCGTTATCGTGCTCTGGTATTATTCATTGTATTGTTCACTACTGCTCAGCCATTCTCCATGTCTTTTGGTTTATGTGTGTTCAGTCTGAGTTGGCAGAGCCAGGAAGTGGTAACTTGTGTTTTGAGATCATTATCACGTATTTAAAATTTAGTTTCTCTTCAATCAGTACTGGAGGACTTGATAGATGAAGACTATTCCACAACCTGTACAATGCTAGCTTCTGCCTGTTGCAACCCAAACCCGTTATAGGTTGACCTAACATCAGCGCAATATTAGTGCACAGGTTTCCCATCTTTACAGCTACAATCCCGCTGAGGTATTTAAGCTTGGGTGAACATAGGTAACAAGCTGTCCAGCATGATGTAGTACTTGGACAAGTTATCGATCTCAGCCAGTAACCTTCAACAAATCTTACGCTTCTGTTCCTCTTTTTCCATTTGTGTCCTTTGCACCTCACTGCGGGCTTGTGTAACACCTAGTACAGTAAGTTTTGACATCAGCTGAAGGTTCAAGGTGCTAGTGATATATAAATCAATACCGACAGTAACTTCCTCAAAACTGAATCTGTTACAGAAAAAGCGTGTTGCCTGTAGGCAAGAGTTACTGTGCTGCTGACTGTGCTGTGAAGAGACTTCTGTTAACTGCTAGGAAATACATCTTCTTCCCTTGTCCCTAAAAATGCTTCCTTTAGGATTCTGCCTCTCAGAAAAAAAGAAATGAGAGTCTGTGAGTGGAGAGAATCCCAGCAAATTTTCCTAAGCGGAGCTTTGCTTAGTTGACTGGAGGGTTGCAGTACCTTAACGCTGTCACTTGCAGCAAGCTGTGACCAGTGGCCTGCAAACAGAAAACAGCCAGCAGCTGTAATATCAAGTGTCATCTGTCTGCCACTGCAGATGATACAGGGTAAAAACATGTTTAAAGACATAACTGTATGGATTTAAAACCATATTCTTCCAACAGGTGTACTGTATTCTTCTATCAGGCTCTCCAATAACGCAGGAGAGCTTCAGTGAGCAGGCCAAATGGAATGAGTTGCTTTGGTAAGTGCAAAAATGTATTCTTTGAACAGATCCACTTTCCCTTTCATGTTCCTTTGCGATTTTATTCTTCAGACGGATTAAATCCTTTACCAGGTCCTGAGCAAAGAGTTCCATGGTGTATCTCTGCAGATATGATGCAATGCCAAATGCTATGTTTTTTTTTTTCTCTTGTGAGTTTTAACCCTTTAGGATGGGTTATTTTGAATTGTTTTATCTATTTTAATGGGTTTCTGGTTTTTTTTGCCTCAGTCTTTGAAATTAATCCAACATTCTGATAAGAACTTCAGAGGAGTTTTGCTAGACCTTTTCACTACGGGATTTAATATACTTGCAGATGTGTTGCAGTCTTCCATGGTCATTGCTTACTTCTCAGCCTGCTTGAAACCCATGTGAATGGAATCAGAGGTTATTTGCTTGTTTGCCCAGTTCTCCTGAGTAAAAACGCAGAGCATCCTGGGTCTTATGTTCAATTAATCATTTGTAATGGCTATATTTGTGTGCAGGGGACGCTTTTTTTTTTTTTTTTTAAAAAAGCACTAAAATCCATCCTGAAATGTGGTTAAATGTCTAAATTGGCCTGTCTTATGCACAAATTGAGAATCCTGTTGGAAAGAAAGCATTTGGGTAGTCGTGGTGCTAGAAGGTCTTATAGGCAAAACATTAGTAATGTGGAGAAGGTCAAATAGATCCAAAATCTGAACCTCTTTTGGACCTCTACCCGTTTTATGAAACAGTTTCATTTTAGTTGCCATTATGAGTACTAAAAATTATAAACAAAAGATGTGGAGGGCAACATGAAATGCAAATCCTGTGAACTGAAATTTTGTAATTGGATTCCTGGTTCTCTCTGGATCAGGGAAAATCCTGAATATCTATGTGAGGGAGATTGGCAACTATGTATTGTTCATCCTGCACGTGGATATAATTAACATTATATTGCACTTTTGCCCTCCTCCTGACCTTGGTGAGTTTCCAGTTATGGAATTGCCTATTGTCTGTCATTGTCTTACATCTTCAAATATGTTCTTCCTTCCTGTGATAAGGACAAAACTACTGAGGCCAAGTGTATGGCTGCTCCTGTGCTAATTGGCATCTTGGTCTTTGTGGAAATTCCAAAATGACATAGACCTCTTTTTCCAGGCCATCTTTTTCCTACCTTAGTTCTTTGATATATTTAAATTGTTGACCTCTCTCATATCTACCTTCTATCACATCCACTACTTTATTCATACCTTTGTCAGAACACGATTTGACCAGTCACACTTCTTCTCTCAGTGTTGGGTAATCCTGGATTCAGGTCTTTATGAAAGTGAAAGGATTCAAAAGCTCTTCAAAAAGAGGTCGCACGTAAACAAGTTCAGTCTGAGCAGCTGTCAGCTGTCCAGTTCGTGCATGTGTTTCAATAGAGAGAGCTCTCTTGAAGAGCATCTTTTCCACTCTTTTGTGCATGTGTGCTCTCTTTCTTTGGAGAGAAGTGGAGGGAGTTGCTGAGGGGGTAATGGCAAAGAGGTGGGAGTCTAAATGAAGAACCAAAGCCTATATTCATTTATGTCTATGTTCTTGAGTTAATATTGTTACTTGGATATTACAGACTGAAATATCCTGCAATTGCAATGGTTGGAAAAGAAAATTGTATCAAAATCACCCTCACAGGAAAACTAATTTCATTTGAAATGAACGTTTTTCTAGAAGGCATCTCCTTCCTTCAAAAAGGAATAATGTCTTTGTTGGAAAGTGACTTTTAAAGCTTTGAATAAAATCTTCAGGCTTTCAGTTTGAGGTTTCCCGCTACCCAGTTAAATATGTTGTATAGCTTTTGCGATGCGTGTGTTATTTTTGCAACTCTCTCTACAAGAAAATGCAGCTCTTCTTCTGAATTGTAAATTTACACTGGACTCTACATATAGCACATTAGGTTTTTTGAAATACATTTTGAGCAGTTGTTCTGACCCTATGTCTGTATTCCTGTTTTGGCTAACTGTTTTTCCTGTGACATATATCAGTGGTATTGCACCATACTGTGTATCACCAACCTTCCTGCATTTGTGAAGCAACAGTCAGCTGAGGTTGGCTTGGCACAAAAGGCAGCATTCAACAGGTAGTTTTGTGAGCACTTGAATTAATGGCTCTGCTGCATAGATTCTCTGATGAGGGTAAGTTGTGCTGTAGTCTTTCCAAGTGAGGCAATAGTACAATCTCCCTTTTCTTCCCTTGCTGCTTGTTTGCATGAAATTTAGAGGAACTGAGTGTTTTGGGGTCCTGTACTTCTCCGTTCAAATAGGCATTGAATTGGCACAATGGTTTCAGAACTGCTGCTGAAGAGGGGAATAGTCACATGCCTGGGATGAAAGTAATTAATACTGTATTTTAGATTGAACAGAATGAATGGATTGCCTAAATACCCTTGCTGAACCACTCACTTGTCACTCCTAAGGCTTTTTAATTTTAGAGACCCAACATTTCATTGTAATTGACAAAGTTTCAATGACAGACTCCAAACCAAAAGCAAAGCATTCAAAATAGTGAAAATGCAGGCCTCTCTGGAAGTTATTCATATATCAGAGGGTCTGGATATCACTCATCTGGAAAGAATACAAAATTTGCCATATGTTTCTTCTGTAAAATGTTTGTAATGATATATCACAGGTATTTAAATATTGGAAAACTGGCCAATTTCCATGGTATTTAAAATATATTGTGGTGTACCATGTAAGCTAAATTGTAAGGAAACCAGCCAATTTTCTAAATTATTTTTAAAATCTTCAGTGCGTTATGATATACACATACCATAGTATGTCTAGTAAATACATATTTATGCAATATGTTAGGGAAACATATACCCCTAAATGTGTGTATTATATATGTATACATAGATGAACTATTTTTTTTTTCCTTTTGAGTTCCTTTATTTATTAACTTAACACACAGATGAGCCTCCAAGTGCATGCCAGAAATGCAAGGTTGTTTAGCCCTTAATGATGTTGTTAATAATCTAAGTAAAAGAAAAACCTGAATTTTAAAATCAAAAGTCATTGCTGATGTGGTCTCGAAGCAGCAGAGCTCTACTTGTGCATGCACTGGGGCATGGAGATGGCTTGTCACTTCCCAACTTTCTTTAATATTATTTCTGGAGCTATAGTAAGTAGAGTATTTTGTCTGCTCATCTGGACCGGTCTTCAGGCTTGTGGAGACCTGTCTGTGAAAAGAGCTTTTATGTTGTGTCTCCAAGTTGTGTTGCCCTTTTGTGCCTCTGCCCCCCTGCCAGCCCTCTAGTTACATGTGTTGTAAGGATACTCAAATGAATTTCTGAACAACTTTAATAATAGTAGACTAGTACAGTCCACTATTCAGACAGAAAGTCTGAGCAAAGGCAGATACAGCCATGATGGTGTTGGGATAAATGGAAAGACACTGCATCTGCTTACTGCTTCTCCGAAACGTAAACTGGTGTAACTCAGGAGGAGAAGTAGACAGGCTGATCCAATCCTGCTACTGTATTGGCTTTTGTTAACTAAATTGTTTTTAATTTAAGCTGTTATAAGGGAGATTAGAGTTAGCCTTTAACATGGTGGGTATAGATTTTTCACACTGGTAGCTTAGGTAGTGCCCTATTGTATTTATTGTATAAACTCTTTTGAGTTTTATTGAACCACTGTGGGGGGGGGGAAATGGATTCAGTGTAAACCTAAAAGGAGTGGTCGGACAAATTTCTGAGTTGTAGTAGCTACTCTTGCTCCATCTTGGCTTTCTATGCTAGCAGATGTATATTGGCAGGAAAGGAGTAAAGATGGGAGACTTGGGAGGTATTTTATACTCACGAAAAAGAGGTGGTGAGCATAACTGTCAGGGTGGACATGTGGGTGTGTGTGAGAGTAAATGGTCATTATGGACCTCTTGTAACTCTGATGTGTAAAGGGTCTTCTGTTAAACTTCAAGGGGAGTTCCAGACATTGATCAAGGACAATATGTGTCCTTAAATTCCCCTTCTGATCCATTCCTCCTGACTCATTAATCCACAGTAATTTAGATTTATGTCTTGTGCCTTCAAGAATGGTTTTCTGCCCCTGTTCTTAGGGCATCCCTTGCAGTGTGCCATGTGAAATGTCCCTGCTTGGTTTCATTTGGTGGGACCTTACTTTTCCTGTTTCTCACCCCCATCCCCACCCCACCCTCTCTCCCTGGTAAAAGTAACCTGCCCCAGCAGCACAGGCTGCAGCACATTTTTACATGTCTGCTGTTTTCTTCCTCTCTGGAAGAAGCCAGCAAGCTTCAGTTCTGTGGCATTGCTCCGGTAGCGTGTTGGCAGGCACATGAAGCAGATTCTTCAGTCACCCTTAACGCCAACAGTGAGATTTATTATCTCCATTGCTCTTAGGGAAATTAGCCTAGGGAATTAATTTATGGTGTTTTGAAATGCTGTTGTCTTACCGAGTGATTGCTTGCTTACACCCAAACTCCCTCTTACCTTTGGTCACAGCGATTGCGTGTTTAATGTGTGCTTTAACAGGGGCAATTAAAAGGGCACAAGAGAAACACAGTCACACTCTGGGCCATTTATGGCATTTGATCCTTGTACAGCAGGAATGACCCCCTCCAGCTCACCTTCTCTCTCAACATTCTATCTGGGAAGAGAGATAAATTCACAGTTAATAAAGATAAGACTCCCTTTGTGAACTTGTGAATAGCTCACAAGTTGCAGTTCAGTTTCTAACAGCAGGATGCAGCAGTATCTCATAATTCCATGGACCAAAAGGAACCACCGTTGAGGGAAGAGGAATTGGGGAGTCTGAATACCTGGGTTTGACCGTACTGGAGAGAAAGATTAAAAGGGTTACAGTCCTCTGCATTAGCATACTATTGATAAAGTCCTTTCATTTCCCATGGTACACACTGCAACCTTTTTCTGATTCTTCAGCATTTCCATATGTAATGGTGCTCTTGGCAGGGAAGACTAGTGTGGGCACATTGCTTATCCAAGCAGCCAAGATGGTGTTGAAAACGGAGCGGTGACTCTTGCCCTTCTGTCTCCTACATTATTCATATTTGTATTATCATTAATGAATGATTTATGGAACCCATTTTGCAAACCACAAACCCATTTACAGCAGTATAAAGCAGTATATATGTAAAACAAGCCCACACATACATACACACATAGGTCCTTATCCTGTGCAGAAAGGCAGTCGCATTTGAGATGGAAACTGACATTGGTTACAAAAATGTACAGAAACTATTTTAGAGAGAAAGCAGGGAGTCCTATATCCCAAGGAGTCAGAGAAGGATCATGAATAAGTAGAATGTAATTATTCTGAATTGTATTTAAACATCAGCTTTCTCTTGCAGAAGCACTATAGTGCCTATTATATAGTTTGACTCAGACTTTCTACTGAGCAAAATGGCGTAACATCAAGTGGATATTCCCCCTGCAGGGAGTTTCATCTCCTGTACCTGGCCAGGATGTTGAGAGGGTTATTTCATCACAGTAATGGAGATATATGTGTGAGATACAGTGCTTGTCTAATATGAAATTAGACACCCACAGTTAAACAGCTATCTTGGGGTTTTGTATCAAACCACACATCTAGAGGTCCCCAAAGGGCTTGTTTTCCCATAGTTTCTGCACTGTATGCAATACCTCTCACAGTGTTTCTCTCCTTTCATCCCAGCTCACACTTCCAGTTCTTTTTCTTGGAAAGGTACTTCAGGAGCTCCTCTTGAACTTCCTTTTTGCTTCAATCATAACTCATAGCTGGTTGGATATGTTTAATATAAGGTTTTTATGGATTACCTACCCCTGTCACATGATAGCATTAAACAAAATTAAATTAAAAATCCAGCTGATGGTAGAAAACATGTGGTGTGAGAGACTGTGAAGGGGTGATTATGGTCACTTGTTCTTCATGCAAACAGGTTGTATGCCCGTCATTTTGGACTTGTACAAAATGTACTGGTCAGTCTTTTCACCGTAAGCATAAACAGTAGCTCTGAGGTCTTCATGTATCGCGGTGTAAGGATAAACATCCTCGCCTGTATTTAAACCTACATCTTCCTCTCTGAATCAGATAGCATAGTGACAATTGTGTGTGTGTGGCTGTTTGTTTATTTTTATTTTGTGGCATGGAGCACTCATGCTAGGTTGGCTTATGATGGAATATCTCAATCACTGGCATATCACATGCAGGTTACATCAGTGAAGCTGAAAGCTCTCTCTGTAGTTATGCCACACAGGTTTACCTCCATGCCTATAAAACCACATCCACCAGGGACCTCATCAATGCAAATACACTCAAGAGCAGCTAATGAGGATTTTAATTTAGCTTTAAATGCCTTTGGTGCTGGGTAGGTCTTTATGGCACCAGGCAGGGAAACCTCTGAAGCTCTGGCGGCTTTCACCATAAATGTCACTGCACCATATTTATTATTTGTTTTAGCTGCATTTCTAATGACCAAAAAGCTCATTTCTCAAATTACACCGATGCTGTGTGTTACTTACCAGCACCTTGGTTTGTTTAAAATACAGTGCAAAATGTGGGAGTTGGCCAGGAATAATTTTCCCTTATGGGACTAAATGTGAGAGAGGAGGAGAACTGACAAGCATCTTTAGAGAGATTGTGAGGAAGACCCTAGGAAGGTCCTGACTTTACTGGATGACAGGATTTTATGGAAGTGTGGGCCGAGGTGTACCAGATACCTGTGATCATCTATCAGCATGGATCCTTTGGAGGACTTTCCCCAGGGTTGTTTGATAAAGAACATTTTGCTATATGTAGCTGAGCCAGACTTGGAAGATTAAGGTTTGTCTTGCCAATGTTTTATAACTGCCCAGATATTTGCAGGCAACGATTACTTATTAATGTTGCTGTTACATTGACTGTCACCTTTCATTCTAATTCCTTCAATCCTAAGTGAGTCATTATATACTTCAGAGCTGACTTCAACCTTTCTTAAAGCTTGTGTTTGCCAGACCCTGTCAATCGGAGATTTATTGCCCTGAGGTGGTATTTTCCAGCCTTGGTCCATAACTGGTCTCTTTTACGACAGGGTAAGAGCAGACTTTTCGTAGGCTCACAGTATTGATGCTTGTTTGAGGTCTGGGGCACCTGTCTTAAGGTGTTACATGCTCCCATTATGAGGTAGTTCTGGTGCTGCTCCTCCTCTTTTTTTTTTTTTCTTCTTTTCTTTTTTGTTTTTCTTTTCTCCCCCCGTCCCCCCTTCTCTCACACCCTTTCCAGGTTCCCCTTTGCACCATCTTTTCCAGCTTATCTCCTACCCGTGGAGTGCCTAGAAATTCTGACTTTTCTTCACCTTTTCTCCATCTGCAGTCCTCTTCTTCCACAACCTCTATCTCTCCACCATTTTCCACAGTCCCAAGTTTCTGTAACCCAGTTTGTCCTGCACAGGAAAATTATATCTGGTCATATTTTGGGAGCTAGCAGAAAGTAATGTCAAAGTCACCAGCAGGCTATGATTTAAGGTTACAGTATCTTATGTGATACATAACTTATTTAAATCAGAGGGAGAAAAACAAGATACCCAAAGCCCTTTCATCCAGACACTGAGATGCTGGTCTGTACCATCCCATGTCAGCGCTAAGTCCAGCAGTAGTAGGGCACGATGTGTTAAACAGTGATTCAGTATGCCTTCATGTCTCAGGTGCTTTGCAAAGCAAAGGGGCCTGATGAATTGCTGGGATAATATTTCTTTGCTTTATTTCCCCAACTAGTTTGGGATTTGTAGTGCAAGCTTCTAGGAGTTTGTTTGCACAGCTGGAAACTGGCATTAGCCAATGTGATTCCTTCATTTATAATGTTCTACTGACTGACACGTTTGGTAGCCTTGGTGAGCTGTCTCTCAGATCTTAGACCAGTTGCTTGGCCATTGCTGTCAAAAATGCACCGTCCCTTCAGTTTTGTGGCCAGCCTCAGCAGAGGCCAAGGATTAGGCTGTTTCTTTGAATAAGCTTTATGTGCAGACAAAATGAGGTGAAAATCCACCTTCTGGCTTTTCTTAATGGAGTTTGCAACACCTGCTTTCCCCAGGTGACAGGACTAAGTGTCCAGTAAACATGAGAAATATCCTTCTGTGTCCATACATTCAGATACTATTAAAAGCCCACTAATAAGAGCCTGTGCTCAGAATCGCAGCTTTCTCATCTGATTAATGCCTGGCTCCTGCACCCGAGACATTTTACTACTTGACAGCTGTTCTGTGGCCTATATACTAAACGAGTCAGAAATCTCAATTTGATCATTACAGGGCTTGCAACTGCATCACAGAATCCACTCTCACAGTTTGACAGCCTGGAAGGAGATGTTGTAGATCTGGAGTCAGATGAATTCCTCTTGGAGTTTTAGAAACAGGCCTGCAACGCCAGGCAGAGGTGGAGAACTAGAGACTTGGCAGGGAAAGCCTTCACTTCCCAGGCATGTGTGTTCTGTTTGAAGGCTGAATTGAAAGCAAGTTTTTCCAGCCCTTTAAAACTTCAAGAAATCCCTGCCTCTATCCTACCTTCCACCATGAAAAAGTTTCCTTCCTAACACCTGTTTCAGCCCAACACAGAAGCCTGTGTGTTGACCTGTCCAGAGAGACACAGTGGGCTGGCAGGAGCCACCTCACAATACCTCAGCAGTTAACACCTCAACTCTTAGTGAAAGCAGCTGTTTTGTTCCATGCATCATAAAACCGAGAACAAACTTTTACACTTTTGTGCCGAGAGAAGGGATAGATATTCCTTATCCGCTTCTCTGCCACTCTGCAGCACACCCCAGCTATTATGGTCAAATCTGTTGTTATCAGGTGAGCAATAAGGAGGAGTGTGAATGGAGATAGGTGATGGGATGGGCACTGTGGCAACGAACAAGTTATTGCAGGTTTGCTGGCGCCGTCAAGTCTGTATCGGCTTGTTTCAATGGCCGTGCTGGAGCGGAGAGAGGCAGGCACCATGCTGCTACTGGGAAAGCTGAAGTCAGATGGCTCTCTCATCTGCATGCAGGGATGAGTAAACAACATACAATGTGCACATTGATTTCCAGCCCTCGCTGTCGCCTGCCCTCATTTATGGTGGGGAGGTGAACTTTACCTTTCATTTGTTTGCCATGTCTCCCTTTTTTATTTTCCCTGTCAAAACCCAAAGCAAGTCAAGCGTTGTTCAGCCAGTGTTGTAGTCTTCCTTCTCAGAGTCTGTGTGTCCTCCCCAAAATCTTCCATGGGACAATATCCAAGCAATTCAGGAGCATCTGTCTATATGCTGCTCTTAAAAGGGTCTGTGTAGGAACGCACCATCTTGCTCAACAGACCAATGTTCATCTGAAAATCAGAACCTGTGTTACCAGATGTGTAAAGAGAGAGAATTCAACTTGAATTTGAAGTCTAAGGTTGTCTTTGCAAATCTAGCTTTTAGAACTGTGTTTTTGTTAGTCAAGTATCTTGCAGTGCAGTAACCACAGAGAGATGAGAAACATGGGAACTTGGTATATCAAGGGTTTTTTTGCATGTGTTGTGAGACCAAGATGCGCAGAAAATTAATGGCAGAGCTGGAAGCAGAATTGTGTTCTCTGATCTTTGGAGAATACATTTAAGGATTTAGGGACATCACATGACTGAATTACCTGTTTCTTTGAAAAACTTTCCTGGAAAGAGTCATCTCTCTTTAATTAAAACACCACACAGCTTAAATTTTTAATGCTAATTAAGGATGTAGCTTTTTACATTTTCAAGGACCATCTTTTAATATTGTCAATTGATGTATGTTCAGAGTTAAGTTGACTAACAAGATTGAAAGAAAGAAGGAATTGTCCTTAGAAAAGAACGAAGGAAGAATCTTCTAGCAGTAATGAGGTGAGAGATGCTCAGACTGTGGGGCCATGTTGGTATGATCCAAAGCCCCGGAAATGCAAAACCTTCTTGTGAAAGCTGGGAAAGTTTGTCTCTAGTTCTGATCAGTGTGAAGTAGATCCAGATTTATTACCTAGAGCATTTCTTCATTCCAGGGGTATTACTATGTGACAGTACTGTAAAAGATGGAAATGACAGATGATTGAAAAGGAAAAGAAATGCTTAACTTGGAAATAAATTGCGTTTCTCTTTGTCATAGGAAGTGCTTTACTAAATGGTGCTTCTTAATCTACTTTCCAATTTCTCTGTAGACTCTAGATAATCTTTGTTCTCAGGTATTCTGAATAGATCTGACTACTGAGTTCTGACAGTCTTCAGTAACTAAAATGCTCCATTAGCTAATTGCTCAGTGACAGTCACCTTTCTGGGTAAGTCCACATGACAGCCACATAAATGCCAACTTAGTGCTTCCTGATTAACTTTATAAGCCATTTGCTGTATAACTTTAGTCCTCAAATAACAGCACCAGTACCTTTGGCTTCATATGACTTTGTGAGTCACAGCTGGTCCAGTGGACAGGCTTTGCTTGTTTAGAGGCAACAAGTAATGTCAGCCTCCTTTACAGGAAATACTGGAGGAATTTCTTCAGGAAACCCAATCAACACTACATTGCTCCAGCAATGCCATGGTGTGTTCCTTAACCTTGCAAAGGAACACCCTGCTCGTGACCTGTCAGTGGAATAGACTGTGATATATGTAGATACGAGATTAAAAAAGTGATGAGCGGAAGAGGAAATATAAGATGGACTGACTTGTATTGGCCAGAATGGTGTTACTTTGCTGGCGTGGTGTTGTCTCAGAAGCAGGGCAGCCTAAGGTAAGAGTACAGAGGTGGCTGGCAGTATGGGAACTGTGCTTCTCCCTCTGTTGCAAGTATGTCCAAGTCTCAGTGTTTTTGACAACAAAGTGTAGAGGCAGGCATTGCAATAGAAGGGCTCTCGCTGTCTGCAGGTCTCTAGGTTGTAATTAATACTCACCCTTACTATTTGTGCATCTGTGTGATTTGGGCTCATAACCATTTCCCGTACTGGGTTAGTCCTAAGGCCCGTCTAGCCTAGTATCTAATAATGGGTCTCTTGGGAGAGAATAGAAAGAAACAGGACAATTATAACTGATGCATCCTAGCTTCCTGAAGTTGGTAGCCAAGGTGTCAGAAGGGTTTTAAGTCCTGTGCTGAAATGCACATTCCAACAACCTAAGTAGTGGAAAAGAAATGTAATAAAACTAGGCCTTGTTGGGAGGGTAGTTGATGCTTCAGGTCTTCTAAGAGTTTTCCCCGTTCTTTAAGCCATTGTGTTTTCCTTTTAACAGTATCTAGAATAACCCCCTGCTATTTTTAATTTTCTTACTATTTTTAATTTTGCTATGCCTGGGACTCTACTTCAGTATTTAGCCAGCTGATTTATGCCTAGGCCAACTATGTAAGCTGTGGGATAACAGATCTCCAGGGTTTGATACCCTTCCCTCCTGTAGTTAGTTAAAGACATAGGGCAGTGTTGTGGAGTCATGATTTAACCCACCAGCTCTGGATGGGAGTTTAAGCACCATTTAGTGCCTCAGCCATGTGCTTCTGATCTGAAGATAACAAGGAGGTTAAGTAACTGGAGCCAACCTGGATAGAGATCAGAACTATGGCTTATGCGGGTGTGGCCCATAAACTTTTATGATAGCCTTAGATATTACTTAGAGGTTTGTGGCTATCTTGTCTTGGATCTTCAAGGATCTGTCTTTTGTAGGGGGAGATCACAGTTACAAGTGGTTGTGTTGCAAAAGACCTTAATAATCCTGGGTTTACGCAGAGGATTTAGGCTGGCTGTGGGCTTTGCTTTTGTATCTGTGGAGATTTCAGTAGAGGCAGGAGAAAAATGAATGCTGACACTCTTAGAAGTAGAAAAATCCTCTCTGTTCCTGGTATTGCACTGTGCTAATTATCACATGGGTTGGGGTGTCCTGTTCATTGCTTACAACCCCCAAAACATTCATCTTTCAGATGACAAGGCTCAAGAAAGAATTAAGCATGCAGGATGCAAAGCCTAATGAAAGTTTAGCTTCAGCAAACATTGAATGAGAATGAACTTAAGAGAGGCTCAACAAGACTTTCTGTTGAGAAAAAAAGAGGACAGTTTAACTGAGGAATTTTCCTGTTATTTCTCTTTTGATATCTTCCACTTCTGCTGGTTTTTAGGACCCCTCTCTAGTCCAGTCTTGTTCAAGCTCCTGCAAAGAGCAGTTTTGTCTGCCCAGTGTAAAGCATGGTTTAAGTCCTGACAACCAGATTTTAAAGACTGCTTAATTAGATGTTTCCTTCTCACCCTAGGGCGAAGTAAGTTTCTGGAACCATCGTAAAGGCTGATTGGGAGTAAATGTCATCCCAGTGACAAGAGAAGTATTGTGATCATACTGGTTTTTTCCTAGTTTTTGCATGAGTCTTATGTCAGGCATTTGCATAAAACAGAGGTTGCCTCAATTGATTGTCTGTGCCTGTGTTTCCTTACATGGTTGTGCAGTGTTGCTCCACACTCACCACTCAGAGTTGTTTTAAATTTGGTGACGGTTGATTTATGGTGAAATGTATAATGGTAAACCAAAAGCAGCATAGGCTCTGGGGTATAAGCCTAGTGCTGTTTCCTCCGAAGTTAGTAATGGTAATCCTGATGACTGGTTGAAAAAAAGCATGCAACTGTTCTACCACCCCAGAGCCTTTTCCTTCTAGCAAAATTTCTGCAGCCTTTGGTGCAGAAATATTGCGATCTCTATCTCTTTGCCCTTTTTTTCCTCATGGGTTCTTTTGCTTTTGCTTCCTGTGCCTCATTTGTTCCACTGTTCAGAATTATAAATAGTTCTGGTAGTAAAACATACCTACTGGGGGGATGTATAGGCTATTCTTGCAGTTCTTGTTGCTTTGACATATTGTTTGAATCTGTTATGTCTTCCTCTGATTCTGAAGAGATGTGAAAAGACAAGTAATACAATGGGTAAATATTTTAGCATACCAATTTGAGCACTTGAGACCAGTTTTTTAATGTTCTCAGTATTGTTGTGTCATTTTCACCTAGATAATGCAGTGTCTTCAGTGCTCCAAAGGATCTGAAATCTATAATATCAAGTCAGATTTTGGGTGATGAACACTTGACTCTCTGTCCCTGAGCTTGTTCGAAAATCTGGTCCTGGAGTCTAGCCTTGCTGTGCTGCTGCCTGGGTTTCAAATACCGCTGAGAGAAGTGAAAATGAATGTTACTCTGTTGCCCTGAGGAAGCTCATCTGCCTTGCATCAGAGAGCCAGATGGCCCAAGGTTTTACTCACAGCTTCTGAAGCCTTACACTTGATTGATTTTTGGATAGGATACAGTGCGATGTGGGTCTCCCATTCTGCTGCAGCCTTTGCCGCAAAAACTTAAATCTCAGCCCCTCAATTCTGCTGAAACAGTGATGCTTAATATATCACTGGACTTTACCCAGAATTTTCAGATTCACACTCATTGTCCAAGACGTTGTAAGAACATGCAGCCTCTCCAGGTATGCAGTTATTGGGGTAGGATGGACATGCAGCAATGATGTGATATTAGTGATGGCCTCAGGAAAAGTGTTGTCCTGTCATACTGTCAGAGCTAAATGACATACTCCAGCAGAATGATAGTAGAGATCTGACTTACCTGAGCCTGATCTTCTGCTAGTATAAAGACATTACAGCTTAACTTTACAGGTGACGTGCCTTGGCTGAAGATTTTGTCAGACATTTAGCAGTGATGCTCCTGGACTTCTACAATGTTCTGAAACATTTCCATAGGATTTAATATGAATGAAATGAGTAAGGTTTTCAGTTGAAAGTTAATAGATAAATATGTAAATAACCTAGAGAAATAAATGGGCAGTGTTCTTCCTTCTCGACTTTTAAAAATCCTTCTGTAGAATAATTTAACAAGAACATAAATGAGATATAAATGAGAGGAACATGAATCCATACTATAGTTTTTGCACTTGACAAGTTTATGCTTTGCTCTTTTTTTCTATATACCTTTTCTACTACTGTACTTAGCAATGCTAATTTGAATAGCACAATAATCCTGTGGCCATTATTTTCACTGTTCTTAAGTCGCAGCCGTTAGTGCTGAGCTGACAAAGGGATCCCTACGTTCAGAGTCTATACTTACCTTTGAAAAGCTCTCTGTGAATTGCAGCTGTCAGCTGTCCACACAAATTTTCGATAAGTATGGGCAAATGTCTCTTCATTATCTTAAAACACATTACAATATTAAGTTATTACAATAGCAACTAGAAGGCGTAACTAAGATTGTGTCCCTATTATGTGTACCCAGAATGAGTGACGGGTCTCAAAAATGGAAAAAATCACATTTTAGAAAGACAAAAGTAAGATTCTTATTGCCATTTCACAGATAAGAAGACCGAGGAACAGTCAGTTATGTGCTCGTTGTCACATAGGTTGTATGACAGAGCTGAAATTAGTGTGTCCAGTTTAAGGCCTTAAAATCATGGCTTTCTCCTCTTGCTGGGTTATTTCTTCTCAAAACTGCTGCTGTCTTACATAGCAGTCCAGCTTAGCACAGGCTGTCTCTTATTTGACTCTTTCTGACAGAATATTGTGTGCTACTTCTTTTAAAAGCCTCCCGGGCTTGGAGCCTTTAGAACCACATCCCTCCTGGAGGCTGCAGTGACAGCTATGCTGGTTTGTACTGGCACTGCTTAAGAAGTATTGCAAAGGGAAGTAAACAGGGTGTAACTGATCTGAAGTGAGGGCATGTTTGTGCGATTTAAATGGTAGGGGCCGGAAGAAAACCAAAGAAGAAAAGGGCTGGAGTTGGTATTCTCACTCAATTATGTCTCCTACTCCCCACCTTTCTTCTGTCCCCACTGTTGGTACATTAAAGGCAGCTGCTTCTAGTTGGCATTCACTTACTGAGACAGAATGTACGCGTCAATTTATGACAGAATTTTTCCTCTAGGCAGAAAATCTTTTGTAGGAAAGGTGAGATTCTAAGGGTTCTGGACTGAAAAAAGAAAGAAAGAAAAAAATCCTACCTGAGTGACTGAGAAAAGGAAATCTGGTTAGAGAAGGCGCACTCTGGGCTGGGGAGATTCTTCATGTGCTGCTGAAATCAGATTTCCTTGGAGACTGTGGCGGACATTGTGACATTGAATTACATTTTCCTTTACATTTGTATACCGAAAATAAACCCTGCCTAAGTCATTCAGTGTCTTCTTGACGGTTTAGAAGCAGTCAGGATGACAACAGCTACTGGTCAGAATTGTCAGAATCAAGCCTTATTATCACAGCTTGCAGTACTTGACCTGGAGACCTGGCCAGGAGGAGACATTCAATAGGGTGCCAAATTCCTTTTGAATTAAGATCTTGCATAGAGAATTCATGCTTCCTAGAAGATGCTCTTCCTACTTATAGATATTATCAGGGTAATACTGTTAGTAAGGTAAATCTTGGTGATGAGCTGGGCATTGCCAGTTCCCTACTCCAAAGACCTTAAAGGGTAATAAGAATTACAAGGTATGTTCATTCCTTTGTGAGAGAGGGTTCAAATGAGTGAGAGAGAGAGAGTATGGCTGTTAGTACTATAAAAGTCTGAGACGGTGAGTTTTGTAGAGCCCTTCTTTGACAACAGGTTTGTAGAGAAGCTCCACTTGTGTATTTTTACACATAGGAAAAGGCTTGGTTTTCAGTATTGCTCATCTGCAATTATAACAATGTGGACACATATTTTCATGCTAAATGTGAGCTGAAGATTTAACAAACTTTTAAACTGGACTACAGCTTTATGTTCCCTGCTGTTTAGTATTGTTTAGTGGCCAAGTACAGGGAACAGAGGAGTGCATTTTAAAAGTAAATGGCAGCAATACCCCAAGTGAGATATAAATGAAATGGGAAGTACAGTCCTTGCAGATATAGCCAAAGGAAACCTTTTGAGAAATGTCTAAGATACTTAGTCCCATATGCAAATTTGAGGTGAATGTTAAGACACAGATTTTAATAAGTGTTTAGATGGCTCATTCTTGCTGGATTCAATGGAAGTGAAACATCTGGAAGCTTGTGAAAACCTCATGGACCAATAAATTCTCCTGTCCAGCCTCAGTGCCCGTCATATGCTGTTAGTATCCAAAGAAAGGTTAGTGCTTTGTTACTAGGACCAGCCCCTCGAGGATGTTGAGAGCTTGGACTTCTTGTCCATGGTAAGTACCTGCCTTCCTTGCTTCCTTCCTTCCTTTCTTTCATCCATCTGTCCCTCCCATCTTGCTAAATCTGATCAAGACCTGAGAAATCATCTTGGTACATGTTTCCTCCAAACTGTTTGTCCTTTTTTTTCCATTGAAATCAGAGTTTTTTACGAAGTTTTTAGTTAAAACTATGACTTATCTTTCAGATGTGCTCAGTCCTCTAAATCAGGAGAGAAATGTTTGAAAATACTTGCAGGAAGGCAGAACAGATAGGTGTCACAAAACTGTAGGACCTTCATGTATAAATCCTTTATCAAGGTCTTCAGATCTGTCCAGATGTAATCAGATCTTGTGTTTTTGAGAATCCTGAATATTTCTGTGGAGAAATTCTTAGTTTTCTATGCAGGCTAGGTTTTCATCAGCACAAAAAGAAGCTAGAAAGAAGTTGTTTTAAAAATACTGGCATATCTAGATTTTTATCAAATCTCCATAAAAAAGAAGTGGGTTTGGCCTAAAAACTGTATACAAATAAGATAAATCTTGTATCAGTGCACAGCTTATAAAAAAATGAATTATTTTTAGCCCAACATACAAATACCTGCCTTTTTATTTGTTAAGGGTTTGTTTTGTTTTGGGTTTTTTTCATCAAAAAATAAACTATAGACAGAGCATGGGAAGCAATAAATCTGGGTGTGTCATTCATAAGTGCTCTAACAAGTTCACATTGCATAATGGTATGAAATTCCTCTGGGAACATATATTTTTATATACATGTCAGAGGTCTAAAAATAGGTTAATAGAATAAACCATAGTGTTAGATAAGAGAAAAAGGGTTTTCCAGTTTGTTTTATTGTTCTGTTTTGAAATGAAGAATTGTAATCTGAATGGGGAAAAGTTGTTTTTTTTAAAAAAAAAGTCACAGAAACTGAGCCAGAGTAGACTGGATCTAATGAAACTAATAAACTAGGGGACTGATCCATAAAGCAGTTTCTTAATGTTCCTCTGGAAATGACTGGTAGTCTTCCCATTTGCTTTAGCCAGAGTTGTGTCAAACCCAGCAGTTGTGAGGGGCAGTGGTGGTTGGTTTCCCTTCTGAGTAGGCAGGAGATGACGCATTGTGGAATGGTTTGGTATCTGCTCTGCCAGCGTTACCTGTTTGTCCCTTGAAGGGTGAGACAGGATCCAAACTTTCAGTGAGATAATGTGAATGTTTAGCACTTTCTATCACTGGCTTTCAAAGCGTTTACAAAAGTAGTACAAGTGATGCTATTTCCCCAGTCTAAGGATGGGGCACTAAGTCTCAGAAGAATGAGGCCAGAAGTGCTGTGCTACTTTGACAGCTGTCAAGGCCCAGTCTCCCATAGTTGGTCATCAGCAAAGCTGGAGATCACATTCACATCTGTCAACCCCACGTAGGAGCCCTGGCCATGTGCCATAGTGAATTTTGTGAAATCAACGTCTCCCTTCTTGCTTTGTTACCAGCTGCATGCAGCTCATGTGGGATGTCCCTGAGTTGCGTGTGCTGGAGTTCCCATCCCCAGGGCAGTGTCTTTTGAAGCATGGCTGCTGGGATGGGATTTGGACAAGGAGACAGGAGTTCCTTGCGCTGGTTCTAGTGGAAAACAGGAAACGGGCAGGGTGGTGCCTCCTGTCCATGCCAAACTTAGGGCAAGCGGCTCCTTTATTCATGCTATTGCTAAGCTTGCCTTTGATATTTATGTTTCCTTGAGGTGGAGCAGTGTTATGAGGTTCCATTTGAAAAGAAGTATCTTGAGGGGCTGAATACATGTCTGCACACGGGGATGCACATACACCTTCACTCACAGGTACACAAGCCTCAGTGAAGTCAGGAGAAATGGCTAATTTTCTGTGCCTCTGAAAAACTGCTGTTTATCAACTATGGATGAATGGAAGACCATTTTTAAAAGATAATGTCTGTCTTATTTATAATAGCCTAATCAGGCAGATCAAGAGAGCCTTTTTACTCATGTTTTCTAATCAGAACATACCACAAAGTCTGTTTGCTTTTCTCTTAAACCTCTGCTGTCCAAATGGAACATATGGTATCTTTGCAGTGGCAAAGGTGAATTGAAGTCCTCGCTCCTGTCATCAGAGAAAAAGCTCAGGAAGATTTAGAAAATAATGGTGTCATTCTGCTGCAGTCCATCAACTGAAAGTGCTGGAGCCGCCTGTGTGCTTGAAGGTAGATCTGGCTCCTCTCTTAGTCAGCACTGTCATGCAAGCTAGAAGCAAGGGGTGTGCAGTGGCGGACATCCATTAGCTCATAATGAATAGCATGTAAGCAAATTACATGATAGAAGACTTCTGTAACCTCAGATATAGTGGGGAATGTTCACATCAGAAAGAGGAAGAAAGTCACTGACTTCACTGAGGATGGACATTGCATTTGTTTTAGATTGCTGTCATGGGTGGAGTCAGTTCTTTCTAATTTTGTGCTGAGAGGTCTTCTTTCTACATGTTCTGGCAACTAACCTGCTTTTCAAGAAATTGGACTCAACAGGCCAGCATTTTTGTTAAGAAATGGACAGAATAGGTTTGTGTATATGAGTGAAGAAGAAGAGGCAAGTATTTACTTAATTACCTTTCAGTTATACACATCTCTGTCGTGTATAAATAGCATGAAGAGTTAAGCCTCCTTAGTCTTTCTCCTCCTTCAATTCTACAGTGACTGAGTGATGACTGTGGTGACTCCCCTCAAACAAACACCTCTCCCCCCTCCACCTCTGTGCAGAGATTCTTCTCCTTCCCTTTCTTTTTTTGCCAAGATAAACTACGTGTGTAAATTGGATGAGCACTGAGTACGTTAAGGGGTGCTAGGGGAAGGACAAAAATAAGACCCTAATTAATAGTTTTGTAACTAAGGGAAGAAGGGAAGAATAATTTGAGGAATAACAAGAACAGCTTTTCAGTCTGTTACTGGTGTGTGTTTGTGCATGTAGTTGTACACTAAAATAATTCCAGCTGTCCTTCCTTCTTTTAATAATGGTTCACTGCTTTCCTGTTGTGGGGCCATATTTGGACAAACATTAACCAGATCAAAGCCTAATGTATAGTTATGATGGCTCTGATTCAGCAAAGCACTTAAGCACATTGTTTCATTGTAACTTCAATGGGACATGCTTTGACTTCAGCAAGATACAAGCATTGCTTCAACCGGTGACAGGAGAAATGACTGTATGACTTGGTGGGGGGGTGTGTGGCATGCTTAAAAATCAAAGGTAAAGCTAGTTCCCATTCTAAAGAATGATAATTGAATGTTCTTCCTGCAAGGTATTGCTGTTGGACTAAGCACTCCTTTGCCTTCCTTGATCTCAGCCATACCTATCATGCAGTGTTTTAATAGCTGGAGTAGTAGAGCTAGCAGAAGTTGTGGAAACCATGGGATTCCAGTCAGAGGAAAGTATGACGGAGGAATAGCATGAAAGAAGAATGGGAATGTACCCATGACCCAGGGTCTCAGACCTGATAGTGTCACAGCAAAGATCCGTCTATCACCAGAAGCTGTCTCTGACAGTGCCTTACAGCAGGTGCTTAGAGAAACAGTTTAAGAAATAGGAAAAGTACTTAAGGCTCCTTCCCCTGCTGCAAACACTCAGGTGGTGGGAGTCAGTGGCCTGGGGACTTGGTGAGCTGCACACTACATGTGGACCGTAATGTTTGTTTTGTACCCGGAATACAGCAAGAACTCCCTTCAGACTGAGAGGATTTAATCCTGAGGCTGGAGTGATTTCACAGGAGACAAAGTTTCACTGTTTAGTAAGACATGAGGAAAAGAGGCTGAAATTATTTTTGCTGGAATCCCCCTGTTAATTCCTCCTTCTTAATGGCATAAAATCTTAGAATACCGTTTTGTTGTCTCATCCAGGCCATTAAAGTGTAATAAATTGTGGCAGCTTCTAGGTTTTAAGATACTTTTTTTTATTTTTAGTGGATGGGCTACACAGCCTTGGAAACATTTGGAATTCCCCTTTGTGATTATATGTGAGTTATTTATAGTAAGTACTTATTCTGATGTCAGAGTCTACATCACAGTTTGAGAACTGCTGATCTGAAGGTGGGTGTGTAGTTCCATTTAGAAGTTTTAGTCACTATGTTTGCCATTGCATGTTCTGTCTTTTAAACCGCTGTCATGAGTGAATAGAAGCAGTTTGTGGGCACATTGCCACTGCTGCACAAGACAGTTTTGCTTTGCTTTAAGCACTCGCTCTGGAAGTGCTTTCTGAATTGAACATCATTATCATCAGCATAATCACATGTATTGTGCCTGTGATGGGCCAAACTCTGTCCTTAGGTACAGGAGTAGAAGCGTGGAGAAAATGGAGACATCAGGGGAGGAGAGGGAGGGGAATTTAATTTCCTTTGCCCTGACATTGATGTTGTTGTAAAGTCTCTAAAATGGCACCTTCTGGCTCAGAATTAAGCAGCCACAATGACATGTCTCAGTTTGTCCAGACTGGTTTTCTTGTCCAGTTAAGTAGGAGAGTCTTACGCCTTTAAAGCTTCCTGGCTCCCAGGAGGAAAATGCCAAACTTGTCAGAGAAAACAAACAGTGGCTTTCCTAGCCTGTGTGTGTTCCGATTAACGAATCTATTAGGCTATAAAACCTGGGACCCCCTTTCCCAGAGAAAGAGCATACATTAGGAAGCTGTTGACAGTTCCTAAGTCTGACCCCTTGCGCAATGCTGGAGACCTATCAGCAGCTCTGAGGCAGGCAGCCGGGGCCCGTTTGTTCTAGGAGGTCTTGGAGAAGTATTTGACGCTCGGTAAATGCCAGATGCGCTGTTGTTTTAATCTGTAATGTGGGAGGCCAGAGGGAGAAAGAAGGAGGAGCTGCAGTATAGCTGAGTGGTTTTGTTCTTTTGGTGTAATCAAAATGTGTTTGGAGGCATATTACCTTGGGCTTGGATATTGTTGGCTTCCGCAAACTAAGCAGGGCCTGGTTTAGCAGTAAGTTCCTAGGTGGGTTTGCTATGGAGAATGTTGCTACAGCAAGCGACCAGAGTATTGCAATTGATGGCATTCTGTGCTTTTGGTTAAAAGGGAAGCAAGTGCCAGTGTTGGATTTGGTAAGTGCTGTGCTGATACAAGCATTAACTTCCCAAGGAGGTGCAAAACCATGGTTCTGACATTTGAGGATGTACAAAACCCATTTTACAAGAAAAGAGGTCTTAAGCCCTGTATTCTCGGTGTGTTCCAGTGAAAGCGATTACAGTCTTCATATTTCCCCTGCCCATTTTCACTTCTGCTGTTGCTTGTTAGGGATGCAGCATTTTTCTCTGGCACTATGGTATTTGTCAAGCAAAAATGCAAATAATTCCTGCATTCCTTCATACGCTGCTCAGCGTTTTTTCACATTCAGTGTGTTATGAATATTTCAGTGAGTTTCAGCTCACTGATCTGTTCTTAGTTTGGTACCTGATGCTTTGTCTGCCACAGAGCAGATAAAACAGACTGAAGTGAGGCAGTTTCAGAGCAGCAGGCTTTTGTTGTAGTTCGTTCACAGCCAGCTGTGCAGGTAACTACCAGCCATCCAGCAGTACAGCTAGCAAGGCTGGTAAAACCAGTGGTCTCTCCAACCCATCTTGTGAGTCATCACGCTTTTTGTAATTAGTAATTAAGATAACAATTATGTGTCAGTGAATAATGCGGAATGTATTGAAGAGTTACCGATACGTGACCTGACACGTTTTAGACAAATTGCTGCAGTGAAATGAACCAATTTCTTACTTTGCCAAACTGGAGAAGTTGAGAAGCAGCCTTTGCGGTTCCAGCCCACTCCCAATCTCTCTCGTTCGGTCGGTTGGTCATGCTCATTTGTCACAGGTGGGTCTCAGTGGTTCGGAGTCTAGGCTTTTTGTAGCAGGTGGCTTTTACTCTTGATATAGCACATACCATTTAGGTCAGACCCTGGGAGACCTCCAAGCAGAAATACTGAAATTCACTGTAGCGCGTTTTAATTTGCTGGATGAGATCTCTGTGTCTCCCGAACACAAGACTTGTTGTGAATCACAGCAGGATATTCTCTTAAAGAGCCCAGCAAAATGCTGCTGACAGTGTCACAGAGCAATGCTAATCCGACAGCAGATTGGTCATGGCTCCTCAGGTTACCATCCGGCTCTGTAGCAAAGGAGGCCTGTTACTGTGGGAATGAAGGACCTCGTGCTGTAGGGACACAGTCAGGGCATTAGGAGGAAGAAAATCTATCCTATTCCCATCACTTCCTGAAGCGTATGTGTCAGAATGACGCACGTACTCTTGGCTTTATTTGATGAGGGGGCTGGAAGGGGAGCAAGAAAGGAATGAGATGGTCTCAAGGGACACACGATTTGGCTCCACAGGGTCATGATGCTCTAAATGTTCATTTGGAATTACTTGAAACTAAAGGAGTGGAGAACAGTCCTTGTTGGATACACATTTGTCATCTTCGTGACTCAGGAAGGCTCTTGTGGATATTTTAGACAGACCATGGATTATGGTGGGCTTCTTGACAGCTTTTCTCAGCCTCATAAACAGACCTCAGGAATGAGACAGGAGGATCCAAGTGATGGTGGCATACGCTGTGACTGAGTACATTCTCCCAGGGTGCTTCTAGTAGGATGAATCACAGGAGAAAAGACACCAGGAGTAAAAGCATCCCTTAACACACATTCAGTCCTGCCCTAACTTTCAAGCTAAATTGCAGCGCTTCATTTCAGTGTATGCCTCAGTATCCTCTCCAGTCTGACTTAATGTTGACACAAGAAATGGAGCTTTAATCTTTTGATGAGATCCTCATGTTCTCTGGTTTTCCTTGCTCTTGGGGAAAGCTACCTATGAATGCTTTTGGGAAATGGGGGAGCTAATGATTGGAAAACATTGGGTGTGGCCTGTGAGGTTCTGTGCCAGCAAAATGGCAGCCAGCCTGTACCACCCCTTTGGAAGATAGTCTGTTACAGGACAGCAGGCAAGTCCAGCATAGTGTCATCAGAAGAAGCCCAGAAAGCTATTTGGTTTTTAGGAACGTAGCTAGATTCATGCTAGTGAATGTGCACTTAGTTTCCTGGGGAGAGAGGGTCTTTTGAATGCCCCTGTATTCGTGCTTTCCAGTGTCGTAAACAAACACGGGGCTGCGTCAGTAGCGAGGAAGGCAAGTGCAATCTGTACTGACCAAAGCTGAGTCACTTGTTGGCCAAAATCTCTTCTTTTCTGTTCTTTTCTTCCCCCCCCCTCAGGAAATACAGATATGGGTCAAATGAAGTATCTCACAAATAGGTGCTGAAATACATAGGTTAAAGCAGAGACAATGTCTCCTGCTATCAGTTTTTGAAAATATTCTAAACACTTGGACACTGGGAGAAAAAAACCAGTTTGGTATTTTTGTTTCAAATGAGAAACGTAGAAATTAACTTCAGTGTTACTTTTAAAGTTTTTTTCCCTGGGTCAAATTAAATACTTTGTTCAAGGCCAAGATGTTATTTGTTTCTGTTTTCAGTTCACTGAAAAAAATCTGAAAAAATTATGTTTGTTTTGCGTTGCTGCCCAACTAATCTCTCTTCCTTCATTTTTTCTATAATGTAAGCAAAATGCAAAAGCAGGTATTTGTGCATCTCAAGATTTAACTTCTGTTTTAACCATCCATCAGATTAACAGATGCCACAGTATAGTAATTTATTTTATTCTTCAGATGTGGTGCTGTATTTCGTTTCTCTGATGGCTTGTGAATAAGAGTTGCACGGGGAAGGAAGAAAGTAATGAAATCAATGAGAGCTTGGATTCTGTTTGCAGAGCTGTTGAGTGATTCCCTAACTGAATGGAGAGCCTGGTTGAATGAAGGTGTTAACCTTGATCTTAATACCTATGTCCCCCTTGCCATTTGAGAAGCCAACAAATGATTTGCCTTAACTCCGGAATGATGGTTTAGTCTGGGTGCTTGCTTCTCACAATAAAACTCAACTGAGAACAAATGGGAAGGAGGCCATTGGTTTCCAAAAGAGAGGATTTGTTTAAAGTGGGAAAGGAAGAATTGAATTAAAAAACAAGAGAATCACATAATCTTCCACCTCCTGCAGCCTCATCTGGTGGCTTAACCTTTGATACTGACTTTATTTTTCTTCATTTCTGTTATTGTCCTCAGAATTCTCCCTGTTTTCCCCATGGCTTGAGAGAAAACTGTGCAGTGGAGGTTTAACCTGTTTGCTGGTGGCTTCTGCTGAAGCACTGGAGCAATGTAAAACAAGCCTCATCTCTAACGTGTTTTAGTTTTTATGGGATTATTGTTTCACTTTGTAGCATAATTATTTTTTATGCTTCTTTCATCAGAAACAACTCTTGTGCATATGCATGTATTACCTGGATGTTCAAGGTGTTGTTCTGGGTGCTGTGCCCAGGTATGAATGCAGGAATTGACTCAGATTTTTAGCAACTTGTTTCCACTCCTCACCGCTTTTACGTGCCCCTGTTTCGTCTTGGTGAATCATTTTATCTCTCTGTGCCTCTTTGCTTGGCTGAACTCTTCTTACTGCAAGGTGTTTGGGAAGAGACAGTTCCTCACTTTGCTTAGGTACAGTACCTAGCACAACAGGTCTGCAGTTTCAGCTGGTGCCTCTAGGTGCTACCACAATACAAACAATAATCAATCACTGAACAACACCTTCAAGGCTCTTGGTGAAACCAAACACAATAAAAAAGTCTCCCCAGGGGCCAAATCTACTAGGCTATGTAAACGATTTTCTAGTGAAAGTGGTAGAAACCCTATCTCTTGGGACATTTAAAACTACGCTGCAGAAAGCACTAGCAATCAGTGCGTTGGGGAATAATCGTATGTTGGCAGAAGGATCGAAGAAAGAGGACTTCATTATTCTGGACTCCCTGTCCAGCATATATCACTATGAGCAAAGGCAAAATGACTTAATAGATCTCTTTCAGCTTCTGTCTGCTGCTGTCCTCCACTGTAGGTTCTCACAACCAATCAAGAAAGTAAAGCAAGCCTCAGCCAAAATGGAACATATATTTTTAACCATCCAGAAAAACTTTGATCTTTTTCTAGATTAGTTTTAGGTATATATTTAGGCCAAATCCTGAACTTCTTTGTTCAGGTTGTTTGCTCCAGCAAAACACTGGGTAAAAGTGCTCATTTGGAGAAATGTTAGTAACTAATTATGGGGAGATAATTGCGTGAAATCAGAAGCGAAACATAATGCAAAAGTCCTGGGGAAGAACTGCAGCTCAGTGCAGAAGAAAATGGAGGTAAATACAGGTAGGAGAGGGTTCCACGGAACTTGTATGTAAACTGTGTAACTGTTTTTGATTCTCATCTGCATTTTGTTTTTTTAGGTTCCCCCATTCAAACAGAACATTAATTTACCAGGTAGGTGAGCCCAGGCAGGAATGGAGTGAAACATCCCAATGGAATGAGACAGGATCATTCTATAATCCATTTTATGTTCTTGCTCACCAGCCTAATTAGATGTTGCGAAGCTGCTCCTTCCTGGACAGAAACAGCAGCTCCTGACTTCCAAGACAGTGCTAATCTCTACAACAGGCATTTTTTCAAGCTAGCCCTGCAGGTGGCACAGCGAGCCTTCTGTTTCCAAGCAACGTTAGCAGTGGCTGTCTTCCTTCTCTATCATTTTACAGTGCAAAAGCAGCTGTGATGGGAAAGACTCTTAGTATAGAAAAAAGACTAGCATGATATGGTGGCTACCAAAACACCATGTGTTTTCTCAGGCTGTTTCCAGGGCTTTCCTTTAGACAGGTACAGAGAAACCAGATAATCTTCTTTTTTGCTGCATCAAGATGTTTTGGATGCTCTTATACTACTTCCGAGCTAAAGCTGAGAAAGAATGTGCGACCAACCTCCTAAAAATCAAGATAACTTTTCTAAGTCTTACTTGCACAGTCCTTATGTATTCTCTGTCAGGCAGGTCTTGTCATCAGAAAATCTCTTCAGAAGCTATTGGAGTCAAGTGGAACTGATTTGGGAATTGTGACAAAGGTGCACTGAAAAGGGCCTTGTAGCCTGCAGGGCTGCTGGGAATTCCTGCTTATTAGTCCTTGCTCTAACTTTGCTTCTCTTTGTGGCCTTGGGCAAGTCACTTAACTTCTTAATCGCTGGCTCAATTTCTCTGCCTGTAAAATAAGATAACTATTAATATCACATACCTACCTGACAGGATTTTCTCCCCTAGTAATAATTAACATTGTAAAATACTCCTTGACTATGTTTATTTTTATTATAGTACTTCTAGATTATATTACAGTACTGACACTGTTGCTGTTGCAGATTTGAGCTCCTGTACAAGATTACACCGGAAATTAAGTCATTTTTCTAATGAGATATAAACCAACTTGTGGTTGGTGTGGTTAAGCCGAGTATAAAGCTCCTCTGCAGCGTGACAACAGTGTGAAGTAGCTGAAGCATTCCAGTAAATCTAACCCCAATATCTGTGAAAAAATTAACTACATATACAGAAGATTATTCACGATCTAATCTTAACTCTAACAGAAAGGTTAGTTATTTGAAGTATTTAATAAGTAGGACTGAAGGCTTGAGGTTTCTTTTCCATTACGAGAAGGTGTAAAGTGCACATCTTGAGTCTTATCAGGTCATGTCTTCATGCACACTTATATCTAGGATGTTCCTTGGTTCTACAATACCGACTAGACTGTAAGAAACTGAACTGGGGGTTTCTATGTTTGTGAAGACACCTGTGAGCCTAATTAATCTTTCTTTGCATTTCTCTCTCTTTTTTTCTTTTTTTTAACCACAGTAGTTGGCTCAAGTGAGAGTTGCCTAGAAATAACGTTTTCCCCTCTATGTGCAGGGAAAGAACTAAAGCTGAGACCTTGGCTTTAGGAACCAACCTACTGTTGCTTCAGCAACTAGTCAGCAAGAATTAAAAGTTTGATTTTTGTTTAGGGATGTTGTGGTTCCAATACCTTTGTCTCTGCCCCTAGAATGCTTTAATGTAAAGATTGGTACCTGACTCTTCTCCCTGTTTTCTGATCTTGTCTGTATCCATGTAAACTTTCAGTGTCTGTTACATCCTATGGCAATGAGTTCCACCATTTTAACAGCGGTCTGCGTAAAGAAGTGCTGCCTTTGGTATTGTGAACCTGACATCTGCTACCTCCATTTGATGTCCTCAAATTATTATGGAAAAGTATTATGAAAAAACAATGAATGCTTGTTTTGTACCATGTCCAAGATTCTCGTGACCTCTATCACAGGGTGGTCTTCCAGAGATGAGAAATGATAGAGATTAGATGTGAGGAGGCAAAGAAAGTGAAGATGAAGAGGGCTGGGGTTTTGTTGCTTTGTTGTTGGTTTTTTTTTTTCTCAGATACTGGCATGGGTTGATTCTAAACAATGCTAGAAGAGCCCATGATGTGGATATTTTGCAACAGCTGAATTGGTTTTGGTCCTCTCAAGACGTACCATGTCCAAGGTTAGATTAGCATGTCTGCCCCCTCCCCCGCAATGTTTTTCAGATCAAAATGTGTTGATTGATTTTAGTTAATCTGGGAGAGGAAGCATGTCTTTAAAATTTTGATTCGTAAAACCTGTGAGGTGGTGCCAGGGGTGGTTACTCTGTATTTGCAGTTTCTGGAATCTTTCCCCTGAGCATCTACTACCAGCCAGTGTAGGAAGGAAAGTGTGGATGGGGCAGAATTTCGTTTTGACCCAGCGTGGCCATTATGGTGAAGGATGATGCTGTTTGGGCCTTTCCTGAGCCAAGGCGGGGCTTGTCCTCATGGCACTCCTAGCTGAGTTCTGGAAGACTGTCCAGGAAAGGTGGAAGGCCTTTCTATTCAAAGTACAATGCATTTGTCCATTTCTGTGGTGGGAGGAGGTGGGGTGAAAAGGCAATGCCTCCTTAAATAGCTGCTTCTCTACCTGCTGTGCTCTTTAGCACCCGCACACATGTAACCTGTCTGAATAACAACAAGGAAAGTGTGAACTAAGTTGGAATCAAATGCAAAGAGGCAGAAAATCAAAAGTGACTCCCTTTAACCTGACAAAGAAGAAATTGTTGACAAAGTTCCAGGCTTGATTGAGCAAAACACAGAAGAAATACCTTTTTTTTTTTTTTTTTAAAAAACTCATCTTCTCCCCCCTTCCCGCCCTCTGCTCCCCTGGAGAGAAGTCTGGATGTAACACTATTGCTAGGACTAGGCCTATGATTAAGTTCTGTTTTTCAAAGGTGATCCCAGCATGATTAAAACCAGGTGGCCCCCATGGCGCGCAGCAAGGGAGCCAGATGTACTCTGCAACTGGATTGCCATTTCCTAGCCCAGCTGCAAACATTTGATTGTCCACTCGCTCTGGGTATTACAGCCGTGACCTTCTCTCTTCCTTACCTCCCCCGTCTCCTGTCTACTTCCCCCAGTGACATTTGAGAGCAGAGAAGTCCCTTTAGACTTGTTTGTCACTGTTACAACCATCCCTTTCTCCCTTCACCTCCCCACTCCCAGGCTTGGTTCTGCACTTCCATTATTCACAGATGTTAGAGGGTAGGAGCTGACAGCATTGGCTTTTACCTCTCTCCTTCCTTTATTTGGATTTTTTTTCCCTCTCCATGTTTTGGCGTGTGTGCATTGACCCCAAAGCACTCCCAAGTCAACTGACAGCGTCTGAATCCACTTAGAGGTGAAGGGATAAAGCAATTTTCTTCAAGATGTGGCATAAACTGTTTAGTTTTTGCTGTCTCCAAAGACCTGTAATGAGAGGGTGGCCCTGTCCCAGAACAAGCCCCGTCTCACCCTGATCTATAAAATTTGGAATAGATTAGTCTTTTCCCACAGCACTGGCCTGTCAGCCCTTTTTTGCTGAATTAGGGCTCTAATGCATGGATGGTGTCAATAATTGCCTAGTAAGCCATACTTAAAAAAAGAGTCACAATCAATCGTCCCAACATTAGGATGTCATAATGCATCAGTCCTGCATTAAGAAGTTGTAATCCATCAACTTGACATCAGAAGGGACAGTGGACGGTGGGAGATCAGTTCAGGCCTAGGGGAAGCTGGAACTACTCCACAGTCTTTACATCAGCTCTGGATTTGGTCTCGAAGGGTAATTTTGTTTTGTTTTCCCACCTACCCTTTGCAATTTAATAGTGAATTCAATGAATATTGAATTCTCTGGAAAGAGGAAGGGCTGGTGATGCTAGTTCGAAGAGGTCTGGGACAACACAGAATTTCAGAGTTTCTCATCTCCTTCTGTCTATCAAAGTATCTTTTTTCTTGTCTATATATTTTCCTCCTCCTGTGTTTGATACATGAATGAATGCATCTGTAGTTATTCCCGACCTGACTGGTTTCCACTTTCTCTGGAAATGCCTCTTTATGCTAGTTTGTAGATCACCCCTTGCTCTATTCCATTTTAAGATTCAGCTTCCCCAATTCAAACCTCAGTCGGATTTGCAGCTCCTTTATATAGCTTTCTCTGTCTGTTTTAAATCTGCAAAGCCCTGTCTTTTCTGTTCTGCAAGTGTCTTCCTGTTTAGGGCAAAGAACACTCAGCTGAGTTGAATGTTGTTTTAGTTTTGTGGAACAAGCCTGAGGATGGCAATTGGTACTCAAATCAAGGACTGAATTCAGTTCCATGCAGGTGAGGCTGAAGAGTTCCCTTGATACATCACACATATGCAAGCCTTGGTTTTAAAAACATACAGACAACCTTAATCTGTTACATGAGCTGTCTCAGACGTACAGTTTCAGCACAGGCACTGAGTGCCTGAAACACTTGCCATCTCCTTTCTTACAAGGCATAGTAATTGAGCTAATTAATGTTTCAGTCTTACAAGTTTTGAATGTTAGAGCCTTCAGCCTGTGTCCTGAAAAAAAACCAAACCCCAAAACAAATGAGCTACAAGGAGTTACATGGAACAAATCTTATCCAGAGGCTCTTATAAAGGCAGCCACAGAAGTCAGCCGTGGGCTAGCCTAGTTGTGCTCTTCTTGGTAAGTCAGTGCTTGTGGGTAACTAGCTCTGGTGGTATTTCCCCATCTCTTGCTATTTACTTAGAGATCCTGAGGTGACAAGTAAGGTGAAAGCGCAAGCTGTTGTTAGCATTTCAATGCTAAAGTAATTTCACTTGCATTGTCCTTCCTTAGGTGTCTGATACAGTGTGAGGAGCTGGGTTTGGGATGAAATGATTAATGGGACGTGGTGCAAAAGAAGGCAGTGTTTTTTCCCCAGACTAGGGTTGAAGGCTACTAAGAAGCAACTGTCTTTCAGTATACAGAACTGGTTCATGCCATCCACTCCTGCTGGACAGGTGTCAACATGGCCAACAGAGTCTTTAGTCTTTCTTAAAGATGCTGTCAGAGGCTCTGATACAACGTTTGGAAAATGTGTGCTGCTAACCGACTTGCCTAGGCACCCATTCTGTTGCAGTAACAGATGCAGTCATGTGTCCTGCTGTTTGGTAAGGTCTGACTGTATGCTAGGAACTGGTCAAAATACAAAAGAAAGGCATAGCTTGTCCCCCAGAGCAGAAAATTGGAGAGGATTCACAGAAGATTAAATCCTCTGGAGTAATAATTTGATGAAAAATGTGATGTCATTTCTTTTTGGTGATGAGGAGGGAGAAGAGATTATGATGCAAACATGAGTGCAGTAAAAGGGAACGTTTTGGTCAGTTGCAGAGGGCCAGATGGAACATACACAAAGAATGACCGTAAGGCTAATAAACACAGACCACAGTGTATCTCTACAAGTTCTTGTGTTTGATAGCAGTAATGCATAATCAAAATTGTTGGTTTTCTCTTTGTGTGTTTCTTAGTTTTTATTTTGTGTAGTTTCTTGTGTGAGCCCAAAGGTTTGTCACATGAATCTTTACATTTTCTTAGCTTGAATTTAGTAATTGCTGGCTTTGTGTAGAGCAGTTGCTGTGCAGAAATGACAAACTGAATAAAAATTGGTGGTAATTCTTTTTAAAAGTGAGGGACAGCTTTTAGTGTGCTGAGTTGGTTAACTATCAGCTCTTGACTGAGATCTTCAAACTGCCTTAAGCCATTTGAAATGGGTGTCCAACCCCTCCTTGAAAGACTGAAAATCCTTTCCTTTGTGTGCCTTGAAATATGGCCGAGATTGGCAGAACAGCCAAGAATAATAATCTGTTCCCAGTACTTTATGTGCAATTACCTTGCTTTCAGCCCTACATTGAAGAGGGACTCTCTGTCACCATGACTGAAAACACTACTGTAGTTGGCTAAAATTGTTAGTAACATCTGACCAGTCGCTGGCTTACAGCTGTGTGAAGTGTGGGGTCTCAGAGAAGCTGATAGATTCTGGTATCTCTTCTATTCTCGTGCCATTATATTTCTTACATTCTTTCTGGGTAAAACACTGAGATGCTCTCGAGAGAAATGCAGCAACTTTTGCTCCTTAAAGAACCACGCTGACAAGACTGCAGCTTGAAGGATGAGGCCTATGGTCAGTTTTAAGATTAGCCTCTGGCTCTGGCTGGCTCAGTTAATCCTTTGAGGAGGATTTCAGCCACGCACAATCCTGTGCCAGCAGTGACCACTAAAATGTCACTGCTCAGCTTTATTGGCTGAATTATCTCTGATGCCACAAGAACACCACTCCAGAGTAACCTTCGTAGTTGATCTGGTTCTAATTATAATCCAAGTAGTTTTAAACATTCATTTAAATGTCTTCTTAATTGCAACCTAATTTCTTCAATTGTAGCCCATTCATCAGTTGTTAATCATTTTTTAATTGTGTGGAAAGTTTGAAGGGTTAGTAACAAGTCATTTGTTAGCTAGAGGTCATGAAAAGGGTTATAAAAATTGCCTGACTAATTTTAAATAATAAATTAACAAATGGATGTACTCCCAAGTTTTAAGGTATTTCAATATTTGCTCATGCAAAGTAAGTATTACAAGTCAGGAAGAATGAATTATATTTCTTGTACAAACATGGATGTTGGATATCTGTTATGAGTGAAACGCTGTGCTGCCCTTCTCAGGAAAATGATGAATGACAAAGTGAACGTTTTTTAATGATGTCTTAATTTGAATTGGATGGAAATTACTAATGAGATTCTGATTGTAATCTTTTAAAGGCATGCACATTATGTGAAAAACAAAGAAGAAAGAAAACCAGTGTCTTTTTCAAGATTTTTTTTTAAAAATAAAATCTCTTGACTGTTTCTAATAAGACCAGCTGTGAGCAGGAGTCACTGGAAAAAGAAAGGATGTGAAGCTGAAATGAAACAGTGTTTGGGGTCGCATTCGTCACATCCTTGGGTTCTGGTCTTGTATTTCAATTCGTTGTTTGGCTTTGTCTCGTTCAAAAGGATGACCTTGTTCTTCACTTTGGGCTTATTACAGCAGCAAATCTGATGACTGTGAGCTGTTAAGTTTTCTCTTATAGAAAATAAGAGACTCTCTGCACCTTGATAGTGTTAGGATGAGATTCAAGGTGATATGAAGACCGAGCTGGAATAAATGTCTCATCAGTTCCTTCTGTTTGGGTATAGGATCACGGTGTCAGTCTAAGCATTGTGAGTTTGGGAAAATCCCTACCACGTGGAAATTGTACAAGAGTAACAGAAGTCCCCTGTCTAAACTGTGCTGAAATAATCCCAAGAGCATTGCACTCCTCACACTAACAATAATTGAAAACAAAATTTCTCTGTACTTTCCACACTCTGAAAATACAGAGTGGTCACTAGATCTGGTCGTATTTTCCTGTGAGAGGCAGTATAGCAGGGAAAGACAAAACACTATACAATGAGAAAACCTTGCTAAAAATTGTGTCTTATAAAAAGTACAAGTATTCCTCACTCTTCCTCCTCTCCTAAACATTTACATTTCCTAAATCATGACACTTTTGCACTTTGGCAAATTGACGGTTCTGTACGGATGAAATTTTCCATTTATTTCCCTAGTCATCCTCCTTTGCCTTCTCAGCTTAGTATTTTGTAACTTTTATTCCTGATAAGAAAAAACACCTTCCTCCCCTTCCTCCCCTCTTACAGCTGCATGAGAGATGTCTGCCATGTGATTTACTTCTGAGTTGGGGGAACGATTTGTATCGGAAGGTCCCTCCATTCAGCTGTAATTTAGAGCCATTTCTTAAATTCCCCAGAAAGTTAACTTCTGTGAGCTTCCCCTGCTTTGTACCCAGCCCAGAAAATAAATACGCATCATCTTCAGAATAGATTCCAATCAACATATGGGCAGAAGTGAAGAGAGTGATTGGAAATTGAAAGCGGCTATTTGCCATATATCAAAAAGGTATTTAGGATATATTGTCTTTCCTTATGGGATGTGAAGGGAGGTACAGGCAGAGCTCACGTATGGAGCGCTCTCACCGGAAGGAACAGATTATCAGAGGAAAAAATCCTTTAGACAGTGCCTGAGATGGAACAGCCTAAACATATTTTGTTCTGTTGGGACTTTATAACCCCAGTGAACTATAATCTTACCCTTTCTTTCCTGTTTTTCCCTCTCCCCACGTTCGCCCCTGAGACTGGCAGCACTGAGAAATGTCTCCTCTGAAGAAAGGAGAAGAGGAAAAGAAGAAGGGGGGTAAAAAAAAAACACCAAAAATGGGATAAGGCCCAATTTTCATTACCCTGATAGCTCACACAAATCACAGTATGGGACTAGCTGTCACACACTCGCATTTGGAGGAGTCAGTACACTATATGACAACCAAACGGCAAAATCCAATATGAACTGGATCCAGCTAACAACCTAACAATTTCATAGTTAAAGATGAATCTGATTTTATTATTTTGAGTACCTTTTATATCTTGCTTAGTATTTACCAGCATGAAACCCTTGTTTTTCTCCCTTAATTTCATTTCAGTTGCAGAGAAAGGGTAATTTTCAAATGAAGAGAAAACTTCTCTTACTTCTCTGTAGTGTTGCCTTCATCCTCTGCAGAGGAGGGGGTGATGTAGCTATAATCCAAGCCAGAGTTTGATTGAGTCAGTTTCTAGAAAAATGGTGCTTGTTACATGAAAAGAGGAGTTTTATTATGGTGACTTCGTGCAGACAGCCATGAAGCAGACGTGTGGTTGAAGATGACTTGCAAAAGTCTTCCCTTTCATTTTTATTTTTGCTTGTTTGTTTTTTTGAGGTTGGCCTTAGTTTGCTTTTTTATAATGAAAGCTTCTAAGGGTTTTCTGTTTGTATGTTTGTTTTGTATTTTAAAAAGAAATATATTGCTTGTGTCTTGAAAATACCAGAAATATGAAGTTACCTCTGTTTTCCTGGAAGACTGCTTGTATTTGCCAGAGATACTGTGTGCTCTAGAATCTTAACTGAAGAGACAAATGAATTTTAAGGGAAGTTATTTATGTCTAATCTGTTAATATTAATAATGTTAAGTATTGAGGAAAAAAACCCCAAAAGCCCGAGAACACTGAACGGTTTGTTGCCAAATTCCTTTCCTTTTCAAATTCTTCCAGTCTTTTGTGTCACTTGATGTCATCATTTCGGTGACAGTCAGTGAAGTCTGCTAATGACACCTGCTTGTGGCAGGAGGAAATACCCCATAGTAGAGGTCAAGGTGAGGGAGCTCTCTGCTAATACCTGTTGATGAGCAAAGAAAACTTATGAGTAGTTTATACTTCATTTGCACTTCAGGGAAACATCATTTGGAGCATTTGTGCTTCAAGTAGTGTTGAGCTTTGAACTTTACGCCACCACTTTCCCTGTGGAAAATATCAGAACGAAAAAAATATAAAATATGTCTGTTATAAGCAGTCATCCTAACCTAGGACCGTGCGGTAAGGAAACTTTAAGAGAAATAGATTTCTTTCTTATACTGTCAAGGATTCTGTACAGAACATTACAGGTACCATGTTCTTTTAAATAGGTAGAAGAAACATAGATATTTCTAACAGGGCCTTCATCTAAAACTATATGGAACAGTGATCTGATGGCACAGTGATCTGATAGAACAGTTCCGAGCAGCTAAAAATGCTCCTTTTGGCTTTCATCTTTGTAACTGTGTGTGAAGGTGAAATAACGCCCAAGCCCTTGTGTGGTTCACAGCCAAGGTGTACACTGTCTGCACGAGGGTTTGCTGTAGGGTGAGCTTGTGGCAGTGTCCCTGCGGCTGTGTGCGTGTGCCTGGGGGTCTTGGGGGGATGGACACTCACCTGCCAACTGCTTTTTCATAAATAAGTGGTGTGTTTCTGGGATGGGATGGTGAGACCTGTACCTCCTGCAATGGAGCAACCACCAGACTGGCCAGTTCTGTGTGTAAATGGGGAAACAACACTGCCTGATGCTGATACCAATCTGTAAAGGTGCAGCTTTTGTGTAGCTATTAAACGTAGTACTGATTATATATATAGAATGTAATATAATAATAGTAGCTCTTAAACATATTTTTCTTTGTACATACAGTTTTTCTTGAGTGGGAGATTTTTTTTTAATTCATCTGAGAGAATATAAAGCTGCATAAAATTACTGAGATTTCTGTGCTGTATTCTCATCAAGATACCAGAGCAGCTAGCAATGAAATGAACTCACTGTTTTGGAAAAGCTGTTTACTTTTTGTTGTGATAGTCTCACTGAGTCTCTGAGACTTGTCCTTGGCTCCTTGTTTAAACTTAGGGGTTCCAACCCACCAACCTGTCCTTTACTGTGTATATACAGCCTGCCTGGAAGGGTTGGGTTTGTAGATTTGAAACTGACCCTTCAAAGTAGTGTTGGGGTAGGCTCAGGTGAGGCTGTCGTTACTTCTTCCCCCCACTATATCCAGTTGCATCGACTGGGAGTGCCGCAGACTTGAATTTGGCTGTGCAAGCAATAAGAAGAGTGGTTTTAAAATTCTGACTTTACCCTGACTGATATGCTTAAAAAGAGTGAGAAAAGATAATGAAAGTGAGAAAGGATGAGTGATTCCAGATCACGTCTTGGTAAGAATTAATTTCCTACAATTGCTGAATTAATGTAGTCGGTAACCAGGGTCTGTAACAGACAGAAAACATCCAGAGGGATTAGGTCAGTGGTGAATGGTGTTCTTATCCAAGGAAGCCTTTTGTAAAGGAGAACTTTATTAAAACCTCTACATTAATTGTCAGGGAGTGCATTGGTTTGGGATTCCTCTGTAAAAACGAGTATCGGCAGTATCCTAGAGATAGCTCTCTCTGACGTTCTGCTTAGGGATTATGATTATTTAAGATTTCAGGCATTTAGTAGGGTGTGTTTTTGTTATACCACACTGTGACTTTTGGCTATCTATGTATACTAAAAGTAATTGTTATTAGTGGGAACAGTGTCAGTAGTATACTTCTAATATGTGAAGGTGTACTGTGACCTGAGGGCTCCCTATAAAGGGAGAATGTTGTGAAATACTGCATCCTGGCTACATTTTCTTTTTCCTCCAGGAATCTCCATGCATCTTTAGACAGTGGTGCTGCTTGTAGAAAAAAAGTCTTGCTTTCAGAGGCAGTAAATGCTAAACAGACCAACTGGTGATCCAGCCCCTTTCTCCCCTGAGCCTTTCCAGGGGAAATTTTCTGTGAATGACTTTAGCAGAACCTCTTGAAGAGTCATGAAATACACAGCGATGAGATCACAAGGACTCTTTAATAGGATTTCTTTTTTGGGGTCCCAAGAGTAATGTCATGCCAATAATTCACCACTGCAGCTCCCTTTCTGTTTCTTAACAGCACTAAAGAACCCTAAACAGCTTCCTTCTGAAAAAAGCATGCCTGCAGTTCAGGGGCCTGATCCAAAATGCGCAGCAGTCAGTAAACAGTAATTTAAGTAATCTTTATACAAATCTGATACCAAACCTGTTTGACACCAGTAGGTCTCAAGTTTGTGTCTGGTTCAGGCTTCAGTGCATTTCACCCATGTCAATTAGAAAACAGAAACAAAACAAAAAGACTCAAACCCAGAGAGCAGCAAGGAAAATGATATTTTGAAGGATGGACTTGGGCCAGACCAGGAAATGTTGAGTTATCCCATCAAACTCATTAAAGTAAACATATTTATAAATACAGTCATACTCAGCTCTGGCTTTGTATGGAGAATTCACATAGTAAATGGGGAAAATGGAACCATTGTCCAAAATAGAAAACATTTCCTGAACTCACTTAACTTTTCTTTCTGGGGGAGAAATAAAATCTAGGGGAGAGGTAAGCTTTGTAGCCAGATCTTCCAGATCATTTGAAGGGGATGTGAATAAGGCAAGTGTTTTCCAGATTCCAGACCTGAGGAAGAACCTGTCCTGGGGGGTTTATGGTTGGAGCATTTCAGCTGGACTCTGCAGCAGTCTCTCCCAAGTCCTCAGTATAAATGAGATACTTCGTATAGCTCTCGGGTCTTTGAATGACACCCAAATGAGAATGTGATCTTTCTCAGGGGACCTTGCTACGTGTCTGTGTTGTAGGTGGATTTACAAGGTAAAATAGGTCCTTCAGCCATGAATTTGTGAATTTGAGGCAAGCAATTGGCAATAGTGAGGTAAAGTGCTTTTTGACACAGTTCTGCCTTTTTTACTTCTAATCATAGAAAGAAAGTGCAAAACTCAGAGAATGTTCCTTATAGCATTTGAGTATCATAGGATGATCTCATTTGAAAAGTCTTGTTCTCGTAACACTGGTATTTGGGAGGGCAGGCCGAAGCAGTGGGAATTAAATCTATATAGCAATTTTTGGATGCCTGAGCTACTGGACTATTATGCTAAGTATAACTGGTGAACGGGATGGCACTTATCTTTCACTGCCCAGAGTCGTTGTCCTTTAGCAAGCCCCTGAAGCCTCAGTCTTGTCTGTCATCTCTTCAGACAGATCATAGACATCTCCCCCAATCCATTCTTCTCTTAAAGGGGATGTTAAGCAGGAACACAGGATTAAAGAAAGTGAAGTTTAGCTTGCAGCTGCTATGTCCTGTCTGTTCCACTTAGCATCAGTGGTATTAAATGCCTTCTTTTGGGTGTCAGGTTCTTTATGTGCATAGCACCAAATTGCCAGCATAATCCAATACCCTGGTTGCTCTTCCTCCGCTGATTGGTTCCACCTTTGTATCTGTTTCCTACCCCACTGACTAGTCTCAGCAGTTTATTTGATGTTGAATGAATTAGCACCAAAGAAATGACTGATAAAAAATACACATTGCCACCAAGCAACCTACAAAGAAGGAACTGGCTTCCTGAAGTTAGCATTCTGTAAGCATCTGGGAACTCTCAGTGTCTAGGAACAGACTACATTTTGCCACAAATATTTTAGCTTGATTAAAAATTTCTCTCAAAGGAAAGAACCAGTTCCAACACACAAATAGTATTTTGTGCTGAGGCACTCAAAATAAAGGTTTTCCATCATGTAAGTGTGGAGTTTGACACTACACAAGGAAGTTGTTTTTCATTCAGAATGGTCATTGCATACTTGTTACAGTTTTTATGCATCTGAGTATGAAATTTCCTCTAAGTACATGGATGTTGACAGGGCAGAGGATATGCATGTCCCAAGCTAATCTTTGGAGAGAAACATGCAAATAAAAGCGGTGATAATAATGGGAATGGGCAGCTCGTGTCCATGAGCTTTTTGGGAACCAACGCAATCCTGGCTGCTGTGGTGGACTAAAGCCAGAGAAATCTCTCTTTTTTGGGGGGGTCATTTGTGGAACATCCTGAGTATTGTTTTCAAAGCAAGGGAACTTTCTGGGAAATCTTTCATAAGTGTTTTCATCTGTAATTTCATGTCAAACTGCTGCAGAGACTGTCTCTGGTATTCAGTACTGATCGTGTGGACATTTTTTTGTGTTAAAGCCTTTTGTTCATTTCTTACCCCTAACTTTAGTGAAATTATTTCATTAGGGAATTCAGTCTGCTCCTGTGCCTGAGACACAGCTCCAAGGGGTCTCGCACCAACAGGTATGTGGCACCTCTGTAGGAGAGTTCCCTTACCTCTAGGGGGGAAAAACAACTCTCTGAGAATCCTGATGGCTGTTTTGCTTGGTTCCAGATACATAGTCCTCCGTTTTAAGAATTCCCAGGAGTATCCCCTCCTGCCAGGCCACCAAACAATGCTGTTAGCTCTGGATATATTGGAAGGTATGGCAGATGAAAGTTAAGAGGTTTCGCTAGAGAAGATATACTTGATATAGCTGAAATATTTCCTTAAAAACAAAATATCCCTTTTCCCAACATGTGAGCTGTGGGTTAAAGTGTCTTGTAGCATGGATTCTCCCATGAACAGAGCACTACATATTTTGCTGCTGCTGTGTTAAAAACCTCAACCTTGTCTTACTGATATCTTTATCAAATTCTTGTTGAAACATGTTTTAAAAAAAAAACAACACGCACACACACACAACCCAGCAGTGAAAGCTCTAACTTAACGCCTCATGTTCTTCTCAGATTTCCAAAGCACTGAGGCCTTGAGAATATGTTTCCAATATCCTCTCATCTCTCTCTGTTAGTGTTTTACTCAGCTCCATGCTGCGGAGGTCCTGACCCCTGCAATCTCCAGGGGAAGGGGGCGGGAAGGGGGGTCAGGCCATGTTAGAAAGCTGCAGGCCACAGCCTGTGAAATAAGTCCGGTTTCCTCGACTCCTTTAATACATTTAACCTGGAAGAGGCCGTTGCCGGCCAAAGATTAGATTACCAATGTTGGCATGTTTGGCCTAACAAATGGCAAATGGATGACGTGCCAGGCAACAGCTAATCACTGTTGACATGGATCTATTGCGAGGCCTTTTAGAGGAGGGGATAGTTCATGTCTGCAATGAAGTTTTGTCTTGACGACTGAAAAGAGAGTTGAGAAGTTGAGAAGGCCACCGGAATACCTGTCTCTTTGAATCTGAGGACTCCCAAACTGTGTGTCATTTTTTAAAGGTCTCACTGGCCCTCTCAGAGGACGATCTAAATGTCCCAGCCTCCTCCAGGCAATAGGACATGAGAGCTTGAACCTTTCTCATAGCAAATCTGCTCTGTGTATCTCTCTCTCTGTACCTATATCTCGACTGTCGCTAATTCCTAGGCAAAAAAGAAAATGAATCGCTCCTGTAGTGTTGATTTGAAGGGATAGTAGGGTCAACCAGCCTTGCTTAGTGAAATGTTTTTCTAAATGCCTTTCCACAGAGAGGGTAGAAGTGGGGAGGTAATGACTGAGATGCAGCCCATCTCTCTGCCTGAGCAAGGCTGCTTTGCAGTTCCTGAGCTTAATTTCATATTGTCTGTTCTTTGGTTCCTCTGATGTCTGAAAGTCTGTGTTAGATCTTTCTTTTGCGTGTTGCTGAGTACTTTCACCTCCACTCTAGGGTCACTGAAGAATGAAGGTAGTAATTCTTATTCCAGCTGCACTACGGTTTGTGAGTTCTAGTTCCAGTTTTATGGTATTTTAATTTTTTTGGAGGGTGGAATTCATAAGGTCTTACAAAGACTGTGGTGACAGAAGATCTTCCTAAATGATAGATTGCCATTACTATTAGTACTTGGCATCCAGAATGTTCTTTGCGTTATTTTGCTAAATCTTGGACTTTTTCAAACACTGCTGTATGATATTGAGAGCTGCGTGTGTTACTTCCTGTTTTGTCCATGATTCAGCCTACCTTACGTTCATTCAGTACCATTGCACAGGATTGCATTTTCCCCTTTATAAATATTCTGCTGAACCTCATCAAAGCAGGTAGCAGAGCCTGGTTCCTCATTCTGTTCTGCAAGCTGCTTGCTCATATTCTCTCTAGCTCTTTTGTTTCCACAATAATATTTTTCCCATAACTTTTGAATTGTGTTTTGCAGCTATTTGTTCTCCAACTTTGCTTTTGAGCTTGCTTGGCTGTCTTCTCCAGGGGAGCAGAGCACAGATAGTCAGTGCTGTTACGGTTTCTACATTTGGGTGTGAGGCTCCTTTTTGCATTGCTTCCCATAATGATCATGTCTCCTTTTTTAATGGGGACTTGACGTGTACCTGTCACTGCTATCCGCTCCTCCTTTCTTATGCGGCCCACTGAGAGAGATCCATATCTGAATGTAATCAGCCTGAATCTTGAAAGGAAGAGTTGTCTAATAGCCAACACTATCAGTCACAAGATCTCAGGTCCTTTCCTAGCTACTATCTTACAGCATTAGTCAGACTAATTGTCTTTTAACTTTTCAGTTCTGCAAATCTAAAATTAGCTCGAAATGTCCTACCGAGTAAGCCAGCTCTGAAGGCTTACCAGGACAGCAAGGAGGAGGAACAGAATTGCCCTGAACGACTTAATAGGTCAGGGGAAGGAGATTGCAGTGAGGTCCTGTTTGAGAGCTCTGACTGTTGTTTGGGGTAATGAGACCAGTCTATATGGAACCCTCCGTGCAAAATCAAAGAGCATTTAGGCGAGATCTGTCTATTAGGAGGTCTGTAGGCAGTGTTTTGCATAAGGAGAGATGACTAGATAGGACGTGTAAGTAGTATATGATGGAAGGGGAGAAGAGGAGTACTTTAGCAAAGCAGAAAATGTAACATGCTGAAGCTTGACATCTAGTAAGAAGCAGATGGGCTGAGATTCAACTAAGAGGGCATACATTTTGTTTGCCTCATTGAACTGATGGCATTAGATCCATGGTCTTTCCTTATGCTTTCCTGTTAGTATTTAGAGCTCATATGCTTGATGGCAGAATATCATTCTGGTACCTTTCTTAAGAAGGCATCTGTACGATTGTATTTGATGCTGTTGACAGTCTGATCAGCTGCCAGTCAACTTTATCTTCAGTGTCTGATTTCAGTTATAAGTATTTCTGTTGCAGATCAATCTTGTGCACCTAGATGCTTCAGATCTTCATAAACATTGTCAGGCTAGGATATATCATGTATAATTTTTCCTTGGTCCAGAACTCAACTTACCTAATTTTAGACTTGTGACTTTTGTCAAGTCTATGTTAACTGTCTATATTTCCAGTAGTGAAGAAAAACAGGCTGTTCTTCAGGGAGTATTCATCTTATCTTGAAAGGTAAGATGCATGATCGAAATCAAAGAGTAGCTCTTTGGAAGCACCTGTTTTGTCTTTTGCAGATAAAGGGAATCTAGGTGACTAATATAGATCTGGAAAGCTATTAGTCATGGGAAATGAATCCCAACTTTTGAGAGGAAATCTGTGCTAGAAATTGAAGACTGAGTACCTCTGGGAACAATGTAAGGTCTCTAGGTGCCTTCAATACCATTTCCAATAAAGTCCTGCTAAATCTACTGTGCACCATAGCAGGAATCGCTAGTGCTGTTGGAAATGACTGTTCACACGTGTTCCTGGATTTTGGACAGTGGCTTATTACTGGAGAAGGCAGTGCTTCGCCTCGGTTCCTTTCGTGTTCCTGGCTATTGGGATGGCCAGTGCTTTATTACTTATATACTGACAAGATGTATTTCTCTATTTAATTTCCAGCAGGGCTATCGAGTACCAAAAGGAGTGTGAGATTTCTTTCTGAACACAGTTACTGAGAGAAGAGCACTGAGCATGGCTGCATATTGATCAGGCTCATGCATTTGTGAGGCACGATCTTTTTTCCATAATTTATTTACATTCTGACTTTGGGGTATTTTTTTTTTTATATCCATATCTGGTTTGGGGAATACTTTAATGTTTTGTTTAGCTGGAAGAATTAATGGGTCTCTTTACCTTATAGACACATGTGAGTGGGATAGATTGCTGTAAAGGATGAGTCTCTCTTGCCAAGGTGGGCTTGCCTTCATTCTTAGAGTGGTGGAGGACCTGCAGGAGGAAGAAGGGGTGGGCAAGAAATTGTGGTTGTAGACACATTGTGGTTAATTTGCAGCGTTGCCTTTGAAATCAATAAATGTGCTTCTAATTTATACACAGGTGTAAGAGCACCTCAAAATACAACCATGAAAGGTAATTTTGAGTTTGCATTTAAGTGTGTGCTTATGTCTTTGGTTACATGTAGTGGGGTTGTATGTCCTCAGTTTGCTTGTTTTGTGTGCCCCATGCTTGTGTACATAGGAATGTGTGCAGTCATAGGACCTATGTTCCCCATCAAATTTAAAATGCTAACAATCCAAGTAAAAACAAGGGAGGGAAACAAAAAAAAAATGGTTTTGCCAGGAGATATGAGGAGATACATTTGCTGCTTTTGTTTTCTTCAGAAATGAAGAGAAAAATAAGGGTGAGGAGGCAAAGGGGGGTGAATTTGTGCGTAAGGAGGCTTGAGTTGGGCAAGACAGAGATTGTATTGCTGTATAGCTCACAAAAGTCTCATCAACCTCTGTCTTGGATGCTGAAAGCTGTTCCTTGGTCATGCGTGCAAAGGCTATGAGATGGGGGCAGAGTAGGACCTGGGGGAAGGAAGAGAAGAGAGTGAAGATGTTGAAGGGGGTGGGGAAGATGTGGAAAAAACAAAACAGTTACAGGGCAGAGGAAGGGAGGATGAGTTTAGTTTAATTAGGAGGGAACATGAGAGAAAGCTGAAGCAGCACACACACACACACACGCGTACGCACACACCCTCTGCTCCACACCCTCACCCCCCAGAAAAAAAAAAATTCATCACACCAATTTTTTCATGGTCTGGCAGTCAAGTGATAAAATTATCAGATGAGGATCCCGTTCTCCTTTCCCGCAGTCACTTTCGCCAAGTGCACCACGTCTGAAATAATGAAGCAGATTTGATTAAATTTTCGCTGGCTGAAGCAGCCACGCTAATTTGGAGATGGGCTTATTAGTTTAATGACCGATCTGAATAATCAGAATTCATTAGCATTAGTGCCACTATTGTCAGCTCAACATTAGCCCTGGGCTGCAGTACACAAAGATGCATAGTTATATATTTATATATAGAGAGGCTGTATTTATACACAGTGAAAGAGAGAGGGAGAAAGCAATAGAAGAACTGTACATGTGCATTTGCATTTTATACTCTTGTTCTTATCCCTTACTTCATATCTTTGTCCATTAGCAATCTACTAAAAGAAGAATCAAATTATAATGAGGCTTTGTGAAAGTATCGGTCTTGGTCAGCCATGGGTAATCCAGCCTGACACTCTGGGTAGGTAAACTTCGGGGCCCAATTTGCAAATAAAAGCAGTCAGGGTTTTCTTCCTACAGGATGCTGTTGACTTCGATGGCCATTACTTGGATCCAGAGATGCTAGGAAAGTACTTAGGGTTTGGAGCTGGGAGAAGCTCCAAGAGATGCCCAGAGATTTTAAGGTATTTAATCTGCTTCTCTCAAAGCACATTTGAAACAAGTTATCTGTCAGTTGGTGAAAGTCTCTCAGAAAGACTTTGGGCCTCATTTTCTGTCATCATGAAGGTATGATCTGGTAGTTCTTCTATCAAAATCAATGAAGCTTGTAGAAGGTTGGCTTAAATGAAGAGAAAAGAAATTCAGTTCCCAAAGCTCTGATGGTGGTAGCAACTTAGCTGTCAGCTCCAACTACTGCTCAGTTAAATGCAATAAAACAAGATTAATTTAACATTAAGGCTGCACAAAATGTCAAAAAATACAAATTATGAACCATGATGTTTACTCAGGCTGGCTGCCTGTCATGTCTGTCTTCTGATAAACATCTTTTCATGTAGAGAATGCTGTATTAAGTCCCGCATTTAGTAGAAAATGCAGGAACGTGTAAGACTACTTATGCTGTAGGAAAGAAAGAATGTTACAGTTAATAGTAGTATTTTAATTTCCTTACATTGTGATCTTTTAAAAAAAGTAAAATTGTATCACTATTTCTGTTGCTTTTTTGTTTTGTTGGGGTTTTTTTACCTAATATTCTTGTTTAGACAATGTATTTTATAATACCTAGGTTAATATGTATCACCTTTGAGCTAAAGCATACAGGAAGCCTTCACTTTCCATAGGATTTTTCCAGGTACCTGTTGCTTTAAAATTTGTGACGCAAGTAGTTTTATTAGTCTAGATTTTATTTCACACAAAAGCATACCCCAGTCTCTATCACTTTGCACGACTTGCCATTCCTGTGTTGTGTTAGAGGCACGTGATGGTAGAGCCGTACAAGGTCTAAACCGGACCTGGTAGACTACATCCATTTAACTACTGTTGAAACACAGGTGTTTCTAAGACGGTATCTAACACATCTTGCTTGTTTGCTTTTCCTCATTTCTTTGCGGCTTTGAACAGAGGTGCTTTTCATTTCGCCTTTACAACTCACCTGAAGGGGCATTCCATCACAATTATATTGACAAAGTAAGATATATTAAAATAATATCTCAAAGACTGGGAATAAATCACTAATATTTGGGGAAGCATTATAACGCCCATCTGTCCATGACCTAGGTTTATATATTGATGTATTAAGGAAAGCACAAAGCACTGGAGTCAGGTGAGTAATAGCAAAGTCAAAAGCATTTAAAAACATAAGGATGATTGACTACAAAGAGTTTCTCCACCTGATTCATTTAAACACTTCTGAAAGTTCTGCGCTGTGGGAAGATATATTAATTTTAACTTTGGACCTCCAACTTAGATGCCCAAAATGGGTCTGTGGCCCTTTGGCCTTCTCTGCAGTTGGTGGAATCTGGAGAGACAGCAGAAAGGTCCATACCTGAATCACAGACTTCCTGATTATTAAACAGGTGTTTAAGGATTGACGAGGAGACTCTTACCTTGCAAGTCTAGTGTCTCAGAAAAGTACGTCTTTTGGAGAAAGGACATCTGCTATAAGTGGATGGTTCAGTTGCTTTCATATAACCACTGGCATCAGTTGCATTACACAAGCATAGAGAACTGAAAAAATTCACATTTGCCTTTACTAACTCTAGCTCCTCAATAGTTACACCTCTTGACATGCTTCCTTTCACCTTGCTCAGTGTTACTGGATTGTCTCACTGTTATTTACCAAGGTCTTTACAGCTGCCATCCCTCTGGTCAGGCAAACAAATACCTGGAAAAAACGTTCCTCCGAGAATTAGTTGAGGTATTATAAAACCCTTTTGGCTTTCTACTTTTAGTAACTCCAGAAATTTTCCTTTCTACATGGCCTTACATGTTGCTGAGGTAATTTAGTGTTACTTAATTTTTTTCTTTCTCTTCTCTTACAGAGATTTTCAATAACAGGAATTCAATAACAGGAAGCTGATATTACTTTAAATATTACTTGTTCATATAAAAGCTTTTTAAAACTCTGTAAACTGTTCAAAATCCTTTTTTTTTTTTTTTAACACAGTTCCTTTAACTTGGAAAGTATAACAGACGTTCTCTGGCTTGACTAGATGTTTCAGGCATATTATGACTTTAGTAGATAAAAATCAAAGACTGGAAAAAGACTACAGGTGAAGTTTTCTTCATCTTGTAACTTTTGGGTTGTCTGTGAACAGCTTACTTTGCAATTCAGCCAAGTTAGTAGGAAATAGATGTAGTTGGGGAAAAAGGGTGCAGTCTTCCAGACATGAATCTAAACTAGAAGTTGTCAAAATATTTTGATTTTCATGCAGAGAAAAAGGAGCTGTTGTACCCAACCAGGCTGTCTTCTCCTGGACATCTACTTGGTGGAACAAGTTGAACGAACACCAGGTATTTGCTTCTCATTTGGAGAAAGAGATCTGAGTCTCTCCAAAGCAGAAGTAGTTTCAAAGGAAGAAATGGATCTTTAGGAGAAGGATCTGGAAACGTCAAAAGGCCAAATGTAATTTTGCAAACTGTGTATTTCAGAAGTAATAAATAAGGGCAGAACTTGGTGGGATAGCCTGGTCTGACAAACTGAGAATAGAAGGAACTTTTCGGTGTAATGAGGAAGAGAGAACTTTGAACCCAGCAGGATGGGGAGAGACTTCAGTGAATAGGCAGTGTTTGTGCTCTTGTTGTTAACCAGAGATAAACTTTCTTCAACTGTAAGTCAGATTATTTTTTTTTTTAAATCTTTGAATTCTTCTGTCCCTTGTGTGTAAGTAAACTGGAATTAACACTACTAGAATCAACAAAAAGGATTAGGAGATGAAGTGAGGTAAATGAGGTTAGGACTGGGCCTAAAATGCCAGCAACGGGTTTTTGGCGAGCATCTACAACTGAGGCCATAAACTGTTTCCCTGTATTTTCAGGAGTGTCAGAGAAAGAAGAATTCAGTACTGGTGTTAGGGATCACTGTTTTACTTGTTTTTATTGGATGTGGTTTACCGAGTCATCTTTCTTGGATTCCTTTGATTAATCCAATTACTGCATCGCTGCGATTCTTGTCGCTGATTAGGTTATTTCTTTGGTATCTCCTCATTACTGCTGGGCATGGGAGTGGGATCTCTTTTTATTCCTGTTTAGCTATCTGAATAAGTGAATGGACTTCTACTATTGCTTAGTTTGCCAGCATCTGATGTCTTTTGGAAATCTTCCCTTCTTTAAGGGATTCAGTAGATGTTGAGTTCTTTGAAATCTGGTGCTGATTTGATGGTTTTAAGTGCTTTAAGAATTTGACTCTTAGCTCATTCAATAGTCTGACTCTATGTTTCAATTTTGGATATAGTTCAGAGTGCTAGTTCTTAATGTTGAATTTCTTTCTGGTCTCCAGTTCATGCAGTATTGGGCGTTGAAGGTATTGATCCTGGTTTTTGCTTTGTTATTAACTTGCTGTGCAGATGAGTCATTTATTTTTCTCTGTGATCCATTGTCCTGTGAGCTGGGGAGTCTGACTGTGTCCAGCTTTTACATTGGGTTTGATACTATGTGGTATCCAGAACCAAGAAACTGAAATTGGAAGTGGCCTGTGATCATTTTGCTTTTCCTGTCTGTTCTTCCTTTTTCTTCCCACCTAACAATGACAATGTCAGAAGATGATTGCTATTTACATGGGAATCACCATACTGGATTCAATTAATGGCCTCTGCAAATGAAATCAATACCAGATGCTGTAGATGAAAGTGCATGAGTTCCGCTGAATGAAGAATTTTGCAATTATGCGCCCACAGATAAATTCATTTCTTAGCGCAAGTTCTAGCCCCAGATGTACAGAATAGGGGGGTAACTGTCTGGGGACTCCTGTTTTCAAATTCCTTCCAGGGAAGCGGATGCAGTAAATGTTAAGAGGTACCTCTTCTTCTTTGCACTTTGCATAGTCTTTCCCTTGTGGCAGGAAATTCTGGCCACATAATAGTGCATTGTATTGTAAGTTTAACTTTGATTCTGCCTTTACTGCACCCATTTGCTGTATAAAGACAGATCTTAGCAAAATGTCAGGCACTTAACAGCTACAGAATTGTAAAGGTATGTCTTAGCCCTGACCACGAAGGATGGTCCCAAAGAACACGCCATTTAGAAACTCCTTGGTCTTTCTTATGTCCTCAGTTTTGTTTTCTGTCTCAAACGTTGCCCATGCAGAAGAGTGCCTGAAGCACAGCTGGCATGCAGGCAACTTCAAGATACTGGGAAGCATGTATGTGTAGTAAATCCTGTGGCTTAATACTTTTATAGGGTAGGATTATACTTGCTTTGCTAGTCAATTTATTTTGAAGGGAGACTGTTATAAGCTAGGTGTGCAAAGGCATGTTTGTACTGGGAGATTTTATATCAATTAAAAAAAAAAAGTATCTTTGGAGGTACGGATCATACTGAAACTCTCTTATAGTCCTGAGCTGTGAGATTTTAAAGCCTCAGTTAACATTTGTTAAGTGCTTTCAAATTTGACCCACAGCTGAGCCATTTGCTTTCACTTACTGGATGCTTCATTATAACAGGACTTACAACGTGCACTGTCTCATTCTAGGAAACAGTAAGTGACATTCATTTCACTTTATGTAGATGCATATTGCATATAAATTCACCATCATGAAGTTTTGCAAGCCATACACAATAAGCCTCTCTTTCTTCCATTAATTTTAGTTGGTATTCCCGAGCACTAATACTTAAACTAGGATTTGATTCTACAGATGTTGAATTCGTCTTGCTGGGTCAGCATTGGCTCCAAGTTATCTTTGTCACTGGTGAGTTTTTTCTGCTGTCTCAGTTGGCAGAGGGGGTTGTGTGCTTGAGGACAATTTGGGCACTTGTTTCCACTGTGGACATGATGAGGGGAGATATCTGCTTATGCTTGCTTGTTCACTAATTGGTTGTTAAGAATCAGATACAGAAAAATTGGCACTGCGGGTGTTCCCTGCATAGTTAAAATAACTGCTGGCATCTGTCCCACCTTTCTGTGAGATCAGGTTCTGTCTTTTTCTAGTACTGTATTGAAGACACAGCTAGCATAAGACTAGCATTGCCAAAAGGCAGCCAGAAAGTCCAAATGACCTTCAAGTGTCCATTGAAGTTTGGATAGCTAATGGGAATGTCCTTGGCTAACGTACCCGTGGGGATTTTAAAGGGGCATAAACACTTCTGTGATGAACAAAATGGAGGAGTAAGCTTGAGAGACCTGTACTTGAGAATAGAGAGAGTCTAGAGAGAACACAGAGTGATGTCGGAAATATTACATATGTAGGCACTTGGTAAGGGGCCAGGACATTGAAGGAAAATGGGAATCTCCCACAACAAGATAGGTGCTAAAATATGTGACATAAGAAACCAGGTCTTCCAGAAATATGAAAGGATCACCGTAGTGTACATAATTAGAGGGATGAAAGCACTTTTGTTCCTGTAGAGGTAAAACAAAGTTTGAGCTCTGTGTAGGATGTCTGTATGTCAGTTCTGTTGACTGCATAACCACTGGGAATGAGTCAGCTGGAGCTGACCAGTAATGTCTTTCCCCAAGCCATGCCAGCTCTAGTCTGGGCAAATCAAGAACGTGTCAGCTTGATGGTACGAGGATGAGTAAGTCTGCAACACCTAAAAGCTGGCATGAGAGAAGTATACTGCAATTTCCTACACAGCTGGCATATATCTGCGGCCAGCAGGCTTGATGTGAGCCAAGTGCATAACAGAATGACAGTATGAGTTAGAGCCTGGTTGTTTAAGTGCAAGGTTTTCACACAGGATCCTGTCAGAGGTGGATGGCCTCTGTGCCACTGTAGGAAGAACTTGGAAACTATGGGACACCTACAAGTAACCACCTGATTTATTGTCTTACACACCAGAGCCGACTTGTCTGCATATGGACTAGAAAGGTTTTCTGGAGAAATTTAAAAGCTGTTCTTGGTGAGACCAAGAGACCAATGAGAAGGTAGCAGCAGGAGAAGCAGGTGTGCATGGAACCCTGTTAATCACTGCTTACAACACCCTGTTTTGGTGGCGAAAATGGTACCCAGACATGGTATCAACCCAGCATTTTCTTGTCTGAGCAGTTTCTTGAACAGCAGTTTCTTGTGACATCTGTTGGAGAACTGGCTGGGGAGGAAGAGCTGGAGAGATTGGATTTGGAAGGAGCATTTATAAGAGCAGATATTGCTTCATAGAACAAAGTGTGAGAATTACCATCTGAACAAACTGATAAGCTTTCATTAGAATTAAAATGCACATTCAGATGGAACATTATTTACGCTATAGACAGCTGAATTTAAAACACACCAGCAAAGGTCCAGCGTGTTACTTTGCCTCATTCCCTGCGAGTATGAGGCAGTCTTTCAGGTTGGAAACTACTTTAATTCTGCCCTGTGCATCTGCCCTGTGATTGGCGATTCCTGCCTGTTGGTTTGCAGTGCAGTGCATAGAAGGCAGAACAGATACTCCTCGGGGTGTGGCTCTGCCCTGATTTTACTTGCAGCCCCTTAGCTACATAGCACAACTGTTAATCTTCCAGTGGCCCACACAACACCTCACGCAGCCATCCGCACCTGAAGGCGCTAAGAGAGTCATAAAACAAGCTGCTTTCTTGGGTTGCTAGGGAGTGGCAGCACGAAAGCTCTCTTTGGAGTGGCATTATGGGATATAAGCCATGCACCTACGCAACCTCTGCATTTAATTTCCCTGATTTATTAGTGTGAGCTTCTTGCACCTTCAGGGATGGTGTATTATCTTCCGTTTTTCTAAAAGGGGAATACCCGTCATTCCGTCCTGTGTTTGTTGACAGGCAGCCAGAGCAAAAGCAATGGCTATGGAAGGTTAGCTGGTGGGTTGGTTGCAGAGCAGAACTTTGGAAATAGATTGAACTGCAGTGGTATTGCTACTCTTTTCAAATTTTTTAGCTAAAAGATGCTGTTGGGTACAGTGGAGACTTAGAGCCCTTGAAGTCCCTGATGGCTCCACAACAGAGAGAAATTTCCAAGAGGAGCTTTAATCCAATGGGTGGGACTTCCAGGCTCCCAGTTCTGAGGGATGCTTAGAGAGGGAATCATTCTGACTGCAGCTTCCTGGGGTTTGAGGCTCTCTGCCCTCTTGTGAGGATTTGCCCTGCCCCTGGGGGTGCTCTGCAGCATGAGTGCCAGCAGGAGGAGTCTGCAGCAGCTGAGACAGCTTCTGCTTCTGTTTCACTTGGGCAAAAAGACAGAAGAGAAATTCACTGGAAATACTTTGAATACAGTTCTGCTGTCTCATGGCAAATTCTGACTTCTGGTCATCTGAAGTGGGTCAGTACAAATCATTCTCTGTGGGCAACCACTGACAATCGCAATGAGTTTCTGAGAGGCTGTTTAAGAAAATGATAAACTGAGAGGGAATTAGCTGTTGCCTGTTTTCAGTGGTGCAAAATGCAGCTTTGATATTTCTCCATGGCTGCCCCAATTTCCACTTAAAAGAAAAAACATTCTTTTCAGTAAAGAGGCTCCTGACAGGCAATTATTGTAATGTTGGCACAGCTTTTCCTTTCTCAAAATGGGCTCATTTTAAGTGAGCCAAGATTACAACACTTTTTGGAATCTATTGGTCAGAGGTATGGAGCTGGCTTTCTTCTAAGTTTTCTAGTTCTTCTTGGCTTGGGACAGAGTAGGGATGCCAAAAGGTAGAGGCGTAAAAATCTTTCCTTTTGAAGTTAATCAAATAATTTGAACATTTCTCACCTGTACCTTAAGACTGTTGGGATTAATCCAGTGGCATATGGTAACCTTGAAAGACCTCCAGCACACGTATCAGAGTTGTCTCTCTGGTTTTAATATGTATGAATTCTCCCCTGCAATCTTTCCTCGTTCTTGATGACATTAACAAATCACTGTACAGGTCTGTAGGATTTCTCTAGAGATTCCCTAAAGCAGCAGCAGCCGTGGCCATCTGAAGAGTGCTGAAAGATTGTGGCACTGTGTGTGCACTCTCAAATCTGTGTATTTGCAGGGTGACAGGAAGGCCTGGGCGGGAGCCTGTGATGAAATATTTGGACTTACATATGAAATGTAAAGTTGCTTTCTTTATTTGCAGCCATTCTTACTTTTCAGACTTGTTGTTTACATACAAGGTAACAGGAAGAAAACCTTAAAATTACTCTGAGAGCACCATATGGAAAAATACAAGGAAGGGTTGTGGAATGCTTGAGCTACAAGACGTGCCTGTCATTCTGAGGAGGCCCTGTTGGGAGTAGTTTAAAAGCAAGGGCCATAGTAGAGCTGGATAGTTGAGTGTTGGGGTGCAAACCTAGGAATTGGTGGATTTGTGACCAACTCATCGTCACTGTTTTGTGAAGTCTGTCACTGCCTCAGACTTTCTGTGTGATCTCATGCAAATTGCTAAGTTTCTGTGACTAGGGTTGTGAGTTTTGAAATACATATTTTTAAAAGACCATTTAAAAAAAAAAAAAAAAGGCCACAGTGTCAGGGCAGGCCAGCCTGTTTATACGTGTGCAGTAACCTGAGCAGCAACTGGTTTGTTCATAGTTAAACTTGCCAGACTTTTAGTTCTTAACGTTAGGAACAGGACTAGTTGTTTTCTGTCACCTGACAAAAAGCATTGAGAGGATGAAAGGTTGTGAAGTTGCCTTTAAATTCAAGTGTGGGGAGAGTGGAATTATAGAGAAGCTGGATATATGACACCGAATTAGGAAGGTGAAGACAATTCCCTCATCCATGAAGATATTCTCCCACCTTGGTGCCAGACAATGAAGGTAAGACAAAAGAGGTGGGGAATAGGCCATAAACAGCATCTGAATTACTGCTTTTTATCCAAAAGAACTGTTAAGTCTGTAAGACTTTAATGGAAAAGATCTTTGAGGTCATCTTGTTCCAACACTGGATTATTGGGATCAGAAGGCACAGAGATCTCAGACACTTGGCTTTGCTTTGCCACCCAAATAAGGAGTTTTTTTCTGCTCCTGAGGTAGGAGGATTTACCCACAGAGCTCTTGGAGCAGCAAGATGAGAAAATCAAAACAGCAGTGGTGAACAAAGAAGTTAATGTAAAAGAAAAACAGATGCAAGTCTTTGTCTAAGAACTAAATTGATACAGAACTAATTTTTTTTCTACCCCTGAACTTGAAAAACAATTCTAATCATTGTGATTATTCCTTGTGGTTTTTTTTTTGTGGCTGGATAGATCCAGAATAAGCAAGTTTCGAAGCTCTTCAAGAAAGTTTGTTGTAGTATCAGCCACCCTGTAGTCCAGATTACAGCTGCAGTTAAATTCAGATAAAAATCTGTACTTGCTTTGATTCAGCAAAGCAATTAAGCATGTGCTTTAGATCCACTTGGGATTTGAGTGTAAGCATGTACTTAACATTTTGCTGAGCTGGGGCCTGAGTCTTTAACCCTTGCTAGAATATAAACTCCTTTCTAATGAGTGTTGGCATATAATAGGCCTGTTTCTCAATAATGTTTGATTTTTTGCAACCTAGAAGTCTTTCTCTCAGCTTCAGTGGGCTTTGGATCAGGGCCCAAGAATGCAATCCAGAAATAATAATTTACCGTATTTACATTGCATGTAAATTATATATGAAGAAATGAAACGGCATAATGAATCAACCACAGGGGCTTTTCTTCCACTCTGATACCAGAAGAGAAAAAGCCTGTAGGCAGCTCACAACTTTTCTTACTAATACTCTTGAGCCCTTCTCTTATTAAGTCTTCTGTTTTCTCTGGCAAAGCCTCCCCTAATGTTACCCTCAGTACAACCTTCTTAGTCCATAAATGAGATTTTGATTCTGCTCTTATTAAAATGTACCACTGAGCACAGGGTTTACTGGTGGGAAAATCCCATTAAGTATTTCTGAAATACCCTTTAACTGCTTGATTTTTAAGATGATAGGCAAAACTTCGCACTCCTCACGATTACATGTACAATAGCTGATACTTACATTCACCAGTCTGGCAATATAAAGGGAAGAAAGTAGATATCAAGTCTTGTGTTTTAATGCCGTTGCTGTCTGAAGGGTGTGGAGGGCCCTAATGTTAATATAAATTGGTGCTTACTGAGGTTTTGAACCTGTTCTGTCCCTGAGAATATATTACTGGGATGCAGCAGTCCAGGATCCAGTCCTTACACCTTACAAATGTAAGACTGAATCAACAGGTACAAGCTGGAGCTCATAAAACAAGGGTATATTTTGGATGCAAAAGGCTTCATCTTTAAGATGTGCAGTCTAGGGGGCTGTCTGTTTCTCTACACCGCCACAGGTGCATTACGTGCATCAGTATGTGCTGCATGGCTCCTCACTTTAACTGGATGCATGTATGCAATGAAGGGCTTTCTAGGCAGAGCTTCTAGTCCGAAGAGATTAAACAGAGATTTTTGCAATAGTTTCTACTCCTTTCATCAGTGGAGTCTGTGGCTCTGTTTATTTCTTTGTGGTCTGTGTTTTTTTCCCTAGAAACATCTCAGTGTTTTTCCTCCTTTGTTGTCATCCTCCGAGATGTCTGATCCATGTTCCTTCTAACTGAATTTGGGGTGTCTCTGACTACTTTTAGCCTGAACTAATGCTTTGGATCTAATGTCCGGGAGTGGGTTTGAACTGAACCTTTGATTCAAAATCTGTTCCTTGGGCTAGGTAAAACATGGCTGCAAAATGCATAGCTCTTCTTTTGCCAGTTATTATTACTCCATTTGGTGAAACATTAGAGTAAGAGTATATTCATAAATAAATTTAAAAGGATTAATGCATGATGAATAGACTGTGTAAGCATATTACAGGCATGGTTATTATGTGATATAGGTGATCATAAGTCATGGTTAAATGCAACCTATTGACCAGCTGGACTCTATAAGTCTGTAACAAGACATTAGCCACTTGTTAACAGAGCTAATAATCATTTATTGATTTTACATGCAGTATTTATACATCCGCCACCCTAGAAAGTGTGGAATTCAATTCCAGGATCTACTTTCAAGTCCCACTTACTATAATGGGTGACACAAATCTCTTACTTACATATGTTTAACTGTCAGATATTGTCAGGACCGGTAATAGGTGAATGCTGTCCTCAGCATGATGGTCTGGGGCTGTAATACCACGAGTATTATTAATACTGGCTTGTCTGTGTTGGAGCTATGCAGAAAGAAGTAACTCAGTTTTTGTGAAGCATGTTGATATTTTTACATTTGGTTTTGTTCAGATTAGAAATGAAATACCCAGATTTTGAAAATCTTCACTAACAGGTGAAGATCCTCTAGCGCAGTCCAAGTGATGGGCTTGCTGTGAAACCAGGACTGGAAGTCTTCAGGTCCTCATTTCTGCAGAAGTCCAAGCAGGCTGGTCTGCCAAGGCTCAAACAGATCTCAAAGCTTATGTGAGAAATGAGGTAGACTAACCCATCTCTGCTGAATCTTTCTGTTTGAAAGAACTAATGATTTCCAAAAGAAGTGTCTAGCTTGATGTTTTCTAGCAATCTTTCTTAGTCCCCTCCAAACACAAGTGAGAAAGCAGAGTGAACTAGCCATCCCAACAACAGTGAGATGAAAGGCAAGCAGGGTCCCCAAAAGTCAGAGTAAAAATGTTATAAACACTCCAGTGGCCAGAGATTTGGTAATCATCTCCCTTTGAGAGGTGAGTAACTGATGTTGAGAGGGTCAAATGGTCAGAGTGGGTTAGGCAGGGAGAAGGAATAAAAAGGTGAAAAGTGCAGGGAAATGAAAGAGAAAAGGAAGAGAGAAGTGGGGAGTGGGGAAGGGGACAGAAGTTGAAGGAATCACTGTTGTTAAAGTAAGGCAGTGCAATAATAAATATCTTGGAAAAACCCATAATGCAGCCCTGCGGTGTAGAATGACATTATGAAGAGGCCTGCATTTCTTTCCTCCTTCTAGTAGGAGGAAGTAGTGATTTTATCATGAGAGTGAGAAAAAAAATGATGGAGTGGCACATCCATGAAGCAATATAGTGAGGAAGTAGAAGGTGCACAGCCCTGGAGGCTCAGAGAGGATCGCCCTTATTTCTCTGTCTCTGTGTTCCTCTGGCTCTGGGACTCACAACACACACAGCTCATCTGATTTAATAAAGGCAGGAAGCAAACAGTGACAGAGCCATGAGAGACTGCAGATAGGGGTTGAAGAAGGGTCAAACTCATTAGTCATATGATGTGATGTAGTGTGTGGGGAGCGGGAGAAGCTTTGAGGGTTAAGAGGAGTGGAAATAGTTACAGCACTCGAAAAATTCATGTTAACTTAGCTGACCTGAATGCTGTGCTGCTGTGTGACTTTTAGGGGTAAGGACAACATCCTGGCCTTTCATCCTTTCTGTTTTTTCTCACTTTGGGTCATGATTTTATAGTTTCATTCTTTACAGTCTTTTTCGATATTACTAAAAGATGGCTATATTTAGTGTTTGTAGCACACAGGGACTCAAATCAAGGGTTCCTGCAGGGCTATTGCTGCTTCAGGGTCAGAACATCTCTCCTTCTGCAAAAACTGATGCTTCCTCCTAGCTGTAGCAGGGGCTAAGCGTAAGCTTCTCAAACTGTGTATTCCTCATCCAGCAAGACTTGAAATGAACCTTTCACTCGCGTGCAGAGGTCCTTCAGAGGGTATTTGTTGACCATGGCAAGTGATGAAGCATAAACTAGAGAGATAACAAGGGATAATAAGCACAACCACAGCCCACACATTCATTCCTCCTGCTCTGTGAGGAACCTGATGAAAGATGCTGAGGTGGCCACTGTACAATGGAGTTTTCCATGTGTCTTTGGAGCAAGAGCAGCACAGGCAGCCACCCTGGTGCTGAGTCTGGGGGGAAGGTGGTCAGTTAATACCCAGTAAGAGAGTACCTTGCTTAATGCCTGTGCTTCAGCATGCAGCAAAGAGCTGAAGAATGATCACAAATATATGTCACTGCTGTTATTAATGAACTTTCTTGAACATAGATTCATTAAATGCACATTCATATTTTAAAAAGTGTTTTCTGTTGTTCATTCCAGGAGGAAGTTCAAGAGTTCTAGGTACTGCATTGCATTGCAGGACAAACTTCACTCATGGCAACAAATCTGTTTATTTCTAATGTTGCCTTTTTTTGATTGAAAAGAAGGATTTTTTTAAAAATATGAAACTAAGAACAATCATTATAGGTATCAGGTCAGAAAACAATGAGAACAGATCTGAAGTTTCCCTCAGAGATGTTTATTGAAGTTCAAGGGGTTTTTATCGCTCCCTCTTTCTTGCTGTGGAAGGAAATCCTAAAATAGCACGGTCAAAACTTTTTTCTCAGCATGTTTCTGGTTCAGCAAGGAGTTACAATTATTGGCTCATAAAGGGTAGAAAAATGCAATTTTAAAGTGAAAATATTTTTGTCCTTCCTAATTTCTCTGAAGTTTTAAAGATATGTGCAAAATTCAAAATCTTACATACAACTTCTGCAGCTGGCTAGAGCAGGTCACATTCCCTGAAGTCTCCATTTGTCTCCTCAGTTAAGTAAGTTTAATTTGGCAAAAACTCAGCCTGTACTGAACATTATAAACTCACCAGTCCTAAAGATAATTTTTCATTCTTCATTGCCTCCTGCATCAGTATTGTCTCAAATAAATGGGCTGATGAATGAGAAGGATCAGGCTGTTAGCTGATGTAGCATTAGTAAAACTATGCAGATTGACACCCTCTGAATATGTTGTCCTGAGTTTGTAACAGCATCTATAGTTTAATGCGATACCTTTTATAGAGTCTTCTCTCTCTTGGGGCTACCTCGTCGGAGCTCTGCAGAAAATGGTAAAATGCTTTCTGTGGACCTTTCAGGAACTGGAAAACTCACATCAGGCTTGAAGCGCTGGCTCTACCTAGAGTAGGGTAGAGATGGGACTGACAGAATATATATTAGGCTGATTAATGGAGGAAGGCTGTGTTTTTCATACTTATGCAATGGTTACAAGTGCTGGTGATAAATGGTGAATTAATGCTTATTGGATATGCTGAACGGTTTAGAGCTGCAGCTGAAATCCTGGGAATGTAGATACTATCAATTGATGGATTAGTTATAATCTCATAATGAGTGCTGTATGACGACTATTTGAAATGCAACATTTGGAATAGATTTCGTTGCTTGTTTGACCTGCTGTGCATTCAAATACACCAAAAGTATCAAAACAATGGACCAAGCCTGCAATTGCAGCAGAAGTGGCATAGTTGTGGATATAGGTTCTGGCTTTCTCCATGCACCAAAGTCTGGTTCCTGCCTCAGGTAGGAAGTCTATTTGTAGCTATGGAGTTAGGATTTTGATAGTGTAGAGTGAACACTAAGTCTGGTATGCTTTGAGTACTGTGTTGTTTTGTCATCCTGATGCTTGTGATGGTTAGGCCAAACATTTAGCCATAAAACATCATACTGTTTAGCATGTTTTTCTCCTTATCATCCTGTAATCTACTATGTTTACCTCAATATTTTTCTGTTGACAGGGGCAAGACCATATTACTCTCTTTATATTGTTTTAATATGTTATTATTTTACTTACACTTTGGTAAGGCACCTGCAGCGTTCTGGGAACAGATGCAGATCCACTGAACGGTAATGATTTCTGCTGTACACTACCTCCTCTGTTATAATTAGGGTTTTCTCTCTTCCTCCTTCAACCCCCTGGACTAATGTGTCCTCTTTGCTGCTTTCACTAAGTCAGACAAACATGTTTCTTGGAAGGTCAGTGTAACCTGTAGGAAATTCCTTCTGTCTCTGAGCTGGCTCATTCATCACTAGTCATAACCATTTTGGAATGTGAACTCATAGTCTGTTATCTGGCTACTGCTAGTGATGATGCCTGGAGACGACAGCTTGGTTTTCAAAAGCTAGGTTGACCCTGAGGGGTGAGGAAAACTTGTTTTGACAGAGCAAACATGACACGGAAGCAGTGCAAGTGCCAATATGTGCAGGAACAAGGTGTTATTTTCTCAAGGTGGATCTTTTTTTTCCCCCAACTGGGGAAGACACAGCAACGTATGGGAAACAAAATATTCTGTGCATTTTTTCCTTCCCCAAAAATCCAATTAAAGCAGAAAGGCTATCTGTGTGTATTTTGACTGAGAGAAAAAAGAATGAAACAGGTTCATCTGGGAAGAGGACCAGGTGTGTCCTCTTTGTCCTGGAACAGCAGTGGACCAGGTGAATGGTACTATCTAGATAGACCTATCTAATGTTCTGCCCCTTTACTCGATTCCCTTTACCTACTTGTCCACTTGGAGTATGATCTCTCTGTATGGTGTCCCACGCAGGGAGGCTTCTGTCCTGGTTGCCACTTCTTATGCTGTTGTATTAGGAATGACAACAATCTCAACTCTTGACCCTGCTGCGATTATTGTTCCTACATGTTCTGCTTCCCTCAAAGACATAACAAAACAGATGACTGTGTATATTTTAAAATGTCAGACTGACATTGTGGCATTAATATAATTTAAGCCAAACATTGCCAGTTAATTCACGTTGCTTTCTACTGTCTTAATGTCTTGCATTCCTTGTTTGTGGTGCTCAAAGTCATGTGGTTTCACGACACCCTTGATCCTGCTAAGCCAGGGTTTCCAAATGTTCCACATTTGAAGAGCCAGATGCTTCTTCCTTCACTTGTGCGTGGCCTATGCTGTGTCTGGGAGCTGTGACTGTCACTGGGTGTGTCAGAAAGAAGAAAACATCTCTCCTGCTAGAGCCACTGTATGATACATTTCTTTTTTGAGAAGAGTGCTTCTCTGTGGGAACCAGGATTGTCACTGAACTGTGAAAGAAGCAGCAAAATGCTGAGGCAAAGCGCCCCACAGGTAAGAATAACATTTGTGAAAACCATGAGTGGAATTTGCTTCTGGGGAGTAGCCTCTCTTTTTTTTTTGTATTTTTTTTTAATGACATCTGCTGTAGACTGTTATTAAAGTATCTGGTTCTGTGTGCTGCTAACACACTTGATGGACCCACATGGTATTTTAGAATGTAAGTCACAAAGAAGATCTTGAGCCATTTTAGCAGCAGCTTAGGTCTTACAGAAATCTGTGTTTAAAGGCAGAACCTGAAAATATTTAGATAAACAGACAAGTTATGCGTAGATATAGTAGTCGCTTTCATAGTTCCTCTAAAGTACTAGAGAAGTCTGAAGACGTCTTTCACGACTTCAGTGTGAAGTTGAAAAACACTTGCTGAAGACTTAACAACATGCTGTGATTGTGATAAGTTAAGATGGCTCATGTTTTAATACTGACAACTCGCTTCCTTTTCATGCTAGAACCAATAATGACCTCAGAGTGGTGTCGAGGGGAGAACAGCGTCTTTTCATGATTGGTGGGAGAGAAGCAGTGGGAAAGTACAGTCATGGGCAGTCCCATGCAGGATGCTCCTCTGTGTAACTCGGCAGTGTCCTCCAAGGTTAATTCCACTGCACAGCTGCACTGCTTGGGGTGATAAGGATGCATTAAATGAAAAGGGATTTCCCTCTTTGGGAATCAAATTAGAACCGTCCAGATCAGGCCAGTTCTTTTATCTCTTTCTCACCCCAAAAGGAAGTTTAGACACAAGTCCCCAAAGGTCCTTTTCTGGTCAGAAACATCTGCAAGGCACTGAACTGAAAGGAGTGTGGGGATAGTGCTAATAGCCTTACTGTTAGCGGTTGAGAAAACAGAAACTAAGTAGCCATGTCTTGTGAGAAAAATGAGGAGGCTAAACATACAGACACCAGAGATTGCTCGGAGTCATGGATTAATCCCAGGCATGAATGGCAGAATCATTCCTAGGGAGGCGAGCTGCCAACAGTAGCACTGTCATTGCAGTAGTACGTTCTCTAGCACATGGCAGGCCCTGGATCTTTGACCTCTTTGCAAAGACCTCGGAATAAGGAAGGAAGAGTACAGCTGAAACAAAACATATTTCTTTTGTAAAGTTTACTGTCTGAGCATGGGTCAGACATGATGTCTTCACGAGAGTTCTTTGATTCAGCATTATTCCATAGAGAAAGAAAAAAATAACTCCCTCAGAAGCTGAAAACGCGATGGCTGGCTGGTTACTGGGTGGGATTTTCAGCACAGACCTACTTCCTGATAAAAATGAATGAATCTGTAACTTGACTGAAAGGAGTTGGTGGTCTCAGTCTAATCCTAATTAGATCAGAGTTCGCAGCATTAGAAAATCAGCAGTGAGCTTGCTACTGTAGTCAATGGAGTTGTAACAGCTGAAGGGGAATGAACTCCCCTGATGCAAAACTGAACTGCTTCTCTGTAAGTTAGGCCATAAGACTCAGCTTCCAGGAGAAGTCTGTTTCCATGATACAAACAAAACAGCTGTACAGCATTCCTTGTAGTGGCACATCAGTTCTTTATGTGTGTTTGCTGACATCAAGACTTGTAAGACTTTGTTCTTTTCCCTGTATCAGACCTATAAAACCCTCCAGGGACCAGCTATATTCACCACTAAATCCTATAGAACTGTCTGGTAGCTGATGTAGCAGAACCTCACTCCAGTAAGTGGCATAAAAAGTAGCAGTGACAAGGTGCTTCCCTCTCGTTTTTTTTCTGTGTGCACTAAAACCACCTTTTAAAATTGGTTTTGCTGAATGTCACTTGAATATGGACAGTGCTATAGAAACCTCTAATGCTTTTTACAACAGTAATGCCTTCATTGTCTATGCAGCTAAATTGCAATCAGTAGAAATCCAGATGTTTGTCTGAAAGGGAGACCATGTCGGAGCATTATTTACCTTACAGCTCACACCAGACGCTAGCAACAGCAGCACATTTATCGCAGTTTTGGCATTAATCCCATGAAAACAATGGACCAAATTCATCACTGATAAAACTCCATTGTTTTAGTGGAGTTACACAAGAAGAGATGTTGCCCGGTAGAAAGACGATGTTGCCCCTCTTATTGGAAAGGGTGGAAAAAGATTTTGTCTCCTTTGATACCAACACAAATGGTCTTCTAATCTCAACCAGCACACGTGAACAATTACCAGCTTTTCAAAACCAATACATATAAAACAAGACAATAATCGTAAGGTTGCCAAGTGACATCCTTAGATCATTTCCACAGTCTTTTGTTGTCTTCTTTTTTTGGCCAGAATTCCTTTGGTTTCATTGATGTTGCTCTCTGTGCATCCCATCATTTATTCTGTTCGACAGCCAGCGTCATATACTGAGAAATCCAGCAAAGAAAGGCAGAGGTCAGACTTGTGACATCTTTTGAGCTATGTATGTTTATGTAACCCAGCAGGGTTCATTTCCATCAAAGATGGAAATAGCGTGTATCGCTGCTGCTGTGAGTTATGATGGGAGCATGGTTGAAAGGGTTGGAAAGAACTGTTAAGAGGCAGCTCTGTGCTGTGTCTGCAGGTCTTGTACTGTACTTGTCTCACTGGCTTCTTAAGAGGGCCCATTCTATTTATGTACTGCTTGTTAGAAGCATATCTGCTAAATAAATGATGGTGGAAAGGAAGAGTGAAAACCTGTAGCAACACAGTGTGAAGACACTAATACTTACAGTGAGTGTATCTTTATGGTAGCTCTTCAGTGGTTGCAGCAGCAGAGGGAAAGGAGGAAAAGCAGTGAGAGCATGTTGGACTGGAAAGCTCATGGAACTGCTGGGCCTTGTATGCTTGTGGAAGAATTTTAGAAGCCTGTTCCTGCTTTTCTTCCCAGACTTGGTAACTGTTTGATGCATAGCCATGGCAGAGGGACCTCAGTCTTTGCTTCCAGTTGAAAGCAAATTGTCCTTTTCTTCTCCTAGCTCCCTGGTTAGTTTTTCTGAACAAAGCATAGCCTCAGTTCTGCCCACAGGAGCTGGCACTTGTCCCTTGGGAGAGTGTGGCTAGGGTGGACTTGTTGCTAGGGGCAGCAGAGTGACAGTTCTCTTTTTCCTGACATTTCATCGTTGGAACTTTCTGGTCTTTTCTGTGCCTTTCTGGAGGAGACACTCTGCAAGAGTTACTCATGAAGGTTTTCTGGACTGTGATGTGCAGGAAGTCAGATTAACTGAGCTAATTGTTCCCCTGATTTCCTAAGTTAAGATCTGGTAATTACTAGGTGGTTATTACCTGCTTCTGATTTGGCTAAGACCAGGGAGGTGATTCCCGATCTTAATCCTGACTTCCATACACATGCTGTGACACTTTCAATTAAATACACGTGCTGGAAACAAAGGTGAGACTTTGATTTATGAAAGTGTTAGGAATGTGTTTTGTGAATGCTTGAAATGTGCTTTTAGATCCATGCATAGAAGCTGCCAGATTTATTCAACATACCAAACCTCCCCCAATGAATAACTCTAAAACAAAGATACTTTTAATAGTAATCATGTACTCCTCAAGTTCTTACCAACAGTAACAGAGGTCTATGTATGCTACCATCATGGAACACCAACACCACCAGCAAAACTGGAAAACGTGACATAAACTCACAGTTCGTTCCCTGGACTTTGCTATTCCTTCACATGGCCATAAACAGGAGAGGAAGCTGGATATTTTCTTTAAACACCAGTATTTGCAGGTAACTGAACTACTGCTCCTTTATTTAGTTAGTTAGCTACTTAAGGTTTGCTGTCTGCACTCCTGATCTAGTCAGACTCCAGCAAATGAGGTAATGGTCTCTGTGTGAAGTCAGTTCAGAATATGTTCACTCTACCAGAACCTCCCTTGCAGATAGTAAATCGCTATTCCAAACAGGTTGAAGACAGCTTGGTTAGATAACAGTTCTTTGCATTAGATGGTAACTATCAGTCCCTACCACAATGACGTCTGGCTGCTGAGAACAGATTCAGGGAAACTTTTTCTTGTCCTACAGAGCTTGCAGACCCAAGAGACAAGAGGCAAAGGGGGAGTCTGAAGAAAAACAGAAGCTAAGTTGCTTAGCCAGCCGTGCTCAAGTCTGTGGTGAAGCTTGGACCTGAGTGCAGGTTACCTGACTTCCAGTGAAGCGTCTTAATGTACAAGTACAGTATCGCTCCTACAGAGTATTTCTTCACTGTAGCAGACCTAGGGAGACCTGAGTGCAGTTCTGGTTTAAGCTCACACAGGTAGATAGATGTGATGGCCTTGCATGAGTATAAAAGGTAGATCTATCAGGAGAAAGGCTTGAAATGAAACAGCTTTGACATAAACAGTAGATGACCAGGAAAGCAGGAAGGAGCCATTTCACATACAGAACAACTCTAGACTTGTCACTGGCATTAGCTGGGCTGTTTTCACAGCATTTCACCTGGCCTGAGAGCCCTATTGCTCTTTTGTAAGCATTCTCATTTGTTCCAAAGTGATTCTGAAAACTATAAAAACTTTTTTTTGGTGTAGAACTATTTCTCTGAGCACACACAGTGGTCAGAAAGCTGATTAAGACAGTCTGAGCATCTTAGCCAGTTACACAGCTGTAGCTGCTTTCCTGCAACTGGAATTAAGAATCCAGACAATGTGTTCAAGATTTACGGTTTCTGTCAGGGTTTATGCTGCTGATGTTCGTTTCCCTTCATGCAACATATTACATCCCATTGTGAACTCTGTCAGGAGAAGACAAAATAAAGCTGTCATCTCCTGGAAAACCCTGCCTATGCAGTCACCCTTCAGTGGAAGACATGAATATGTAAATGTTCCCGAATGTGATGTGTAGCTAGAGGCTATTGAGGTTGATTTGGGGGAAAGAAGAAGGGGCTTAGGGTGTTGCTAGTAAGGGAAGGAGAATATGTAATAAATGAGTTGGAGGTTACTCACAAAAACAGGCTTTGGCCTGTAACTGAAGAAAGATAAACAGGCATAAGGTGGTTCTTTTCCAGAAATTTCGACCTGTGGAGTCTCTTCTGCATCAGGGTTATTCAGATAGTGATTTTATAAGGTCAGAGATTGATTCTAGGGTTTTGTCTTTCTTTGAATACTTAAATGGGCAAGAAAATGTACAGAGGGCTGCATTCACCCCCATAATTACAATGCATGGGTCATTTGCTGACTGTATGCATGAAGGTGGATTTTGGTCTTGCTGTCCTGCTCCTCATGGTATGTTACACAGAATGTTATTCCTGCGATAGGACATGAGGAAATGGAGTGCAGCTCCTTCAGGGGAAGTTCAGATTGGACATTAGGTAAAGATTCTTCACTGAGAGCGTGTTCGGTCCCTGGAACAGGGAAGTGATCATGGCACCAAACCTATCAAGAGTTCAGGGAGCATCTGGACAACGGTCTTAGGCATATGATCTGGTTTTAGGTAGTACTGCAAAGAGCAGGGAGTTGGGCTTGATGATCCTTATGGGTTCCTTCCAACTTGAGATATTCTATGATTCTCTGATTCTATGCTAAGAGTGGCATCATCCACTCTTTGAATGCCTATTGTAAGCATAGATGTACACACCACTCTTTGAATGCCCATTGTAGGTGTAGATGTACCGTCAGAAGGTATATCCAGAATAAATTCAGAGCAGGTTTATTATAGGTGAGCTTCACGTAATAATGGATTTGTTGAAGTAAATATTTTTTGTCTTGGTGTCATGCGGTTTGTTTATATGAAGGGAACACTGGATGGGAAGTACAGTAAGAGCTTTCTTCTTGGTATTATCACTGATTCACTGTGTGTGACGACAGGCAAGTCACTTCCATGTTCTCTAGCTAATGACTGTTGAAGTCATAAATCTCATAGGGACTCCTCTACCACTGAGGAGTCCTCCCCTGAGTTAGTATCCCAAGCACTACTGAAATACAAAGCTGAACTAATGAGGTAAACCTATTCTTCTTTCTCTGTGCTAAACCATAAATAAAACGATGTCATTTTTTATGGCAATTTGATCATGATTTGGGATTTTGGAATTTGTTATTTTCTTTTAGTTAAGAATGCAAAATCCTAGTGTTTTACAATATCTGCTGCTGTCAACCTTACCGTAGTCTCATTGACCACCAGTATGTTTGCAAGACTGTTTGGTACAGTTTCTCAAAGTCACAGTGGACCACTTTGCGTGACCTCATTCCCACTAGTGTTCTAGCAAGCACAGTTGAGGGAGCTTTGGTGTACAGGCTCCCAACTGCGGGACATACATGTGTAGGTAAGCAGCAATTCATTCCCTTTCTTGCAAGGATAGAGGAGAAAAACTGGCCAAATTCTTCTCGTCTGGCTCTTTGTTGTCCAGGCAAAGAAGGTGAGGCTGAATGATATGCCCATCCCTTGCTAACATGGAGTTTTTTCTATATATCTTAGGCTTTGTCATTATGGGGTGGGTCACTGTGATTGTATGGGAAACAGGGTAAGTGAGAGGATAGATGCTTCCTGCTGTACGGTGCTCTCTAACAAAGGCACAGAATTTTACCTGAAGAGTGTATGCACTTAGAAACGCGTTACTCTAAGTAGAGCTGAGGGAAGTTGGAGATTAGAAACATTAAAATACCACAGCGAAGGCTGCTCTTGCAGTATTTATGATCAGAGTGAAAGCAGAATGTACCAGAAAGCTTCTGCTGGTGTCTCTTAACTCTTCTCACAAGGTTTCCCATCCTTCATCCTTGAGAGCCTGGGATAATTTGGATAGACTTCAACTACACACCCAAACTTTGTGTGATTATCTGCACTGAACATCTGACCCCTTTTGAGGTTTGGACATCTTTGGGCAAATGGAATCTAACAGAGATAAAATCAGACTTTATTTTTCATGCCTGAACTTCAAAAGTCCCTATTTTGGTTAATGAAGCTGTGGCATGCTCGGGGTTTTTTTGTGTGCCTCTCTATCTCTTAGCATGGCCAAATCTCTTGCTAAGAGTAGTGCTTGTTGCCAGTGTGCTGCCCATTATTTGTTCACAGATCCATCGCTAAATGACCGTGTTTTCTATTCAGATAGAAATGTTCTTCTTGCTTGGATCCCTTATGGGACTGAATTTTAGCCCATGGTGGTGTTTACAAACTAGTGATTCAGACCTTTTCAGTTGCTTGTCCATTTGTATTTGTGCTGTGGAGTTTATTACCTCTCACAAGAAAAGCAGTTCCTCAGTTGCTGTAAAAGATTATAATTCCAAAGGCCTCAATTAAGCTATGAGAAATTATACTAGCTGAGGATTTAGATACTCAATGGGTTTTTTTTATTCCACAATTTAAAATAAGTGAAACAGCTAAAGGAGAGTGATAAATGACCATTGGTGAGTAGTGAGAAATTGCTCTTATGATTCTTTCGTATCCTTTGTTTGTCGTGCCAAAGGTCCTAAAACTTTTCTGAATATTCTTATAAATCATCTCAATATTTGCAAAATGCAATTGCTTCTTGAATTACACCAAAGCAAACTCACTGGGATTGTTGGGCCTTTGACCTACAAATTGCATAGCTATTTATACCAGAGTGAAGTGGAGGTGAAATCAGACCTTCTTGATCTGGCAACATTTTTGCCTCCACTTTGGATGGATTTTATTGGAGGGAAAGGACCAGACAAGATATCGTACATTATACGTGTGATTCAGTGAACCCTCACCTCTGCCTGTGTCTATCTGCTTCTGTAGTAATGCAAACAGTTCAAAAGCCTCTGTACTCTGAGAGAAGCTAAGCAGATGTGAGGAGGAAAGAAACCACGATGTCTGGGGCATAGTTTTCTTCTTGTTTACACCACTGTAACTCCACTGAACCCCATGGAGCTATTGTGGAGTAAAAGGAGTGTGAGATCAGCATCCTTCCTGTGGGTTCAAATGCTTACAGATCCCCTCACTACTGAAAGTGCATTGTATAAACAAATCACAGACAGGACACGTGGCAGAGAGGAGGCGGAGGGAGAAAACAGACTAGACTGACAGACAGGGGTCCACAGACAGCCAGACAACAATTATAAATAGCACCCTTTTGAGTCTGTTTGATGTGTTGCCCAAGGCCAGGTGGAAAATCTTTCCGTTGCTGCCTCTTCAACTAATCGTTTTCCCCTCATTTTTCAATAAAGATTCCAAGTTTGGTCACTTCTTTGGCACATTTGTTTCCCATTACAATACTTTGTGCTATTTCACTGTGTTATGCTAGATAATTGTTCTAATAACAAACCAAGGAAAAGCTTTTGAACATTTTAGGAAGTAATTTTTTCCCTTATGAAAATTCAGCAAACACTGACAGAGATCTGGGGAATAGCTAAGGAAAGTTGAAGAAAGAGAGTGAGAGAAAAGGAAAAAGGAACGTATTGACTTTTATTGATGGTATTTCTGCACTTACATGTAAACCACATGCCGAAAATTTAATTGCAATCCAACTGAATATTTATATAGCACTTTATCATTTTCAAAGCTTTTTAATGAGCATTGTTTAAGTGAACCTCACAGTATCCTGTGATTAGGAACACAAGGTTTTTGTTGTCTACTGCTGCTGGAGAAGTTGAGACAAAGTCTTGTTTGAATGGCAAAATGGTTGCAAAGCAAAGATACGAATTCAAGAGGTCCTCGCATTGCTAAACTTCACCGCTTTGCATATATTAAGGGCAAGATAGTTTGAAGTGCCTCAGTAATTGTCTAACTCTGCTTCCGCTCACGGCAAAGTGAGTTTTAGCAGAGTAGTGCAGGAGAAAACAATTAGAACATGTTTAGTACTTTCAATAAACTCCCCCTCTGTGTTTGCATACTGCCAAGATGCCTTTAAGAATTTAGTGTGGTCAAGGGGATAGGGAGATAAATAATATAAACCGAGGAAAGGAGGCTTCGGGCTGATTTACTGAAGCCTCTTAGCTAAATTCTTTCCACTCATAATCTGAAAGAGGTGGAGCTTTTTTTCGGCAATGTCTGTACATTTCCCATCTTACAAAAAAACCCTCCAAGTGCACTCAGTGTTTGAAATTAATTCTGGAGTAGAGGTATCTGAGGTAAGAGACAAGTGTTGACGAGCATGCAAGTCACTTAATGTCTGTGCCTGGCCCGCCATTAGGCATTGGGTGTGTTTGTTTGCGCTTTGGAGCTTCAGTTCCCCTGTTTCACAAAGGAGGAATGATGGCACTTACCTCCTTTGCAGAGTTCTTTGAAATCTAGTCTTGAAAAACACTAAGAGCTGGCTTCAGAGCTCTTGGCTTCTCCCAGAACTAGCCTCTGCTCTTGTCTTAAAGCAGGATTTTCACTTACTGTCTTCCATTTTTCAAACCATCTTGTTATTTGTGGTGGGAGGGGAAAGGAAATAAGAAAATAATCTTCTGCCAAATTTTACTTAACTTGACCTCTGTCTTTGCTGCAGGTGGCCCAGCTCAGATACCTCCTCTGTTGTGGTCCATACTGATCGCATAGCCTTAAGTGTGGCCTGTCTAGATTCTGGATTTCCCTTTGAGCCATGGTGGAGTCATCCTTCCACTGAGCCAATCCTGCTGAATCTCAAACACCAGCACAGCTATTGCTTCTGCTGATCACATCACCACTGCTTTCTCCAGGGCTTTGTTGATGTCTCATTTAGCTTTGCCTCTCTCTGTTGGCACCGAGTTTTCCTTGGTACAGAAGCTGCTAGATTACACAGACTTGATCCTGACCTGGTAGAAGAAAGAGGGAGAGGTAATAAGTCATGTGTGTCTCCCCCTTTTTTTGCCGCCTTTCTGGGAAGCTGTTTGGATATTGCAGGATACATGGTAGGAGATGCACATGCTGAATCCATGGGTAAAAGGGACACTGCAGGCTTTCAGCCACTTCTCTTCTGCAAATTCCTCACTGTGCAACCTCTGCCTGCACAGCTGACAATCCTTTGATGGCAGCCCCAGAGAGTTAATGAACTAAAAGGGCTATGGGTTATCTATTGCCAGAGATTGGGGAGCGTGAATTAAATGGTCTTTTGGAAGATGGGAGATAATTATTCTTCTGCTTCAAAGCCATGTCCAATTGAATGATGTCGCCAGCACGAATCAGCAATCACAATCACTGATGAAGACCCATTAAACAGATTGGGCTGAGTAATGCACAGGAAAAAATGTCAGGAGCATCTTTAATTCTGAGTCTCTCAACCCTACAATGGTCTTTTTTTTTCTTTTTTTCCTTTTTGTTTTTTAAAGAAACTCTTTAAGTGCCTAGAGCTTTTCTCTCTCAGCACTTTAAAGCTGGAAATAGCTGGGAATGCATTTCTGCACCATCCCTGATGGAAAGGCAAGGACTTGAGTAGCTAAGTTTCCTGGGTATTGTTTGGGATATCTGAAGGGTATTGTTTAGGATATGTGCAGTAAAGAAACCTTTTGGGAAAAGGCTTGGGCAAGACCAGTTGGGAGTTCCTCCGCTTCCAGCTCTGGTATATTGTTCTGTACAACACTTCCTTCTGGCAGAGGCTAGGGAAGGAGCAAGCTTCCCCAGGGCCAACACTTTTGTACACTTCAAGAGAAGGGTGAGTGTTGAGTGATCCTTACTGAAAGAAAGACACATTCTTCTGTAGTTTAACTATTGCAAAAGTGACATAATGAAGTCAAACATTAGGGCATGATCATTAGGGGAATTCATTAGAAACGCTTGGCTGTACAGTGAATTCAGTTGGAAGTTATGAACTATAACTCTTTAGTGTTATTGGAGGGAGGCAAATCTTATTACAGTGTTTTGCTTTTTCACCATATGAGCTGTAACCTCAGGGAAGTTGTACCAAAGCTAAACTTTGCCATTTTGCGCATGTGCCAGAGAAACAGGTTGATAGGTTGGGCAACAGGTTAATCGACTGGGTAAGGTCCAGCATCTCCTCCAGAGGACACTAAGTTATGCAAACGGTAAAAGGGGACTGAGAAAGCCCATATTTAGGAATAGAGGAGTTGTCAGTTGTGATCGGACCCAGGGTCTACCTAGTCCACTAGTGTGGCTCTTACTAGTTAGTTGCTGTATAATCTGCCTTCCTGTTACACCTCATCTTAATTCTTAATAAGTCAAACCTGTTGTATTGCATCATTCACAAAACAGACATGGGAAGGGGCAGTGACATGGGTGTTTTGCAGAGATGTAGCGAAAGACAAATGTTGTTTTAGGGATGTACTAAATAACAGTCCTGGACTATTTTTGAGGATGGTGCTCTGGTGTTATGTGAAGATGCTGAGAAGGAGTGGTAGCAGCCTAGTCTGGAGCATCGTCACACTCTCAGACCCTCAGCACCTAGCTGGGTTTCAGCTGTCCAGATCTGGACAGCAACAGTGTAGGTGTCTTCATCCAGGCTGACTTCACTGGCAATGGTGAAAAAGACATTTCTGAGGTAATTTATCTTAAAGGAGCCATCCAAAACAGGTCAGATGAAGTACGGTATGGAAATGTCAGTTACTTTCCATTTATGATAAAATAGAGTAGGGTTTACTGGCTCAGTTGTAGCAATCCAACAGCAGATGGAAGACATCTGACTTCTAATCTCAGAACAACGTTTCAGTTTTCATTTTCCTTCCCTCCCCATAGGTACCTGCAGATTTGCAGCTGTCACAGATCTGAAGAAAAGTTTGAAAATATGGCCTGAGTGGCATTTGCCTGATTCTACAGCCTATCTGAAACAAAAGCTTCAACAAATGCAAACTGTTCCCCTTCCATGAAAGATAAGATAATAGAGATGTGTACATGGGAGGACCATGTAGGTTCTCCCTGGAACTTGGTTTTGCTTTATGTCAGCTTAGGAAGCAGGAGCAGTGAGGGGGATCTTCACATAGACTGATCAAACAGCATGACCTTAGTACCAATAGCATATTGTCCACATACAGCACGTATAGCAATGTCATTCGTGTAAAAGCTAATAAGTAGCTCACTCAGCTGAAAGCCAGGGAGGGTTTACCCGAGTCTGGTAGTGCGACTTACTTTTCTGTTTATGGACGGATTGCATGTGTTACTCTGTGTCCTGGCTGTTAATGAATTCTGATTTGAAGCCTATTAGCCAAAATATATTTAATCAAGAAACAAAATCCACCGATGACCCTCATATCTGTGGATCAGCCTTTCAGCTGTCCTACTCCGTGCAGTTTCTAAAGCGCTGCACAGTGGACTCAGCAGCAGATGCAATATAGCAAGAAAGGGCTTTGCAACAGAAATGTTTATAACCTCTGAACTAAAAATATCAGGAGAGCACAGAAATAATTTGGGGACTTTTAGTCTGCGTTGCATTGTTGATTGATGTACCTGTTGGATCAAAGCTCCATTCTCCTCTATTGCATTTGATATATATTGGTAGTCCTGGTGTCCTCTACCCAGATGTGGGTACATTCCAGCTCAATAGCAAGGGCGTTTGTACAAGCAGGATGGCAAACAATGCCTGCTTGTTTTGACTGGAGGTTGTTAAAATGCTACTTTGGAGGTTGTGTCATGATGTTGGAATGTGATTCAGTATGAAAGACACAGAAGTGTTTTAAAGGGATATCATGCAGGTCCCTGCTCAGCTGCACGAGAATATGAGTGAAAGGCTGCAGGGCATTGCACTCGTATTCCATGTGCACGCTGCAGAAACACATTTCATTCAACCTCTCTTAGCAGGTTTTGTTTTCTAAAGTTCTTTAGCATTCCTTTTGCTCTCTTGTGGGATTTATCCACTCTTCTCTACCTTTCCCTTGAAAAGCAGTATCTGAAAACTAGATGCTGCAGTTAGCTGAGAACTTACCTGTGCCAGAAGGAAATCATTCCGTGACCTCCATTGAGTACGATGCTCCTGGTAGTATGCTGTGAGATTGGTCTTACTGTAATAATGAGACAAAAGCCAGAGGGTTAAAGTGGGGAAAAAATAAATTCTCTGGAATAAGTCTCTTGAGGGTGGTTAAATCCAAAAGAACCTCTTCTGCCTCTGAAAACTGAAATTACAATTACTGGAGATTGGAAGAGCATTCTGCAGTAGAAACATTGCGTGCTTGACCTGTCCTTTAAGTCTTTCCTAGACATTGACTGTCACAGCTGGGTACAGGACACTGGGCTGAACTGTGGCCTGCCCAGAAATGACTATTCACATGACTTGAGAAATAAAGGAGATGGAGACACTAAGGAACAAGTGCCTTGTTCCGCTGCTGGTATGCGGGGCAGCAACTTTGTCTTGTGCCCTTCCTACAAAGAGGAACAACTGAGGTTTTGGACAAATTTGTCCACCAGTTATACTGGGCAGCTGTGTGTAGCTGGGCTAACATTCAGTAGGGTTAATAGGATGCATTCATGAGTATGGCTGGATGGGAAATTTGGAGGTGCTGGAAAATTGTCTTGTGCCAGACTGGAGTGAAAATCCTGAAAAATATCATGTGCTGACAGACTAAATGGAAAAAGCATTAAGTTTTGCCCAGTTGAAATATTTTGTTTTGTCATCTCTATGAAAAGCTGAGAAAAAGAAAAAATCAAAATAAAACATTTCAAAATTTAATTAAACTGCACAGAAAGCTCTTTTGAACAAAAAGCAAATGTCTTCAGTGACTGTTGAAGCAGCATGTTTTGATTATTTCAGATTTTTTCCCCCCAATCTTTTTTTTTTTTTTTCCCCTTGGGTCTGGAAATTTAGTGACACCAAACCATTCCTAGAAAAAAGGTTTTGGTTTGGATGAATCCAAGTTTTTCAACAACAACATATTTTGTGAGAAAATTCCCTGCTGCTTCTGCTCATCAATAAAGTTGATGAGTTCAACCAGTCTCATGGCTGGCTAGGGAAAAAAAGATCCCCCAGTTAGAGAAGTGGATAAATAACTTGGCATAAAGTCCTTCTCTGTTGACTCAGTTTACTTTGTGGACCCGGGCACGATTGTCGTAATAAATTAAAGCATGAACATTCCCATTTGTCACTTCACCACTTCCTTTTGCTGCCTTCCAACATGTGGTAAAACCATTAGTTTTAACACAGAGAGAAAAGACCAGATGAGGGGAGGAGAATAATGCTCGAATTAAGGGGAGAGAGGAGAAAGGGGAAGACTTGCAGGGTGGAGTGAAGGCATCACTGAAGCAGACACAGTACCAGTTGCATATTTACGGGGGCATAGTCATATTGTAGTCATCAGGGTTTACCATCTCTCTCTGGAGGAAAAAAGAAGATGGTGGTTCTTCTGGGAGTTGCTAATAACCACCCTCCAAATTCTTAGCGTGGCCCAAAATCTGAGGGTAGAGAAAGACTCCTCTCAGTCACACCCTGTCCCAGCATTTTAATCAGTTATGTAGCGAACTTGTTCACATGTAAGATGTTCCTTGCTGTCTCTTCAGTTCTGCACAGCTTCTCTTCATTGCTCCTTGCCATCATCTGTGGTAATTCCCTAAAGCTAAGGGAGGATGTGTTCAGATCAGGCCCCTTGTTGACAATGTGTGAACAGATTAATGGCCATCCCATCCCACCTGGCTTCACAGGAATAGACTCGGCCCAAGCGGGCTTTCTGGGAATCCCCCACCAAACTTGAGCCCCTGCAGAAACAGAGGTTTTCAGCTTTGAATAAGAGCAGAGGTCAAATTCAGAAATAGAGAAGAGGGGTGTGTGTCTATGTATGTGCGGTGGGAAGCTCAGAAGAATGTAAGTTTGGGATTTGAAAGCATCACACTCCTGTATTATGATTATTTATTGTCATGATAGTGCCTAGAGGCCCCAGCCTCATTGTGCTAAGGACTCCACAGGCATATAATGAAGTGACAGTCCCTGCCTTGAAGATGAATGAGGAAAACCTCCCTAAAGGGGGCTGGGAACAGGTGTGGCATATATCCATCAGGCTGATGGAGTGTGTTTACAAGGTGTGTATGTAAGTGTATGCAAGTGTAAGAGAGACAGCAAGAGAAGGAGAAAGTTGGATGTCAATTTTCATCTCCCTGGCTCTAAAGAAGGGGTTTTACTTTTTTTTTTTAATTATTTTTATTCTCACCTTTCTTCTCCGGTAATGATTATCCACAGGTAAGATAAGAATTAACAAAAAAGTTTTAGTGATTTTGCTGAAAATCTGGATGCTGAAAGACATGATTCAATAATTCACTCTGTATCTTTACCCAAGTCACTTCTGCTTAAACTTTTTTTAAAGGTAATTCAGTACCTAGCCCCCATGATATCTGTTGTAAAAATCTAGCTTTTTTTTTCTTTTAGTGCTTCAGATTTACTAAGTTTAAGCGAATAAGAAAGCAAATGAGTAAAGAAATAAGTTTTTGCGTGAGCAGCAGATTTATTGAAGCCTGGTTTCCCCATGGATGCATATCTTGTGTCTTACAACTCAGATGGCTGGTGGCATCTCTGTCCTTGCTGTGTCCCCCATCACGCTGGGGCTGGGCAAGGCATAAAACATATTGTTTGGAGCTTTTGGGTAGGGACCCACTGCTGCTGCTCGTGACAGGGAAGCTGCTGAGTTTTTACTGCCTTGCCTTCACTTAGGAAACTCATTTGAAACCTCTGCCCCTCTGTCAGATTTCTTGAAGATGGATCATGGGCCCAAAAGTTATGTGATCGGGAGGGAAATCAGCAAATGTCCTGGCAACACAATCACACAAGACATGATTTTTTGGGGGGAATCAGGCTAGCACTGGTGATCACTTACTTATGGCAACCTCCTGAAAACCTAGGGGTAAAAATTGCTAAATATTGAGGAATGCTGTGCTTTTTAAGGGTTAATGAAGTAACTGCTCTGAAGCTCATAAAAGAGGGGAACAGAGCATTCTGCACATCAGTGGCACATGGTGGTTCTTGAGTACTTTAGGGAGAAAAAGGATCAGGAGAGAGATGTATAAATTTTTTTAGTTCTTAGAACAATCACCAACAAGAACAAACTTAGCTATTCTTAGTTGCATCTAGGGGCTATGCATAATCTTTCCTGCTGAATTATGGAATATGATAGCTTTTATTAAATCCATTACAATTACAGCCTGTCTGCTGCACAGGTTTAGAATATGGAATAAGTAGGGTGCATAATTTCAAATAAATATTTAAGATTTTGATGCATGATACAGTTTTAGACTCTTAGGAGATAGAAAGATATTTAGTCAGGGCTGTTTTCTTTTAATTCACACAAACTTTCCTATCCAGCTACTTCGTAGTGCTCGATACTTTTTTAAAAAAACCTTCGTACTGGGGAAAAGATGTGGCTACTGCAGTTTTGCCCAAGATTTTGGCAGTATTGGTGAGTTGGGTCTTCTCTAAAGTAGCTGGGTATATAAAGTAAGAAAGAGAATATTTTGGAAAGTTGGAACTAGTCTTAGGATGCATGCAACTGGAGAAAATATTAATAAAAATTTTGACAAAACATTAGAAAATACAAAATTTGGACAAATTCTGTTGAACAAAGAAGTAGCAAGTGTATATAATTCCAGAATTTGGATTGTGTCTCTTTGCAAGGGACAGAGGAGTAATAGGAGAATGGGAGATTTGAACATGGCTGTTGCCCTGGATCTCCAGCTAGCAGCTGCTGTTGGGTTCTTCCGTGCTCGTGGGCTTCCTCTTCTGCAGTGCTGCCAGCAGTGGAGTCATCTAGATGAGCGTACAAGGGGTACCTGAACATGGGCCAGTGGAAGCTCCGTTCCTTGGCCTTGCTGCATCCCTGCCTGCGCAGATTATGTCTACAGGCATGTAAGAGAGATGATGCCCCCTAATCAGAACTGGTCTTAGCCTGTCCATGTGTCGCTAAGAATTTTTTGCTGGTAGTCTTGGCTGTTCAAGCTGACAGCTCTTTGCTGGTTACTCAGCAGCTCCTGAGTAATCTAGCTGCAGTCTCTTACTGAAACTTACTCACTAAAGAAATAATGTGGGAGTGCCACTGGCAAGGGAGGTTACAAGCATGCTGCTCCTAGCCTTGTGGTAATTGCTTCACAAAACCCACTAGTAACAGGAATACCTGATTTGCCAAAGTAGCAAGGACAACAAGGACAGTGTCAGAAACTTGCGGAGGAAACAGGCAGGGGTAGCTTACTGTTTCCCTTGCAGGTTGCCCTGACAGTTGACACTGGAGCTCTTGAAGAGCAGCTAACCCTCTTGCCTCTTTGTGAAGCAAGGATGGCAATTTTTGAGCATGAGAGCAAGAGGGAAAACCCCCTGTGTATGATTCTGTATTCTTCCTTTGTCTTCCCCACACCTGCTCCCTTTCCTCTTCCGCTCTCCCCACCCACCCTCCAAGAAGATGCTCTAGGTGTTGGCTTTGACTTGGCTGCCAATACTCTGCGGAGATGTGTTAATGATGACTGGCAGGTTTTAAAAGCACTGTTTCAACACCTTGCTGTCACCACACCTCATACTTCAGCAGCTTAGCACATGTTCCAAGGTGTTTAAAGAGCTTCCCGTGCAGCCCTTTTCCAGGCACTAACCTCTTGCCAGGAGCAGTAGCAGCTCCTGACCGCACTTTTCTGGCTGCGACCTTGTTAGTATTTGCCTACGACATGTAAATGAGCAGCGCGGTCGTTAGCTAGTGAAATGTGTAATGTTTTCCATTGTGTGGAAGGCTTAGAGCTGACAAGACCGGAGCCTGTGTTCCAAAGTCTAAAGCAGTTGGCAGGTTTCTCAGTACCAGTTTTTTATGCCCCCAAGTGGGTTATGGAGTGGAAAAGGGGGTGGAGAGGAAAGGAGAGGGAGGAATGCGTGTGGATGTATGGTGGGGGGAGAGTTAGCAGGAGAGAAGGGCCATTTGCAAGCCACCAGCTTTGAATGTAACTCGCATGGGCCTTGTGGTGGTGCTGAAGGGCCTGTTGTACTCGTTTGATTGACTCTAGGCTTAATGCTGCTTGCCACTTACCAGCACTTGTCTTTGCTCATTAGCAGGGGGATTGTAGGCAAATATTTAGATATTCAAGAGAGGAAATGTTAATCTTTGCAGTATTCACTGAATATTTAAATGAGGCAGCAGGCAGTTTTGCTCTGTGTTTGACCTAAACTTACAGTGCTGAGGAAACACTTGAGTCTTGGGATGAATTTATAGTCTAGCACCTCCCTACTATTGGGGTCCAGGTCACGTGGTGAAGTTCAGACCTCTTCAGAAAAGGCTGTGCAATCAGCCTATGCACGCCCTGCTAAATATAAATGGCATAGAAGCTTTGATCTGGCCAGTTTTAGGCACAGAGAAGTGCAACCCGCATGAAGTTAGAATGATACTGGCTATGTTGTAGACCTTCTGCTCCGTAGGCAGGAGATGGCCTCACAGTGAAGGCTGACGATAGTGATGATTAGTGATTGCTGGTAGACTGGTCACTTGAGGTGCTCCTTTCAATAGAAGATGAGAAAAATACAGATATTCTCTTGAGGTTTGGACAGGCAGATCTTCCAAATAAAAGTAAGAGTTGGGAACTTAACATGTTTGGAGATGAACATGGTATTTGTGCTGGTGTCCTGATGTCTCTCATATTGACCTGGTGGATGATGGATAGACTACCTATCTCCTTGGAGTATGAAATGGACTCAGGTGGGGTTAGTCTGCACAGACAAACATGAAGCAGGTAATTAGAAGTGTCTTGCATCACATGTTATTACGCAGAACTTTTTTCTGAAATTACTTAATTTGGATTTATGTCCTTCTTCATTGCTACCTTCTGGAATTATTCTAGACAACAAACAAGGAAGCAGCAAAATCTAATTTGAGAACGTTGCAACTTTGTAGGAAATTAATGTTAACTTAGCAGTTCCTGATATCTGCACTTGAATCTTGATTATTTTGCATCAGAATAATATCAGGAATGTTTTGTGTAGGATGTATATCCCGTTTGAATTTTGGATATTTAGTATCTACAATAGTTCCTTAGAGAAAAGCTCTAGACTAGGATTTAGTTGTGGGAATAATTTCAATGGATAAGGTTAAAAGACAATTGTATCTGTATACATCATAACAGATGAATGGCCATATATGATGAACTCCATATATTAAGGGAGCATAACTTAAAATGAGCATGGTACTAGCTTTACAAGGTAAAGAAGTAAGTTTAAGCCAGATTCTGCCAGAATCACTTGAGAAATTATTTACTTATTCCTAAATACAGTCACTGGCTACATACGGACAGGATGAAGTGAAAAACACTTACATAGATTTTATTATTGACAGAGTTCCTAAACACAGTTTCTTTGTTTTCTGTCTCTCTTATTCCAGTAGCTGCTAGTCAATTACATATTTCTCCAGTAAATTTGAGGCTTAGAGAATCACTTGGGAGTTGCAGAACTCTTTTAGTGGAACTTAAGAGCCAGTTACTGTAGGTTTAGGCACAGCTGACAGTTCCACCCTGTATGCTGTTCCTCCGTTCATGGCTGTGCCCTCTTACCTGGGATGTCTTCCTGGTTTTCCTTTGGCATTTTTCCTTTTGTCTTTATTAGTCCTTTTCTTTATGTCATATTGTTGCTTTGGGGAATTTTGGAGAGGACAGCTAGCTCTTGTTCCACTCTCCATTTGACCTTCACTCAAGATAGGGGGTCAGCAATGCAAACCACAGTTCTTATATCGCATGGGCCAGCTATCTGCTGGAAATAAGCAGCAGCAGATATATTTCACTGAAGCCAACTTGCGAGCCAACAGATAGCAGTGACTTTAGTCACAGCCACAGCGACAGCTTTTAATCATGCCTACTGTATTCAAGCTGGTGGTGATAGGCACAAGTTCTCATGCTTATACCATCTGGTTTCACTACTCTTGGGTTTTTTAGATTGTCGGTGCCAGATTGGCAGAGCTTTTCTGTGCATATAGTAAATGGCTGCATATATTTAATTTTTGAAGTGCCCTTTCTGGGTCTGCTCTCATTGTCAGACTTTTTTGTTGTTCTTCCTGACTAACCCTGGCATAATGTTTGGGAAACTCTGGCTCTAGCTCTCCGCAGATATAGGGCACTTGCTGCTCTAGGGAGTAATGTGGTAATGGGAGAGAGCATCAGAGAGTCTCCTGCAGTTAGATTTGTCAGCTGCACTCGAGTGCATCACACCCAGCAGAGTAAAATTCCTGGTACCGCTTCTTCCACTGATACTCCCTTGTCAGAGCTTTTCCTCCTCCTCCATTACGTCTGCGAGGAGCCCAGCATGAGTGGAGTAGGGGGGACAACATTAAAATAAACCTACAAGAGCCTAACACCAAACAAATTCCTACCTACAGAGTGCAGATCCTTTGCAGGGAGCATCCCCATCTTTGCACTATCTGAGGGTTGTTCTGCAGTTGCTGTTTTAAGCCATCTGATTTTGAAATTATGTTAGGTGTAGGAAAACAAAAGCATGTTTAACTGGGACTTCTGCTAAAGACACAGTATAATGTATCTCTAGGTGGAAATAGTCTCCATGTCTCCATCCATTGCTGCTTCCTCTGGAGCTTCTGACTTGGTAGGTGTCTGTAGAATAGATGGCAAACTGTAGTGGCTTGTGCTCAAGAAAGTTCAACACAGCAGCAACAATCCTGGTAACAGGGCAAGTCGGAGAGCTGTAGGATTTTGTAAGGAAAGGAAAGGCTAACGGGAATTTGAATTTAAACATTGTACCTCTTTTCTACATTTTTCCCTACAGCTTAAGGTATGTGTTCCAGTTGCTGGCGCCAGAATGAAAAGGTTAGTTCAGAAAGCAGACGGGCTTCCATCCCCTCATGGGACAGACTGCAGAAATTTTCATGCAGAAATATTCATCTCTGTCACTTGTTCAATTCTGCCTATAATGATTAAAAGATGAAAGTAGTTCTTTAACAGTTTTTAGAAGCTGGTGTGAAATGCATCCACAAATTTCATTGCTGATACCTAAAGAAGCTTGTCTGATGAAAAATTATCACCATTATTGATTCAGATGGGCAGTAACATGCACTAGGACAGATTTAACAGAAGGGCCAGTGCCACTTTGGTGGCTTGAAGACCTATTTACAGAGGCAGGGATATATTCTGTACTGGTGCAGCTATTCTTCATAAATGAATTTACGCCGTGTAGAAGAGAAGGAGTTCCCTATGTTCTCTTTAGCCCTCGCTGCTGACCTCCCAACAGGAACTATTATGCTGACTTCTACATAGCAGTGAATTTTAGTCTGCATGCATGGGGTTTCCTGTCCCTAGGATTGTTCCTCTCCCGTTCTTTTGCTATATTATGCTGTTGTTGGTTCATTGATTTGGGGGGTTTTGTTGTTGGTTTGGTTTTGCTTTTTTAAAAAAAAAGAAAAGACAAAAGCAATAATTAAAAAACAGACCTTCCCTTCATCCCCAACCAAAACCAGAAACTAGAAAGAAAACAGGCACTTTGTGATTCTTGATTGCATGTGGCAGGAAGAAAATATTTAATTCATTTTCCAGTGTGAACCATTGTGAACTTGAAAGGGTCATTGTCAAGTAATTTAATTTTCCCACAAGGTGTTGCAACCTATCAAGGAGTGTCTTTTTGGTGTGGTATATGCCAGGCTCTAGAAAGGAAAATGCTACTGAAGCAGCGCCAGCTGGCTGTGATCCCAAACTCCATTTCCAAAGCCAAGGTAATGGCATCAGCAAGGCTGGCATGAAAGTGGAAACAAAACAATCTCAGTGCCTTGACTGCAGGCTCCCATTGGAACAGCTTCTGCAAGAGGCATGAGAGGCGAGAGGAGGAGGTGGGAGAAAAATAATGTTTTCCCAAGTAAAAAGTGTTGAAAAAAATGTCCACTGAAGCAAGCTGTTGATGAAATGTGCAATTCCGTGGAAATCAAAAGACTCTGGGGAACAGTCAGTCTCAGTGAGATATTTCAGCAGGAAAAATCTTAATCCTTAATTTTTACAAGTAGCAAAATGGTAAATGTTGACAGTGTTGAAACATGATATTTTGATAATAATTCCATTTCATTTTTTTTATGACATGGTAAATTTCTAGTTATGAGGTGTACATATTTCATTCATATATACTATATTTATTACTAAATCAATATTAAATCCAATAAAAATAAAACTGTTAGTATCAAAACAAAACCTTTAAACTTTACCAAACAAGCTGTCATTCCCCCAGAATTGTTGGGTTCGGGTAATTCTGAGTTTTCAGTTTCATTTTCTGATTCAGTGCAGTTAGGGATTTTATTTCTTTGATAATGAAAATTCCTACAGAAACTGCTTCTAGACCAGTTTTAATCAAGGTGTGCTTTGAAAGCATTTTAACTGTGGAGACACAGTTTTATCTTTCAGTGTGTTTTAGAACAATAAGAGGACCTACATAATATTACGTATGAAACACTTAAGTTCTAGCATGGGCCTGTACCTGAATTGATGTTTCCTGCTGAGCAATGGGGCACATTAGCTGGGCTAAAGTCCCATAGCGGTGTGTCTAAAGGGCTTTCTAGTAATGGGAAAGGTTTTCATCCTGCTAGTGAGGAGTGCAAGTGCAATCAGCTCACAACTATCTGCATCCATGTGCTTGGATTTGTGTAGCAGCAGAATTGCGTCGGGATTTTCAGGTCATTTGAGAAGTCGGAGGGACTCACGGGTGCTACTTTGGTGCTGTGGCTTACTGTTCTTAAAAGTGTTTCTGATAAATTGTAACGAATCATAATGGATTTTCACAGGCTGTTATAGAAGCCCAAAGACTGCACAACCATCCTAGCTGTGACTGGTTAAACCTTCCCTTGCGTATCTGCCTCCTGCATTGTCCAGGAGTGTTTTGCCATTATTTATCTGTAGTCTTTTCATGTCAAAGACAGACAAGATAGGTAGAACTAGAGCTGTCTATACAATGCCATCAGTTTGAGCAGTGAAAGATCAGTATGGAATGCAACAAGGGGCTTGTTTAGACCCACCACTCTCTTCAGCCCCTCTGTTTTCAGTCAGTCCCAGCAATAACAGATGAATTTTATCCTTTGTTATGTATGTGTTACAAGTTATTATGTTGTGTATTATGAGTTTTATCTTTTGTTATGTGTTGCTGGGCCGAAGCCAGGGGGGTTAATCCATGCTGGAACATCATCCGTAGCATGACACTGCATAGGAGGTGTTGAAATTGGACACTGGTAGATACTGGTTTTATTCCTGGCCCACTCGTGGACTCATTTTTGTAACTTATCTTTTTCTTCTGTATGTTATGCCATTTCCTTCCTCCCTGAGAACACTGGGTACTGATGCTTTCTCACTTTATTAGGGGTATTATTTGATGTGTCTTCGTGAAGTGTTCCTCGGATGTTGGACTTCTGTAGAAGTTCAAAGTGGTGTGTTGTGCGATGACTTTGTCCCCTCTAATTTGCCCTGTGAACATTAATTGGATACAGAAAAGTTGGTATTTTTCTTCTGCTGGAGACTGTTGAGTCAGCGCAATGGCTCACAGCTGGTCTTTAGAAGGCAAAGAAGTTGTGAAATGTTTTGCCTTCAAAAAGTCTTGTCTCATAGCCCAGGCAGTGCTAATACAAGGCTTTGGAATGTTGAAGGCTTTAATTGTGAGCGTAGCGATTGAATTTTAAAAATAATACAGAACTTATGCTTGCTGCCAAACGGCATTTGAGGGAAGAGTCTTTTGTCGGTAGGGGTAGGGAGAGACCAGGAATACCTGCTGAGATGGCCCCAAAGACCACTAATGTTTAGGTTTTTTTCCGAGTGGCCAGTAACAAACATTTCAGAAACTGATGTAAGAGTGATTTCTGTAGCAATGAGTATCCCAGTTCAGTCAAGTCTTGCGTGGAAGAGCTTTTGTGTTAATATGTTTTGAATTTTCTAAATGGATCCAGTGGTACTGGCCTGGTTGTGATTAGATGTGTTTCTAATACATAGGTGAGATTACAATGTTGAATACTGAAGGCATCAAAACTGTTAGCTGCAAAAGAAAAATAAAAAAGAAAAAAGTTACTTGGTAGGGCTTAGAAATACTATGTAAATAGAGACCTAGTAATACAAATATAGAAGAAATCAAAGGTTTTAGAGGAAAAAGTGGCAAAATAATTGAAACCTCTCTTTCTGTTAGTGTTAGCATTGTTAATATGGCTCAATATTAAGTAAGCTTCACCTTCTGTATATGGAAGCTTGACTTTGTGAGTGTGGAAATGCTGTCATTTTGTCTGGAATACTTATTAGCCATAGGAATACATTTGAAGGCTGGAACATGTCCCAAAACTCCTTAAGCTTCTCAGAAGCAGGAGGTACATTGGGGGGTTAAAAGGCATCTTTTAAATCCCTGGAGGAGGAGGGGAAGCAGTCAAAGAGAAAAGGAAAACTTCAGAGCAGCTAAATATTCTTTTGCCCCATCTTTCTTCTTTTGCAATAAATGCTGGCAATGGTTACTGCTGCAACTTAACTCTTTTCAGGTAATAAAGGTGAGACACTTGGGTGTCAAGAAGGGGTAGTATGGATGGCTTAAATGGATCACATTCAAGAGCTCTGGAGGTCCAAGGGGTGACTTAAACAAGCATCCTTCATGGGGTTTACTTAGTTTTTTCTAGCTCTTCAACTAATATTCCAAATTGTAATTTCTAAAAGTTTTGGTTTGGGGTTGTTTGGGTTTTTTTTCATTTTTGGCAAACTTTGCAGACAAGAGAAGGCAGAATTGGGACAACATACCCACTGAGCTGTACAGTTAAGTGCTGCATGTTGTCTCAGAAATTACAGATTCCTGGGCTGTATTTCAGTACCTGGTAACTAAAAATGGCTTTGTGGTAGAAAGCCATTGATGTTTGCTTCAGAGGTAGCAGTGTTGGCAGATGTCCAATAAAAGGCAGAAGAATTTTATCATCTGTCAAGGAGACATGATGGTGGGTTTCAGGACTACAGTCTTGTTTTATAATGTAAATGCCCATGTCTGTTAGTTCTGTTCTTAATTAGCTGTATCAGTCTGGGTTTGTTGCTTTTGTTTGATGCTGTGTTTTATCTGCAACTGACTATTTACTTTCATTTTTTGGAAAGCGAAAGATACAAGAGCAGCTCTTGGAGTCAGTCTTTATTGACTGCCTGTGCAGTTCCTGGTTACCCTGACCCATGTCAAGAGATTGTGCCCAGGCAATAATTAGTCTGTCACAAGAACTCCTGTGTGAATCTGCTGATCACACAGATATCCCACAGCAGCTTCCTTTGCTCTCAAGGGAGCTGAGCAGAGAGGAATAATGAACAGGCCTTTTCTAGTCCCTTTTTTGTCTCCTCTTTTCTTGGGCCACCCAGATCTGTTCTCACTGTTTGTAAAATGGAGCCTGGTGTTTTATTTCTGCAGAGATTTGTTCAGGATCAGATGTGCACTGGGACCCCTGCTCAAGAAAGAGCATGTGCAGAAGGACTGATTCGTCATCTGCTTTCTCCTTTGATGTTAGTGATTTCAGCATGGTTGGTCCTGATCTATGTGTGTTTTAGGATGAGGAGGCTCCAGCCCTTTTTCCTTGGAAGCTAAAGGGGAATGCCTCTTAGTGTGAATGACTCCCTGCCCCAGTTCATACTGAGTGCTGAGACTGAGGTGTGGTGTTTCTCACCTGGTGTGTCACTAGTATTTAAAACTATGGAGTGATGCAACCTCTTGCAATGTTCAGGTCGTAGAAGATATTATCAGGACAAACTGAGATCTCAGAACTCAGGCCCCAACAGGCAACTAGCAGTCCTGATCATCTTCTGAAATGCAGTTAATTGTGTGCCTGCATACACACCCTGTTAATGAGTACATAGTCTCTAAAATTTCAGCTTTTACAAATACTTGCAAATTGACCCTGAAATGTCTCTCAGCCCAATTAAAAATGACCTTGGGTCTCTGATTCATGAACTGTTCATAGCTGGGAGTAGATCCACCTACAGATTTAGGTGTAAAAATGTCAGGTCTCCAAGAACTAACCCAGAAATCCTTATAACTGTCACAAGAATGTTACTGGCCCTTTGTTTCTTTCCCTTGCTTTTTTAGCTCTACTTTTACGAATCTCACCAAATCTGTTACAAGGATCCTAATCCCAAGTAAGTCCCAGAAAGAGAGCAGCAACAGTGCTGGAGTGCGATTGGCAGCGAACAGAGTGAGCTCTCGCATTGCCTGAGAACTGATGGACTAGCCTCGCTTGTCACGTCATGGCATCTGGCACAGCTGTCTTTCTCACATATTGAACTGAACTACCGTATAGGTTAGGACATGTTTGGCCAGGCCTGTGACTGTCTTCCAGACATTCACCAGCCCTGTCTCCATCTATCCCTGCATTACCACATTCCTTTTTCTTTTTATGCTAAGATCTTCCGGTGTCTGTCTGTCTCTCCCTCTCTCCCTAGCCTGAAACCTCCATATCTGTCTGTCTATTCCAGACATCACTGCAGTGTGTGCGTTATTCCCAAATATAAAATATTTTATTCTGATGATTCTCTGTCAGAGAGAGAAATTTCTTTTTTTCTGTTTTTTCCTCTCCCTCCCCACTTTTCATCATGCTTCCTTACCTGCTTTCCTTTATCAATCCAGTTCTCCTTTTCCCTGTCTCTCTCACGATCTGAGCACTTTACTCCTGTTAAAGCTAATGGCTTTTACCTGCTAATGGGAGAACTGTTCTATTCCGTCCTTTGCTCTTTGGCAGCCCCTGAACTTTGCTATTTCCTGTGATGTTTGATAAGTCTGGAAACTCCTTTGGCAAGCACCCCAGCAGCTCAGGACTCTAGCCTGCACTCTGTGTTGGAGTGAACAGTCATAGATCCTCTTTTGATCATAACACCTACACACTTTCATAGTTAAGTCCTGTAAGCCTTGCAGAATTTTTACTAAACATCTAGCTACAAAGCTAATTTTATGAGCCATATTACGGGTATGAAGCAGCTTTTATTAGGGAGGAATGTGTCAGGAGAAACTCTGCAGTTAAGGTTTTCCAGCTGTCTGATGTCACTGTAGGAATGCACACCGCATCCTATTTTCAGTGGACGCAAGATAGAGCTCTCACCACCCAGACTAACTTTAGTTCCTTTCTTATTGGGGAAGGCTGTGTAAACCACAGTCAACCTATACTCAGCATTGCAAGTTCTTGATTTTGTGACTGCACCCTCTGCAGAAGGGCACTAACTTACTTTGTTTTCATCAGAGCTTTCCAGCATTTTATAAGTGGTACATCAGCCTGGCAGACACATAATAAAACTCTCTGTAAGCAGTCCTGGCAATGTGGCATCTTTGGCATGGATTTTCAGACGGCTTCTTGTTTGTGCCAAAGAGTTGGAAAGCCTGGAGGAGATGTCTGAAGCCTGAGCTATGGGGCAGAGAGGCACTGTGATTGCCACTCTGTGAGGACAAGACATTCCAGGATCTGCTTGATGAGCAGCTGTAGGAAGCAGACGAGTTTTAACATGCCGTTTTACAGCAAGGCCAATGGATAAAAACTAGCCTGGCATTTGGAAGATGCAGGCTCTGTCTCCGAGGCTGCCAATAACCTGCTGCATGATGTGGGCTTTATCCTTCTATGCTGTGTTTTGGCTTGTTTAGTAACATCTTCAAGACATTTGTGATTTCCAAGTATGTACGTGTCTCTGCCATGCTCAGCACAGGGCTCTTGTCTGAGAAGATGCAGACTGTAGTTGTGTATCGATCAGACGTCTACAGTAGGATAACAGTGTAATTCTAAGAAACCAAGTGAGAGCTAAACTTAGGAAGCTGGGTGCTCAGCCTGTCTTTTAATGCTTCTTTCTCTTTTGCAACTTTCAGTTTCTTTGCATAATTTTGACAGCAAATTGGTAGCCAGGATATTTGTTTGAAGGAGGAAAAACCTACCTGATCCTCCTGCTTCCCTTATTCCTGCAGCTTATGAAAGCTGAACAAGTTTTTTTTTTTTTTTAAATACCTTCTCAAAGTAGAAGTCTGCTGAGGCAGCATGCACTGGTACTGGGTGATTGAAAGTAGGTAGTGTTTACTCCAGAAACATCAAATCGGGCAGGTGCTAGATGATCATTATGCACTGTCTGTGTGTTTCGTGATAATAAAGTCTCCAAAGAAAGGAAGAGGTAGAAGGAAAAAAGCAGCTCCATTTCTTAACTGCCTTTGAATTCAGAAGACAGCAAAAGGGGTTTGTTTGTTCAAGAAAAGAGAGAAGCCAGCTTTAACAATGTCTCTGAATGTGAAAACATGTTTCTGTGTTGATATTTTTTTATCTTTTGTGTGATATATTTTTATGGAATTTTGGCTTACTTTATTTACATATATTATAACCTCCCTACTGAGTAAACAAGAGATGCCCAGCTAAGCAAACAAGCCTGAGGGTGATGGGAGAGGGAGAGAGAAAGGAGAAGAATAGCGAGAGGGAGAGGAAAAGAGAGGTGGCAATAGGAAAAGGGTAAACAGACAGGCACTAATTAAGGCCTTCATCACAAGCAGGGAGATGTGCTAGGCTGACAGTCAGTCAAGCAGATAAGGGGAGATGAGTTAAAATCTAGCCCCAGGTTTTGAAGGCCCCAGGGCCCTGGCAGACAAGAGCACAGTGAACGAACAGGAAGCCACTGAAAGGTCATTTGCATGAAATGATGTTCAGGATCTTTGTTTTTGTTGTTGCCCTGATGGCTTTAACCCGTTCCTGGCCCAGGAAACACACAGAGAGAAGACGCTTGCAGCCAGTCTCGTGTACATGGCTCGGAGGCTTCTTTTCGTGGCCTTTAAGGGAGCAGTTCTCCAGGGAGCACACTCTTCATGGAGGGAGAGAGGGCTTGCGTTTCCCACTGAAAGTAAAAGGAACTGAAATTCCTTAGCAAGCGATGTGATCACTCTCTAGCAGAGCAAAAAATCAAGACTCTAGGCATGAAATGAGCCACAAGCTTGCCAAGTTGAGGGAAGATGCAGTGGCCTGGCTTGGTCAAAGGCATTCAGGTATTCTAGACTGAGTTTTGTTCATCTTTCCAAGAGCTCTGGACACAAATCTTAGGAGTTTCCATTACGGAGCGATGTCAGAATCTGTCATCCCTTGCCCTTGCTGTAGTGTCACAAACATGTCATGACTATCAGGAGCATTGTGCAGGTGGCTCCTGTCTGCCCCTTCAGCTGGAATTGAAAATGCATCCAAATTTTTAGTGCTTATGAAAGAGTGGGCAAATTGTAGTTGCAGTCTCTTCTCTCTGAGCTACTTTAGGAAACAAGATCTTGCTCAGATCTCCAAGGGGATTCTGACAGTATAATTATTATTATATGTTCTCAATGTGCTTAGGCATTTAGGCAGATTGTAATTCTTAGTGACATCACAAGAGAAATGAATGCAGAAGTGCTCACCGCTTTGTAATAGTCAGACAGCCTAGCACACTTTTTTCCCCCACTTCTGTTTAGACATTTGGTAAATCACAGTCGTTACTCTTCTGCTTTTCCTTCTGAAACATGAAAACCAGTTATAGTGAAGTCTAGTAGATTAAATGAGGGTCTGGGCTATTGGACTTCTGGGTTCTACTCCAAACCACTGCCACTTCATTACTGTTTGACCTTCTCCATCTCATGTCAACTCCCTGTGAGTAACGTATCTGTCTGCCACAGAAGGGCAATAAGCTTTACTTGCCTCCAAGAAAGGGGATGATTGGAATTATTATCTCTGAGATTGATAGAATGCTCTCAGTTCCTTGGGTGAAAGTGCTGTTGAAGGCAAAGCAGTGGTTAACAGTAGAGTAGAGCTCCGGAGTGGATGGTAAGGCTGGATGTTTAAACTTCAGGTTTAAGGCCAAACCATGATGGGTATCCAGTAAGGTCTTGAGAGATGTCAGCTTGTTACAATGTTGAATCTCACAAGGCAAATCTCACTGAAGATTTCCAGTGGGGTGAGCTCCATTCAGATAATTTCCAGGTACAAACCCCTTTCAGTTCCATATCAGAGCTGAAGAATTTGAATCTGAAGTCCATCTTAGACTGAGGCTGAACGGATCTCAGCTGTTATGGTTGGCGAGCTCTTGGGTTTTCGCACTAGAATCAGTGCTGTCCAAACTAATGCATTCCCAATTCAGGTATGAAGACTCCGGCTCAAGCCCAGCTGTAGCACATATCTTGTTTAGTGCTGTGGCTAGCCACAGCTTTCCTAGGGGTGGAGGTGCTCACTGGCCTTTGGTATAACTAATCCATTTCTCTGCTTCTAGGACACATCATCTTGATAATAGAAGCATTTTCTCTTTAAAAGAAAAGACAACGAAAAAAGTTCCCAAACTTTTCTTCTGTTTCACTTTGCTTATAGTTTGCACTGCATTCCAGTGCAGTTTAGTATTACGGCATGCTTGAATCCCATTTAGATAAATATTTTTAAAAGCTACTGTATGGAATCAGTGGAGATGATGGCGTGTAGGATTACAGGTAATTGTTCTGTGTTATGAATACAGTGTCATGATTGTGAATGGACTTTTCTAAAGCAGGAGCTACGAGCACATGTAAGAGGAGCAGAATATAGATAGCCTTTGGCTAACTGCTTATTGCTCCTGCTCTTTGTAGAATTTTAAAAGGCCACTGTCATCAAGTAATTTTTCTTCCGCTTCACTATATGTAATAGCTTCTTTAAGAGCCTGGAAATGATTTTATTTACCCTTTTAGTCTGGACAAACAGAAGTTTCTTTTTCTTGGCCTAACATTCCATCGGGAAGACAAACCCAAGCCTGTTCAGTGTGTTTTTGCTTTGAATTCCATATAATGTCAGTGCTAGCATCAGTCTAAGAGGAAGAGATTTCTAAAAGCGTGATAAATCTGTTCAACATATGACCTTGAAAGCTGAGCAAGTGGAAGGGAAATATTGATTATTAAAGGTGAGGTTTATGGTTTGGGGAGAAACTTTATGTTGGTGTAGTAAGAGAGATCAGTGAATTATATGTTGAGAGAAATCATTTGTATGAAAGAAGAGCCCTTGTGCTTATTTAATGCGGAAGTATGTGTTGTTCCATTCTGTGTTTTATGAGAACATGCTGCTGTTGAAAGACAACCCTGTAAAAGTCCTACAGCGTAATATCCTAAACTTATCCTGTACCTCGGGGCAAAATGCAACCTGGAATTGCAGATTTTCCTTCATGCCAATAGTATAGATGGCTAGGACTGAGGATGTTGCATAGACTCTATAAAGCAAGTGGAAGAAGCATTGTCCTCCTTCTTTTCAGCCACTTAATCTGGTTGTCCAGTGGAAGAGTGAGTCTCCGAGAAGAATGCAGCCCTTAGCCCTGTGTGCCAGCCTTCACCTTCCCATGCAGTGCTGAGCTCATTCACCAGAGACCCCGTTGTGCTTCCCATAAAGAACAGCCTAGGCATTCAGCACAGCTAGCCCAGTGAACAGTAGGGTAACTCCTGGTTCCAGCAGGGTTTTAAGTAACCTTATGAGTGGAACTGAGCTGCCAACAGGGCAATAGAAGTTGCAAAGGTACTGGGGTAATTTTCTGTCCTCTCTTTGCGGTTCAGATTCTAGGTCAGGGAGGAGACGCAGCCAGATGTTTGTTCACTCCAGAGGGTAGACTGGACCATGACTGTGTTAAAAAATACCGAGAGATTTCAGACTCTCTACATTTTTAAATTCTCATTTTAAGACAAGGCCAGCCTCTGCTACGCCAGTGTGGTGTGATACGTGCCCAGTGGTGTGGCACAGGGTCAGGGAGGTTTACGCACTGCAGGGAGTAGCTTGTGATTTCCCAAAGCCCAAGCAGGCAATCTCTCTCTCTCTCTCTCTCTCTCTCCCCCCCCCCCCTCCTTTCCGCCTGGGAAGGATGCAGCATCACAGACCTTGTCACCCAGAGCTTAGAGGACAGCAACCATATGCCTTCCGACCTCCCCTTTCTTTTCTAGGAAAGATTCAGCCTGCTGGGCATTTTCTATCAGAATCGTTAAGAGACAACGGCTGGGATGTGGCCTAGGCTGGCGTTCCTCTGGTGCTGTGCATGGATGGAGGAAAGGGGGGAGGGCGAGAAGAGGAGCGTGGTAGGGGGAGGAGGGTGAGGAGACTGGGCTGCCAAAAAGGAGGAGGAGGGATGGAAGAGAGGCGAGATTGGCATCTTCATGTGCATGAGGCTGGCCAGCATCAGGACAGCTTGATGAGCCTGCAGGCTACTATCTCTCGCAGTTGTTCTGATTGCAGTGATGGGCTTGTCTGGTGGCTTGGACACCAGCTTTCATTATCATGCTCTGCAGCATTTGCAGTGGCGGGGAAAGAAGGGAATGGAGGAGGTAAAGAAGCCCTGGAGTTACACACACACACAGGCACGCATACACACAAATCGCAGACAGGAAAGGGAGAGAAACAGCTTTGGCTCCAGGCTATTGATTTTGTTTCATGACACTTGCTCATTTCCCACTTAGTGCGTTTCTCTGCTGTTGTACCTTCCCGGTGCGGCTACAAGAGCTCTCCATAAAAGAATAGTGAACCCAAAGTGGTAGGGGCTTAGCAACTGATGAGCTGACCCATTGATTTGAAGCCATTTTGGAAACAGTCCCATATGCTTGCAACAGCACACAAACACTCCAACATGTCTCCACACTCGCCAAGGAGACACACTTCCACATGCTTTTCTTATAGATATGCGCATGCATCCTTTTCAGGTGTCTGTACTTAGGCTCCTGACATGGTCTTCCAAATACTTGCCTTTTCTCCCCCAGCCTCTCCAACAGTGTTGTCTTACTATCAAGGTAAAGGAATCTGGAGGCAGAGCTGTCAGATATGTCCTCCTAGCAAAGTGGTACTTTTTGGAGGCATGGCTCCAATGTTGCACAATTACTACTAAGGCAACGGCTTTAACCTCGGTTGCACTATAGGCAAAAATACTGGGACAATGATATTATACAGGCAGCATCAGACTGTTCTTGTTTTTTGTCACATGTGGTGGTTGTGGCAACAGCAATTTTGATCTTTGCCACTTTTTTTTTTTTTTTAAATGTAACCCAGCTGCTTGACCCCAGGGGAAGGGAAGGAAACTGCTGGCAGGCAGGGGAGTTGAGGGAACCAGGACTGTCACTGAATATTGCAAGACTTTGTGGTAAAATTTTATGATGCTGTTCTGTGGCTGCCCGTATTTTATATCTTCTGAGGATCTCTGGGATTATCAGACAATTGCCTTCACACCAGCACCAGAAAGTCTGGGGGCATGGAGGAAGATATCTGCTGAGTTGATGCTACTTTGCTGTTAGCATAATTTTCCTTTATTTAGCTGCTTCTGCTAGAGCTTCTGCACTCCTCAGCTTGGAAGTTTAGTTCTGCTGTGAGAGTAGAAAGAGACTTTTGAGTTAATGTAATTTCTTGGTTGCCATCTCCCTTTCTGGCCTGAACACACGTATGCACACTCAGGCACAAACATACACATACTCTCTATCACACACACATGTACATAGTCAATTTTCCCCAGCTTTGTATAAGGGCACGTTGGAATGCCATGGCTGGCAGGAGCTACAAACTGGATTAGCTGGTAAATCCATCTGGAGCTCCCAGTGACAGGGATGGACAGGTTCATGATGAATAATGGCTTGTCTGAAGCAGCAAAATGGATTATTTTATGAAAAAGAAGGGGGGGGAAATACCCTTTTTCTCCTTGCAGACTTTTGCCTGAGATGGGGAGAGGGAGTGGTTTCAAGAAGGTAAGGAAAGAGGAGATGGGTTTTGAAGAGGGAATGATTCTTACTGTGTTGCTAAATACAGTTATCCATCCTTTTTCAGTGTATTTAACTGCATCTTGTCTTCCTATTAAACTGTTCCTTTATTTCCTAAATCTTCGTTACGAATTTGAGACTGTAAGGGGCAAGGCAGCTCCCCATCGGGTTTCTTCATGACATGATGAGGGGAATTTTTTTTTTGTTCCTCCTCGTTCTTCTTTTGTTGTGCAAGATGTAAACTGCTTCCAGAAACATGCCTTGGTACTGACCCTCAGGACTTGGCCAGTGCATTGGGGCTGAAGCCACGGGGTTTTGCAGTGTACTTTCCCGTCTGGCTCCTGGGCTGAGATTTGACATTGACTGATGGAGTGAAAACAGCCGCTTGTTTAATAAGAGCTATGCAAAGATCAGATAGCTTCATCTGGGATTCAGCAACAACTCTACTTCAGGTTTACCTGTGCAAAGTAAGCAAACCAGCAGAAACTGAAATGCTGGTGAGAGGGAGTAGCCTTATTATGACTATTGATAGACTTGAACAAAGTTGCATTTGCTGATGTATTGCTTAGATAAGAGGCTGAGGAAATAAAAATAGCTTTTCCTCCCCTTGCCCTCATCCTGTTGCATAATGTTTCCTACACAAAGCCAAATATACTGGAACGAGAAGGGAAGAGCCTTTCCTTTTTCTTTCTGGTTGTCTTATCCATCCACAATGTTGCCAACTGCATTGCAGGCTTGCAAGTGAAGTGCCAGCGTCTGGAAGCACTTTGGTATGAGAGGGGCTCAGAGCCTTCATTTCTTTTTTGGGGTCTTTAGTTGGATTTTTTTTTTATGTTTGCTTGGTTGATTTTTTCTTAAATTAAACTTCTTAAAAGTAAGGTCATGTTTACAGGGAAAATGCTTTTGAAAGAATGACCATCCTCAGGCCAAAATTTCATAGTATATTTCAGATATAATGATTTTTGAAGGTACGTTAATGACTTCCAAGGGTCTGCTTTGGGATTAGTGCTGTTAGGATAAGCACACAGAGCATCAGGGTTTGAGTCCTGGTTCTGCCTCCGATTTCTGTAGTCTTGGATAAAGCACTTAGTTGGCCTTGTACCTCAATTCTGCCATCTCTAAAATGCAGAAAATAATATCTGTTTTATGTAACATGCTTAAAAACAACACAAGACTAGTGTCATCTTATTAAGTTCACCTCAGTCTTTAGTGAAGTAACATGAGCTGCTGTAACTTCAGTTTATCATTCTTTACTGTGACCTTTTTGTCTGGTTCTTCTGTTACCTCTTCATAGGATTCCCTCCTGCAATCTGTGCTTCTCCAAGACCTATGTAAGCTGCTAACTAAATACCTAGGGAGGGAAAATAAAAAGCATAATGTCTTTGGAAAATATTCAGGCATGGTTTCAGTAACCAGAATTACCTAGCTAAGGATCCCAACTGATAGTGCTACGCTGGGATGGAAACAAAGAACCTGTATCCAAAATGGGAGCGGACCCAAAGACAGGTTCTTTGCTGAGTGTGTTTATTATCCCTTTGGTGCAAATGCTAATAGCTTTTGAGTGTTAAAATGTGAGACTGTTCCTAGTACTGAGTGATCCCATTGTCATCCTTGCTCCCTACAGCCTCCTCCAGCCACTGGAGCTCTGCTGGAGCCCGAGCAATAGCACGACCCTTTCTTCCTCCCAACCACACTGTTCTTCATACCTGATCCTTGCAGCTGTAGTGGTTTGGGGCAACAGTGGGATTTCCTATTTCAACCTGTGTCCTAAAAGCATAAAAGTAGCCTAGGAAAAGACAATCGCGTACATACTCTGTATGTAGGCTGTGAGGTTTGAGGCTGCAATAAGAGAAATCCTGTGTGATAAGGGGTTGCTAGCCAGTCTGGAAAACTTGACCGAGTTATCAGGGGCTGATTGGGGGAGTCAAGCATCATCTGAAAACCACTGTCCTTAAGATTCTTCTCCCATCTCATTTTATGACTGCATCCTGCCTTGGCATCCAGTCTTAGACATAGCCTTCCATCCTGTTGTGCACTGTCACCCCCAGACCTTAAGGTAGGAGCTTGTTTTTCGTCTCGTTGTGTTGATGACACAGTTTTGTGTCCAGAAAGAGACTGTCTTTAAAAGAAAGTAGTGCAGCCTCCAGCAGGTCGGGGCCAAGATTCTTCCAGTGGCAGCAGTGTTGTAAGAGGGGCTGAGGAGTGCAGGGATGAGGTCCTGAGGGACCCCCTCCTTTGATGCTGGTCTGGGAGTGTGTTGTGTCCTGCACAAAGCACAGCTTGCAGAGCCCAGAGGGAGCTGCAGAGGAGACCTCTGGCCAAAACCGTGCATGCTCACCTGCAGTATCTAGCATAAAAGGGCCTATGTGCTTTATAGATTCTTAAGACCAAGCGCAAGAGCTATAATTAATAACAATAATAACAGCAACAATAATAAAAATAACTTTGGTGCCATTAAGCTGTGACCTGAAAAACGGAATAGCCGATGAGAAGTCGTGGGTCTGATTCCCTCCTCCTCCACCCACGTCTCTATGCTTATTTCTCTCTTTCTTATTTTTCTTTTCTTTCTAATATTTTTTTTCTGCTCTGGACATATCCTTGAATCCTGGCCATTCCCCCAGCTTATGGGATTCCCATTATACACGCTTGATATTTAACAGCTTTGGCGTCTTCCATAGCTGGGAGTGAAAAGAGAAAAAACAGCTCAAAAATGTAATGGAGCAAAATCTGCATACTGAGCCCTGGTTCCATGTCCCTTTACACTGTTTACTTAGATCTTAAAAGCTACGAGCTATGGCATCTACTCAGACTTCATCAGCCCATCCTGCCCTGATGCTGGCCTTGGAGACACTGCCAGCTCGAAGTTCCCTTCTGCAGCCACCTCGTTAGACCAGGAGGATTTTGTGGTTCCTGTGGCCGCCCCATTCCTTTTCAAGTCTCCTCTCTTACAGCTGGCTTTCCTGCAGATCACTCCTGCACAGGAGCAGGAGGGGGCCAGGGGGACTGCTTGTGCATTTGCGGGGGCAGAATATGTTCTGTTTTCTTTAATCAGAAATCCTGATGATGCCCAAGAGCTAAATTTACCCCTACATGAATATCTACTTTATTTGCTCAGTAAGCCGTCGTGCATCTTTATCACATGGCAAGATGTTGGTGTGCTCCCTGCTGTGCAAATGGGATGAAGAGGTGGTCCTTCTCCCAGGACATCCTAACCACTCTGTTTATAACTGTACATACATGGATGTTTTAAAATTATTGTCTTCATCTTCATATAAAAGAGAATATTATGCCACAAATGAGTGGAATAGTTCAGTATGAACTAAGACCTTTAGAAGAATAGGGAAAATACCTTACCTGAAATCCTGCCTCCTTACCTGCCAGCCTAGTTCTGCTGCCTTAAGGGATCCCTAGAAATCCCCACGTCTGAGCTTTTCTTGGTGAAAAAGGGTTGGGGTCAGGTGGACCTGAGTGTTGTGAGTAAAGTAGTAGCCATCCCCAGCCTTCTCTCCCACTAGCTTTCTGGGTTTCTTTTTTTTTCTGTTTTTTTTTCCTCTCTTTCCTTCTTTCCTTCTGTTTTTCTTCTTTTTCCCAGTGGATGTGAGTTTTATGGACATCAAAGGAGCAGCACAGCATTGACGGTGACCTGTCTGTTATGATATAACTGGAAAAGTGTCTTAAGAGTGTTTAGACAGTCCATTTGATCTCCTTCCTTTACCTGTCTAAAATTCGGAAGTCAAAGCCTGAGCATTGTCATGTCACTTCCTGTGAGTCAGTGGGGACAATCAGACACTTCCAGAGGGCACTTCATGTGCCTGGTCTTAGATGTATATTTTACAATAAGGTAAATTGCCAGTTTACCAAGGCTATAAAGAAAATACAAGGGAATTAGCTCTGAATTAGCTCGGTTTTAGACATCTAAGTTAGATCTGACTCATCCCATGCTTCAATTTACAGTTTCCTTAGCAGCTTTGAAAGTCTTACCAGAAACTTCTCCTGATGAAGCACCTTCTTTTGTGTCTTCCAACTTCTTTCTTTCCTGTTCCCATCTTTTACACCTGACATAATTCAGGCGTTTCTTTTTCAGTGCGAGAGCCAAAAGATTTTCACTAATTAATGGTGACACATTCAAAGCTCATGAAAGCAAATATGATTGACCCAGTGGTTTGTTACTGAATGGGAATCATTGCTACAAATTATCAGTGAGGCTTTAATTTTTGTAGTATAAAAGGTTTTATATGGTTTGTGACAGCATCCGCAGTGTTATTAAACAGATTAAAAGTGCATAAGCATCAAGATGTGAGACATCTGCTAACTGATGGGTATTAACAAGAAAATTCTCTTAGAATCATACACGATTGAGCATGAGGAGGTTGTTCTTGATTCTTTATGAGTATCCGTTGTGGTCCTTGCTGTACATCTCTGACCCAGCAGCACGGAAGGAAATTATCCTCTCTGATACAATTTTCTTATCTGACAGGCTCCATAGAAATGTCTCAAAGGTGAAAATTTTGGTCTGTTTTCCCAAAGGAATTTTTCCCTTTGCATTAAGGGAGAAGCTCTGACTGAATCCCTCTTCACCTGTGAAGAAACTTCTCTGCAGTGCTGTTGTCTTTGGGTCCTGCTGAGCTGCAGACTCGGCTTAGTAGGTTTGTTTCATGCCTTGCCCAAGAGTTGTGACCCCAGGAAAGGCTTCCTTCCCTCATTTTGGGACTCATCTATTTGAAAAAAACATTGCAGACCATAACTATCAAGGCTGGAAGATCAGGATCTCTGAAGTTAACTCTTTGCTCTCACAGGACAGCTCTGAGCATCAGCCCATTTAATGACTGAGGGCAGCTTCCTGCACTGCACTGATCGAACCTCCTGTTTAATGACGCCATGAAAAAGCAGCAGCAAATACTTACTTAAGTTCTTTCACACAAGCTGCTGCCAGACACCATTGTCCACTGGGACTGGAGAACCCGTAAGTACTCAGGTGAAATTACTGATTTCCATACTGGAAGTAGGGTGAAAATTTGGCTTGCTGGGTTAACCCCCTTTCCTTAGTTGCACCTTTCAATTTGGTAGATGTTCACATATTTATAACTCTCTGTACAATCAGGTCAGCATATTCTTCAAGGGCCATTATCCCACTGCTCCCTACAGCGTTAGGTGCACAGTAGGGAGTTGCATCAAGGAAATGCATTAAGACGAATCAGCAAGAGAGAAGGGTACCTCTGGGCCAACTCCCCGCTTCTCAATTATTTATACTTCATAATTTCCAGCAAATCACTGGCTGTTTATTGGTGCTCATCTATAATTGAAGAGTTTCCTAGATCACTGGCCAGCTTTGCTTAAGATGTAGCTGGCCGTGCTTTTGAAAGCTGTTACGAAAACCCCACAGGGAAAGGCAGGGTCTCAGGAGTGGCTGGTCATCCATTGAGGATACACCCTTTTAATTTTTGGCTTTTGTGGGCACCTGGGACTGGTAGGTTTCCAGCATGTGGTTTACCATCTCCATTTGACTGCACCACATCATGTAGGGACTGCATGCTACAGTACCAAGATGACCCTGCCCAGCAAGTATTTCAAGGATTCTGCCTTTCCAAGCCCTTGCTCATATAGTGTGCTGCTTGTTCTGCCAAAAAAAAAAAAAGAAAAAAAAAAAGTGGAAAGTTTTGATGTTCCTGAAACTCCTGAAGAGGCTGTGAAAAAGGGAGCTACTGTTCTGAATTGAGATGAAAAGCCGAAGCCTTGAAAAATTTGAAGAGCTTAAAATCTAAAGGGGAAAAAAAGTAAGGTGTATGCTTATGCAGGGGACAGAGTTGGCTTTGCATACTTTGGATGGCTCCTTCATCAGGCCTGGCTGGTATCTCTCCAGTAACATAGTTTTTCTCTTTTGGTTTCAAAATGAAATTGTTTTGGCTGAAGCAGTTGAACTTTCTGTTTAGAAACACTAGAATGGACTATTTTGGATTTTTTTTCTGGTGGTATTTTCAAATAAAAAAATTATCTGGAACCAGCCATTTCAGTATGAACAACTTCACATTTGAGCAACTAGGAAATTCTAATGAAAAAATGTTTTGTTGAAATGTTCCCAACCAGCTCTATCCATCATTTCCTTTCACTACTGCCCAATAAAAATAGCTCCCACATACCACTGCAGTCAGGAGTGCCATGTTACAGAAGAAGAAATAACTAAGCCAACAAAATGACTTACATTCCAAAGATAATATATAAGGTAGGGCCTGGCCAACTGGTTAGATTCAAATTAGAACCAGCCTCAGCCCTCCTGCCGGAAAAAAAATGATCACAAAATATGATCTGTTGTTATTTTTTGATGTTTGCTCATTTTATTTTTGCACATTTCTATTCATGATCCCACTTCTGACTTAGTGGAAGTGGACATGCTTTTAATGTTACAGAGACTGCTATTTCTCCTCATTTTTAACCTAACTAAAAGCAGGAAGCACTATGACTGTGGCAATGGGGTTTGTTCTTGTAAAGAGATTTTTTAGCTCTGTTTCACCAGCTTGGAGTTTGGATACTCTGGTTAAAGTATGCATGAAGATCTAGACCCCTGCACAGCTGAAGTTTTACACTGCTGGGTTTCTCTTTTTGAAGTGATATATTTTGAAGTAGCCAGAATTGTGGACCTCACAGAAACCAGCTAATATAATTCTGTGAGACGTGTTATGTGTGAGCATGAGAAAGTGGACTACTATGGTCCTGTGTGTCCTTAGAGCCTAAAATACCCTTCTTAGTTTTAAACGTATAAATCGAAGACATAAACATTTTAATTTTATTGTTGTTGTGAGGTACTGAACTAATACCCTTAAGTTCTTAGCTCATTAATTCTGTTGATCTTCACTAAAACACTCGTTCCAGCAAAATGAGTTGTTCATGTATATACAACTTTTCAGCTGGGTTGGTAGTGCTTTTAGGAGCAGCTCATGGTTTAGGGTGAATGCATTTTAAAGCAATCTATAAATCTTTATGATCTTTGTTTTTCTTTCTCTTGCGTGCATACTTGGCAATGATTTTCAGTTTGCATCATTGAAAATTTGATTCACCTATGTACAATGGATGAGATTTGTCCACATCTGAAAAACCAACATCAAGCCCTTTGCACCTTTTAAATCTTCAAAACAGGACTGAAGCAGGACATTATGGTTTGCCAAACTGTTGCACTGCCTTCCCCTGAAGCTGAACTGAGTTTCAGCCAGGTGGAATGAAGGGGGTGATGGTGGAGAATGAATTACTGTGACCTTGCAATGTGCTATGGAAGAAAAAGGTAATTTGGGGGCTGCAGTACGGATTTTTGCTTTCTTTTCTCCGTGGCTTTGGTGCTTTAGATGGCTGCTTGGACTATTGCATCCCATTTTGGGCAGCCTCTTCTCAAAATTTGGAAGCTTAGAAGAAAGTAAATTGACGTTAAAGGTCTACAGAGACATACGTATGGGGAAAGGTTTTGAGTTCAGTAGATTTAGTTTAGATCAGCAACATGCAGCATGGATAGAGTAAGAGGCCAGTACTTGATGGGCTTACGCACAAAACAGACAAAAGAGCAGTGAAGTGTGGGCCGCAAGAATAGCTGGGAACAGTGACTAGGTGTGAAAAGGGGAGATTTTTCTGGCTTGGATTTGTCTGCTGGAGGAGTCAGTGTACTAGCTGGGAATTTCCAAAGGGAGGCTGAACAAAATCCTGGATGGTGTCATAGGCATGGCCACAGGGTCACACTGTTTGGGAGAAATACGTATTCTTTGTCTCTGGCTTAGTTTTGTGAAATCTCGTAAGAGTATAAAGAATTGAGATAACAGAAGCTTTGGGTGTTTGGTTAAGACTTCAGCTGTACTTCAGAGACAGTCAGCGTGTGTGTGAGGGCAGTGCTGCCCTGTAGAAGGGTCCCTGCTGCAGCCACTGCCATGGCAGGGTGGTGGAGTCCCTGCCCCAACAAACATACAGACCAGGCTGGTGTGATCCAGCTGGCTGCTCTCCATCCAAGTTCCTCCTTGATGTCTGTCCATCTGGCTTCTCCCTTTTTTCTCGGAAAAGAAAGGAAGCTGCTGTTTTACGCAGCTGGTGATTGAGCAAATGCCTTCTCCTGACCGCAGCCAGCTCCCAGCCTGGAGCCACTGCCATGACTGCACCCCTGTCACGCAGGGTGGGCATATGTCCTAGGTGTGCGTGGACCTGAAGAGCCCCAGGCTGCTGCCACCACCTTTCTGAAGGAAGGAATGGGAAGAGAAAACAGCCCTGTAAACGCTTGAGGGTTATAGTGTTTGAGAGAGGGTTCGAAGTGGCCAGCGTCCTGAGGTGCTGCCATGTATGTGTGAGGGACGAGAGGCATGAAGGAGTGGTGCAGATGAGGAAGGGACAGCCTGAAGTTGGGAGTGGACCCTTTGCCTTGGATCTGAATAAATAAATCCAGACAGGGTGAGGGCATGGGGCATTTCACCGGAGAGTTGTCAAAAAGGCTTTTGTGCCGTATGCCTTTGACTCCCGCTGGCTTTGAATCAAGCCTGGAAATTGCCAGTGTTTACAGCTGAGCACGAGGGGTACTTGATGGTGTTTAATGCTTGGCCGTTATTAAACATCTTTGCTGCATGTTAACTTAGTGGTTCCTGGGGACGCTCAGGAAAATTAAGGTGAGCAAGCTGGAAGTTGGACATTAGAGTGGATGCTGGGAGTGCTGCAAAGTGACCTTAGTTTGTTATAGTTGAGTCCCTCTTCTGAGCTCTGTAGTTACACCAGTGACTATCCAAGGCCTGCAAAAGTACTGCAAGGAGCAGGATGCTTTGGAGACGCACTAACTATCCCTGAAGTGTCCAGTAGCATTTTCCTTTGCCCAGGTACAGGGGGGCTTTTTAACACTGTTGTCAAATGTCCTTGGCAAATGTACTGATTATTGAAATGATCTGCACTGAGAAATAAATAAATAAAAGACACAAGAACAGAAAATGCACCCTCCCAAGATAGCTTTTATGTAGCTAGAAAAGTGAGGTGGTTTCCTGTTCTAAATATTTAACATGATGTTTATGATATGTCCTCTGGGGGAAGAGATGCTTGAAAGCTAATGTTTATGAAGTAAGTCTGGAGGGATGGAAAGGGGAGGGAGAGCACACTAACTAGGAAAAAAAAGGGAGGGGAAAAAAAAAAAGAACCTCAGGAGATGTCCTGATTTATGGCTTTACTTGCTGGAGAAAAATCTCTGTTTTGTTAAAAAGGTTGCAACTGAAGGAAAGCAACTTCAGCTCAGCTCCTTTTGAAATCAGAAACCTGTTCCCTCAGTCCAGACAGGATCTGAGTCTGGGCCAGCAGGAATCTTTTACTAGCTGCTGCCTTTGTGCTTTCGAGCCCTGCAGAAGGCATGTGTGTCTACGCATCACGTGAGGGTTGGAATGATGGTCTGATGTTTAAGAAGCTGAGCTACGTTTCAGAAAGGAGGGGTGAGTTCAGTCTCCTACTCTGCCAAAGGCTTCTAGTGTGATATTTGGGTGTTTAATCTTCCTTTGTCTCTGTTCCTGGTCTGGGAATAGCAACAATTTCCTGATTCACTGGGAGATTGAAAATAAATCACTTTATTGTTATATACTTAAAAAATAAAGGCCTGGATTGCCATTATTTCAGGAGGGGTGACTGAACTTCTTAGGAAGCACACTCTGAATGGATGGTCGTTTTCAACCCAGTTTATCAAAAGTAAACCCATGCTTGGTTTGTTTTACCTGAGTAATTCTCTATGTAAACTGCAGCATTTCAGGACCAGCCTCGTGTATGGCTTTGCCATTCCCACCCCAGGGTGTAAATCTTTCAGGGGAAAGCTGTAGGTGAGAGAGGTTGAAACACCAAGTGTTCCCGCTACTCTGATTTTCAGTAGTGCAAGTTACTGCAATTTTATATACCAGTTATGTCTGATATAGAGCATGTAGTGAAAGAGGCTGCATTTGAAGAAGGTTAGTGCAACTCCTGTGTATTTTACTGTAAAGACTTCTGGGTCCTCAGCAGAGCCCTTGGCGGTTCTTTGGCACGTGCTGCAGAGCGCAGCAGGCCTTAGATCTTGAGACTGAGGAGGCTGGAAGGTAAATATAAGAAACTTCAAACATAATCTTGTCTAAGATGAAACTCCCCGGGGCTTTAGCACTGGACTTTGAAGGTTTCAAAGAAGTCAGAGTCCAGGTAGAAAAATCCCATGTCTTAATCAATACTTTAGGTTTCTTCAATGCATTGTGCTCCACCTGGCTGAAAGTCAGGCCATTTGTTTCAATTATTAAATACAGATTTATGACCTGTTGTTTTTCTTGGAAATAGAACCAGGCTTGGGACCAGTTTTCTCCTTGCAAATAAGTGCGTGTGGCTGTAGTCAGTCCATGCAGGTAGAAATGTGTCAGTCACATTTACAAACATCTAGTTTCCTACTCCGTTTTCTCTCTATCCTCATGACTCTGACCTTTCTCATCAAAGTGTAACAGTTACACATCCTTTTTTCTGGGATTACTGTGTTTTGCACAGTACTCGTCTGCATTTGATAGTTTTCTTTGGCATGCTATCAGCAAGCTCTTAAATAATTTTCCAGCAGAGAAAATCCTGCACTGTGACAGTGCACCACTGGGCAATCCTGTGTTGATGACAGCCAGGTCTGATTGGTCCAGCATGGGAAGATGTCAACTAGTGTTGGTAATATTAGTGTACCTTCTCACTCAATTAGCTGGTCTGCTGTAATAACTGTATTCTTCCAGTAACTAGCATGGAATATTTTCCTTTTACTTAGATATTCATGTATGACTTATTGAATAAAGTAATTCTGATAACAGCTGAAACAGTGATGGTTGAAAAGGCATTTGAACTTGGCTAGACTTCAGATGGTTTGGGTAAAATTTATCTAACAGTGAAAGTTGGTAATGTGGGCTCCATGTGCATCACATTTAACTGTAGTAACACATTTAAAAAGCAGGGCAGGGAGGCAGTAGTCTGCTACTTCTTCCAGCTAATCAGTGGAGCTACAGGAGGAGGTGTGAAGAAGGTGAAGGGACCTTTAAACCTTGTTGATAATACACAGAAAAGGCTATTGTATATATGTGGCATTTAATTTTTTTTTAATACTCCCCTTTGCCCTAAAGTTGTGAATCTCTTAAATTCCAACATGAGAAATTACTAAACATAAGAAAAACAGCAAACCCTTCCCCTCCCCACAACCCTACCATATGCAAACCTCCAAAACTTCACATATTACCTGAGCATCTGGAGCAGTGAGCTGAGGGGAACATGGTTTTTTAAAGTTTTTTTTTTTTAAACAAAAAACCCCTTAACTCTAATCTACAACCCCCTTCAGACCTGCCTCTAGGGAGAAACCCACCAATTACTATTTACTTTACCAACCTAGAGTGATTTGTGGTCGTATGTAAGAATTATTTACGGTTTCATGCAGGAAAAACTTTCAGCTCCCTATTTGCCCTTGTAAGTAATGAGTTGCCTCAGGGGATCAAAGGTCAGATTTTGGTTTTAATGCCCACCTCCTTTTAAAAAATAAATAAAGCAATCTATGTGAAAAGAAGAAGAAAAAAACTAACAGTCTGAAAAGGCTCTGACTCCTGCTCTGCTTTGATGTTTTAGGTCTGGAAGGGATCATAAATTTGCTGGTGTGAGATAGAGTGATAATAAATGTAGCTTTTAACTGCTGGGGTTTTAGCTCACACAGCATCCATTACCACTGGCAACTGCAAAGGGAATGTACTTTTTTTCCTTGTTGCTCTTTAGAAAGATAAATACTCACCCCACTATCCGCTGATGTCCCAAAAGCTCAGATGAAGCCTCTCCTTGTGATCATTCCCCAACAACTTCCATTCTTGGTCAAAATGATTCAGTGATGTTGGTAAGAGCCTGGAGGGGTTAGCTTGCCACTTAGTTCAGTGTTGACCATTTCAGCTCTTTATTGGATGGATATTTTTCTAGTAGTTTGAGGTGTGGTGAGCAGAGAATAGGCAAGGAACAATTTGAAACAGAAAACGTGTTTGGGGTTCAGAGTTTGAGAACTCTTTAAGTTCCCAAAAGAGCTAGAAGCAGAACTACCATTTGGTTTTAGAAGGACTTTTGCATCTATGTTGTCAGGCTTCCTATGAAACTCATACCATGGAGTCTTCCTTCATATTTCCTGCTGATAAATAGGCCAAAGACAACACGCAGGCACAGTGATGTCTGCGTGCTGTGTCAGCAGGCCTTCATGCCATGCCTAGGATTGTATTAAGCTCAGACAATATGCACTATTGGAAATTACTTGAAAAGTCGGACAGATACTTTGTGTCAGTATGGAGCAGTGCTTCCAATGCAACTGGCTTAGTCATGTCATAATATTTCAAAACTACGTTGTTAATAAATGATTTTTAACCACTTAGATGTCTATTAATGTCTTTTTACTGAATGCCAGCAACCTCATATTCCAACAATTTCCACAAGGGCTTATTGATCATGTATAGATTTGGAATGAATTTTGCCAAATCAGTTTATCATCCCTATATATCTCTTTTTATCTGCTTTGCTGTGTGAACACTTCAGCTATTGTTTTTATTTTCCCTAGATCAGCAATTAAGTCATTTTTACTCAACTTGCATCCATTATGGATTACTTCTGTTGGTAGTATCACTTATTATTATTTTTTAAGTTCAACCATGGATTTGTTTCTTTGGTCTGCAACAAAACTTAATGATTTTCCATGTATTCTTTCAGGCCTCCGATCTAAATGAGAATGTCATCTACTCTAAATTCATTGCTTTGAGGGCTTTTAGAAACTGTTAGAAAACTTTGGGAATAGAACAAATACTCACGGCACTTATTTAAATAAATAACATTCAAAGGGTCTATTAAAAGACACTGACTTGATTTTTACTTGCAACTTGCAGTTAATACAATGCGTATTTTTATTTATGGTAGCTCTTGTTCTTATTTCTTTTAAGTGTTGTATAAAGTTTTTTATGTCTTTATTTAAATTGCATTATCAGAGGATACCTTTTCTTACTTGGCTTTTCTATTCCAATCATGGAAATAAGCCTCTTTTGCTAGATTCAATAAATGTAAGGTCAAAGGGATGTATCACGTAGTCTGAATTCTTCTGCAAAGGAGGCCAGTCCATTTGAATCCATTTAGTTATAAGTGGCTGACACGTCTTCTGGAAAAGTGTCCAAACTTTCAAAAACAGACAATGTACAACATTTCCTACCAGTTTGTTGTAATAGTTAATTGCCATGACTTTTGAGCATTTAACTGCTAGTTTGAATATGTCTGGCTATAGCTTCTGATCAATCTAATCCACCTGTGGTTTTACTTTAAGCTACAGTATTCCACCTTTTCATGTTACCAGCTTTACTTCTGACTTTATCTTTGGGTCAGACCAAATTTTTATAGAGTACATCATCTTGGGGTTTTGTTGAGCCTGTATCTTTGAAGACATCTGAGAATTATTTCTGGAGGTTGTCTGTGTTCATCACATGGGCTTTGGCTGCTTGTTTTGACCATACTTTTTGCTTGTTTCTGGGTTCATGCAGATGGCCTTACCTGTTACCCTGAGGTGGTGTCTAGCATGTGCTGGTTAGAAGGTGAGCCATTTCATTCCCCAAAAGGTATCTAGAACAGATGGGTTATATTACCTCAGTGAGATGCCTGTGTGATTGGCTCAGCAAAGAGCCTGGAGGATTATCTAGGCTAGACCTCATTTTCTGACTACTAAAGTTAACTGAGATTACTGAGATTAATCCTGCTCAGTTGCACAGTTACCTAATTTCTATAGCCCTAGAAATGTTTTTATGGCAAATTCTCTCTTAATCATCTGATTTTATTGAAAGAAGCTTACTTCTTCAAATTGGCCGCTTTTATCAGTTCATTCTCAGTTCTCTTTTTTGATTACCGGTCTGCTTGGACTAGCCCAACTGTCTGGGATACCGTATAAGAAAGTTTGTATGATTGTCAAACAAGAGAAAATGGATTGCTCATTCTGTGAGTAATCTCATAGTAAAGGGGAGACCTAGATTTCAGCGACCACCTGTAACTGAGTCTGGGAAAATATCTTCGCATAGTGTAAACTTGAGCTGGACACCAATGGCCATGAAGGCTGGGCTCTAGATAAGGTCCGTTCTGTGATTAAAAACATCTGCTTCCCTGGATTGGATCTTATCCATACTCCTTGGAATATGACAGCTACTTATGGGAAGATGTTAGCCAAGTTCTGGATGCAGCTCTTGTTGTAAAATCTCTCAGGAAGCTCCTGCTGTTCTTCCTCTACATGCACTGGAACTGAAATACATTGGGAAGGTACATATGCTAATCTTTACAGCTGCTGTTTCACCTTCGGTACTATGAACTGACAATGCTGAATGTTCAGGTGGGATGAACTGATGATGACTATGTTGAAATGATGTTTCAGTGATTGTGATTAGGCAGTAAAATACAAAGAATATGAGGAAGTAGAAATGGGTATCCTCAGCTAATCTGCAATTGCCTTCTGAAAGGCAGTTGGATACGCATTTGTACATTCTGGCTGGAAGCTGGAAAACGCTCTGCTCAGTACAATTCTGCACATCTAAATGCAATGAAGCCATTATTACTGTTGTAGCTGTGATGGTCTAAGGATTTGAGAGAGGCAGATTTTATGGGCAGAAGATAATTTTTTTTCTTTTATTAAACCGAGTGAAATATTTAGAAAAGCAGTCGGAGTTTTGGACGTACCGCTCTTAAGTCATTTCCTATTTCAGGCAGGCTAGCCAAAGCTGGGTACCTGAAGGTATACATATGCTGTCCCAAAAATGTTTGGAGAAGCATTTCAAGGGTAAAAACCAAAGAATTCCTGGTTGGCCTTAGGAATGAATGTCACATTAACATGCTGTTTCCTTTTTGTTATGAGTGTCTAATACCTATTCTCTCCATGAGCAAAATAATCACTGTGGTGTGTTGGATTGTTTTAAACTGAGGAACAGGGGTAAGAAAATCTGAATACCAAAGCAGTCATGAATGAGGGCTTATCTGTGGAGCAAAGGTGGTATGAACATGTACCAATGCATTTTAGAGAGTTAACCTCAGGGTCTGATAATCTGCATCACACTAAGATGCTCTTGGATTTCAGCAGTCAAATAGAGACAGATAGAAAAAAACCTAAACATTTAGCTAATCAGGATTACACCCAGCTAATGGAGAGAGGTTGTTTTTCCCCCCTTCCCTATCATCCTGGTCGATTCAAATTGATTGTAGTTCTGCTGAGCGAGAGCAGTCCTTCAAAGTTTATTCTGGTGTCAATTTTTATCGTTTCCCCCGCTGATCAATAGAATGCATAATCATTAAGGCAAAGTTTGTGAAAGCTAATCCTTCAATACGAGTTTTATGAATGGCTCAGAGTCATGGCTCTAACCATTTGGATGTAAGTGGAACCTTTAATCAGGTGAGTGACAGGAGACAGTCAATAGGATTTGCTGAGATTGGATTCTGATTTTCTATACAGCTATGCAGAGTGAGCAGGAGAAAGAGGAATGGGGATGGCCAGAGGAACAGACATAGGCTAAAATGGAAGTTTCTCCTCTTTTATTATTTATAAAATGTATTTCCAGTATTTTTAAAAAACACTACACTTGCATATCATTTTTCACCTAGAGAGCTCAAGGGGGGACATTTGCTGATTAAACACTACATCATCTTTTTGTGAAGGCAAATAACAATTAGTGCTACTTTACCCTGGTGAGAGCTTACTGTACCAGGTTTTCCAAGAGCAACACATACATAGCTTCTCAGAAAAGTGAGAAAAAGCAGAAGCAGGTGAAGTAACTCCCGTTAGATTTTATAGAGTAGGTCAGTGGCAGAGGAAGAAGGAACCTTGAAATCTGAATTGTTTTGATTTTGCGCACTAGACATGTGGGTGTTACTGTGGATTTGTTTTTTTCTTTTTTTGACACATCGTTATCTCCTGAATTTGCATGGGAGGGATGATTTGAATTGTATATACTAAGAAGAAGAGTAAGGAATTATCTAAAACAGGGAACAGGAAAATCAGAGGATGAGTGAGAAGATTAGCTGTTGTACTCAACTCATCCCTGCTGTAGTTGACCAAAAAACACTTGGTGACAGCATTAATATCTCTTCTTCTCTCCCTTTCTGCCATTTAAAATGCAGTGAAATGAGAAGAACAAACATGCTAGCAAGACACTTTTTCTAGCAGCAAGAAGTGTTTTTGCTTGGGCAAATAACTTACTTCTGCTGAAGGATCTGCCATAGAGTGCCAGGATGAGAAGAAAACAGCCAAGGGAGAATTTGTTCTCTTTTGGTATGTTGAAAAGTAAAGGGCTAGGTTTTAATATTAGTACAAAGACCTGTATAGCAATGAGATGCTCTGAGCGTTCAGCCCCAACACTTAGCTGTCAGATTGGACAGTACATTGAGGCAGGAAAATGAAACTGCTGAAGATCAAAGCTGGTGTTCTCATTTGCACTTTCCAAGAACAGAATAACAAATGTGAGTAATGTAAATAGTGGTCAGTAAATTCCTTTGCAGCTGGCAGATTGAGGATTTTGCTAAGAATTTTTGAAAGTAAGTTTAAAGTTTCAGTGAGTTGCCTGGTCTAAACTGATACAGCTCCATTGGCTTCTCTTGCTTTGCATTAGCTGAAGAGTTGTCCTAGGGCTTATAATCTGGCTATTCCTTTTAATGATTTAGCAAATCTTTATAAAGCAGATTCATATTTGGGTGACTGAGCAAAGTTGTCTTGAGCTTCATCAGCTGAGGACCTGGCACTACATCTACAAGTGGGCTAATGTGGTAGATCTGGGAAGGGACTATGTCATGGCACTCTGTACATTAAGCTTGGTATATGTTATGCTCCTCGTCTTCTGACATTCTGTATTGGGAAGTTGGTAGAAATAGGATTTTTATTTTTTTTTTAGCTGAATGTGTTTTCTTTCTTTATTGCTGTTTCATAGTCCCCAGAGAATTTTGTCATTATGAGTAAATAGCAGCATGAGTAGATGGATGACAAGAAACAGAGAAACTCTGCTTATGCCAGCATCTTCAAAAATTCAGAAAAGGCAGACCTATGGGGAAAATATACCACCACTTGCTAAGAGATGATCTCAGAATAGATCATGCCACGATAAACTCGAGGCCTGTGGGTATTGGCTCCACATGCTGGCACTGACCTGGAAATATGGACTCAAACACTGTCAGATTTACAGGTGCAGGTGCAGTCCCAGGGCAGGTAGGGTTATGAAAGCTGTGATGAGGCACCACCTCCTCTTCCCCATGATAAGGTCTTGAGGGGAAGTGTGTGATGGATGAAAGCCCCCTTGCACAGCTGTCCCTTGCCTCATAGAAAAGTTACTACCTGGTGACTATTGGTAGCTTCACGCCTAGATCTAGATCTGAACTTCGTGTCTTGCTAAAATATTGTTTTCCAGCATTTTCTGTTAAATGCTTGCAAGCCTCTATCCTGAATTTCTTTGGAGTGACAGAGAAAGATATGGCGGCAGCTCCGAACTTGGAAATTACTAGTTGCTGAGATGTATTTCAGAGCTTTTGGTCTGACAAGAGCTAATCTTTGATCTGGTACATGAGAACTTTCACCATATGGATGCAAGGGAAGGGAAGGAGAAGGGAGGATTGATAAACAGGGGAAGAGTGGGATGACTTGGGAAAGATCAGTGGGAGGTGAGAGCTGGGTTTGTTGCTTCAAGCTCAGGTGGAAGGAGAGACAGGGAAAAGGGTAATACATCCTCTGTGGGGCTCAGGAAAATACAAGCAAGTGAGCTTATAGACTGTGAGAGTGCTTCAACTTGCATTCCTCTCCCGTTCCTTTCTCCACCTTCTGAATGCACTGCTCTGCTTTGCTAGGGCAGATTGGGGAGTGGACACTGGCACTTGGGGATTAGGTAGTGGGAAGTGTTGTTCCAATCAGTGGCTGCCCTTGGGGTGTCCTGACCATCAAACTGTGGAGCGCAAACATGTATCTTAAAAGAAGCTGTGTCTGGAGAGGTTTCACTTTCAGAGCAGGTAGTGGTTGTGGTTAGGCGTTTGGGAAGCTCACTGGACCTTGTTTTCACATTAACTTTGAGCATAGCCTTGCTGTCATGGTGTTCGTGGAGCCTGTGAGAATCAGAGGGCAAAGGCAGCTGGAGTTCAAACTGGCCTTGGCAGGACACAGCATCAAAGGTGCTTTCCCAGGGTTATTTCTCCAAGAAGTCAGGAGAGTTATAAGAATCTTAGCTCACCCCAAAGCTAGAAGGCTGTGTTTATGACACATCAGTTTTTCCTTCTTTTTTGTCACTGCTTACCTTCTTCTCGTGACTAAATGCTGACCAAGTAGTTTTCCTGTTGCACCGAATGCTTCATTTCCTGATGGGCCCTTCCACAGGCTGACAGTGCTGTTTATAAGCACTGCTGAGATGCCGCTCTGTGAATGATGACCCTGTTCCCAGTCCTTCACCACACACCCTCCCCCTACCTTTCACTATGGTAAATATTTTAGTACTCGTTGAAATCAATTGAGCCTCATCAATTGGAAATAGAGTGTAAATCACTGGGACTTTTGCATTCGCCCCAGAAATCAATTTTCACACATTAGGGCTATTAGCTTATTGAGAACTGTGTGATAAATGGCTGCAGGCCATCGTGGAGCCACACCTGCCAGCTCTACATTTTGCATCTCAAATAGGCTCAAAAGTAGGGGGACGCCAAGGGAAGGAAGATCTCAGGTGGGTGGAGCAGTGCAGGGTAGGAGACACAAGGACCATGCAGCCAGACAATCTGTGCCCGGAGATCAATAACATCTATAGAGCACTAACTCATCCTTGCAGGGGCTCGAGACAGAAGGCGGCTCTGAGCCAAAGTTGTGGTTAGACATCTAATTTTTTTTTTCTCTCACAAAGATGAACGTAATTTGGGGAGGAAAGGTGAAATGTAGATTACAAACATTTAATAAAACTAATGCAGTAGTTTAAAAAAGAAGCTTTTCCATGAGTAAATATCTTTCTTTCACACAGCAGCTGCAGATAGGGTGTAGAACTGCCGCCTCCTTGTGCCATCCTGGTGCTCTGGGTAAAGAGGATATACAGCTTATCACCAGCTGTGATATGGAGATAGCTGGGGTTTCTACTCTCACTCTGTAATTCCTTCCTATCCCCTTGAATTGTAATAGTGGCAGCTAATTAGCTTTTCACTGAATGAGTCTTGGAGAGGTGAGGGATCTGGTGACCTAGCCAGATGAAGTGTACAGTGCCCAGCAAGTTCTTCTGTGGCCATCTGGAAGACCTTGGTCTCTATTTCCAAGACAGGACATAATTCATTCTTTTCAGTTACTACTGCCAATCAAAAATGTGTGTGACTCCAGGGACTTGGAGGCTCTCCAGTAGTGTAGTCTGTGTTTATGTGCTTTGAGGTTTGGCATTTTACACATATAAGCCACCCCTGGAGCTGAGGCAGTCATGCATAGGTAGGGCAGTCTATTTGGCTAGAGATCTTACCTCATCCCTGTACTTCTTCTAAAAACTTTTGTAAAGCATGTGTTTCCCAATGTTGGATATTTGTCTGTACAATAGGAAAAAAAGGGAACCTGGAACAATAGATCACCAGATAGATTGTGCAATGTAAATAGCAATTGATTTTCTTCCTGTGAAGTGAATACTGTGCATGTATACCCCTGTCGTTCTAGGAATAAAAACCAGAGCTACTTTAATAGACATAGAAGATCTGTGTCATCAAAGGTTCTGTCTCAAGATGAGCGATGTGAGCTTAGAGGCAAAGTTCCTTCCTGTGAGGATCTGGAAGAGAGTGACTCACATGCTTCTTGGTCTATACATTTTGACGAGGAAGCCCAGGACAGTGCTGTAGGAGATGTTTCCTTGCTCAGACACTACAGAGGCTTGGTCGTTTTTAGTGGCAGTGCAGTTGAATGGACTTGAATTGCATCAGGAGAGCGTCCCAAGAGCAACAGGCAGCCAGGAGAGCCAGCACCGAAAACAAAGATGACCAGTAGTAAGGGGCTTGGCTAACACTTGCAGGTAGTTTTGACATGCCCCCTGGGCAGGGTCACTATTTTGATGTTGATGCTTCATCACCCTGTGCACCTGTTTCTTGCTTGCTTGCTTCCTTTGAAAGAACTAAGGGACTGAGAGTCCTGACTCACTTTTGTATAATCTTTCCAGGCCAGCTGGAAGCAGGAAGCAATGACCTGCTCCCCGAAGAGTGCCAGCATGGTTTGGCAGCTTTCAACGCAGCAGACAGCTGGCTTTAAAATGTTCCCACCTAAAAGCTCCTGTGCTTCATTCGACCACATTTCTGGAACATTTTCCAGTTGCTCCATCCAAAATTTTGTCTTTCTTCTTCCTTACAAGTTTCATATCTAGCAACACACCCCGTGCTGCACAGATCTGTTGGTTAACTTATTCCCAGTATCTGGAGTTTCAGTTCGGCCGGCTGCAATCAAGACTTCTGGGCAGGGGCTGCATTACTTCTCTGACAGTCTTGGGCTCTCACCCTCAGCTAATTACTTTGATCCTTTACACTTTGTAAAAATTCTTACAACACAAAATAAGTCCCCCCTGGCTTTAACCTTGTGACCTAACTGGCCCTTGTAAAAGGGAGGGAGAAAACACAGTCATGCACGCCCAAACACACGCACACGCACTCACGCATATGCCTATATACACATCCCCACAAACTGCCTAAAGCCTGTTCCTTTAATAGTTTCCTCCCAGGACTCCCACAAAAAGGCAAATAAAATTCCTTTTACAAGATAGCAGGGCAGCATGAAGGATCAACTTCACCAACAACAAGTTCTTTCTTCAGTTCATTTGTTTTAAACATACTTTTCCTCCAGATTTTGATCCTATTAAGTGCCTCTCCCTCCTCTTCCCTTTTGAGGCTTCCATCATTGTTCCTCTTGCCTGCCCTGCTGCCAACAGCTTAATGGCTAAAACAAGCAACATATTTTTTCAGGATATGCTTGTTCACAGGGAATAGTGTGTGTGTGAACACATACTTTTAAGTTCCCTTCCCATTAATAGGGAATGTTTCTTCTTTCTTCTTCACACGACCCAGCTAAGAAAAGAAATCCAGAGGAGAGGGAAAACCATCATACTTATACAGAGCAATTAAACAGACCAGGGATCTTCAGTCTGCGAGGTAGCTGAGGGGAAATATAATAGAGATCTTATAAAATCCTAAGTGGCCTGGAAAAATGAATAGGTTGTTACTCTTTTACCTCAGTTACTACAAAAAGCAGGTTCAGTTCTTCACACAAGGTATATGTCCCTTCCGCTGGTAACCAGAGCTGGGGGAAGCATTTTAGAGAATGGTAACTTGGTGAACAGCATAAACAAATTTCTAGTTTCTGTATGGTTTAGATTAAGCATGGGGAAACAAATTTGTATCCGGCTCCTTTACTGGCTGACCTGTATTTATGAAACTTCCAGACACTTAATAATCTTGAGACTTCTTTCTCTCTGGCGTATTTCGTTAAGAATGCTCAACATTTTCTGAAGTTACTGTAAACCAAAAAGTAGTGCAAGATGCATACACATCATGATTCACAAGCCTTGCCTCTTTAGGAAAGTAAGAGGAAAAAAACCCAACCTTAATTTGCCAATAAACCCACATTTGGATGCCTCTACCGTTTCCTCAGTTAAGCCAAAACCAGACTGTTTGAAAGCTTTTAGGCTTTCGTTTATTTCTCCCTTCTTTCTAGTATTTTCTGTTTCCCATGCTTGAATTAGAACTGGTAAAGGAAGGAGTTCAGGAATAAAATCCTGCATAGTCTGTCCTTCTTAATAGATCACCTGGGTATGATAGTCAAAGAAATCTCTAGACTCAGATGAAACCAAGGGTGTCATTTCATGTTTTCTGGAAACATTGTTTGATGGGGAAAGTGCTCCACCCTTTTGTTGAAAGGTCTGCAGTAGACTGTGCTGTTCGATTTTGCTAGACATCAAGGTCTTGGATCCAAGACTCAAGGCAGTGAAAGAAGCTTCCATAGCGTTGCTGCAGGATGACTTTGTGTAGGCAATAGCTGCACAGAAACATGCCGTATATGTTCTTCAATGAGAAAAAAACACATATCGTGAATGTGGCCAGTTTCTGCAAGTCCATTTGACAATTGTAATCCTGAGAAAAAAAACAGAGGTTCCTGTTAGCTCCCCACATGAAGTCCTCATGCATCTGTTCTCTTTGCACCACTCAGGGGGCATAAGACATAGGCACAGGACAGCCACAGTGTCTAGTTAAGATCTGTGGAAGTCAGTTCAACAGATAGTGACATAATTAGGAAATGTATATGTTCGAAGCAAAAGTGGATTTTGCTGATTGCTTGGGTGTTAAGGCTTTGGGATCAACATTGTGACCAAGAGACTATGAAGGACCAAGGGAGAATCTTGGTAGGATTTTCATACTCACCCCTCTTGCCCTTCTTTGAAGAGGATAGACGTTTAGACAAGGAGGTCCCTGGGCTGGGATCTCGCATTTTTGTCCTTGTTTGTATAGCACCTAGCACAAGAGTGCCCTTGCTACTTGCTTAGGAATCTTAGGGATTCTTGTACTATGCTTTGGCAATGCCTAGGGAAGAAACTATACACAGAACAGAAATAACAAGAAGAATCTCCCCTAGCGCCTCTTCCCCTATGAGAGATTCTTTGTGGGTTTTCTCATACCCTCAAGGCTTGTGACCATGATTTTATCCCATGCCAAGGGACACTTGAACTTACCATTGCTGAGGTTTTTCTCCATTTTTGTCTAGGTCAGCTTCCCACATGCATGAGTCTGAGTGGAGCCATTTCAAGGCTCAGTCTCCATAGGGTGCTAACCATGCCAAAGCTCTGACCACATCCAAATTCTAGTAGAGGGCTCCGAGATGGCTTCTTTTTCCCCAGGTTGCCTGCTTGTACTAAATACTGGGGCAGCTTTCTAAAATACTGAAGGAACAAAGCATGCAAGGCAGTAAAATGAGGCAATTAAACCTATAAAACCAGGGTTTACAAGGGAATTTATAGTGTCAGAGGCTTTTAATAGCTTTTTTAGATTAGTTTAAATAAAAAGGGGGGAGAGAGAAAGAGAGAGAGAGAAAAAGAGGACCTGAAACTTGAGGAGACTTAAAAGTTCGGAGAGAGGCTTTTAGGAAGCACAGAGGGGTAATAATTAGAGGCACATTTTCCATTTCACTGTCTTTGCAAATTGAAATTAAAGAAGGAGGAAAAAAAAGCTTGCATAGAACAACAGACAGTTTACATTGGTCCCACTTCCTGCTGGTAGCGTTTGATTTTTCTATTGCTCTTCTTTTGTTTTCTGGCCAGGTGAAAGCATCTTGTCACCTGGGCAAAGGGACTACAGTGACAGAGCGATCTCAGGTAAAGTGAAATTTAGGTCTGGGTTTTTCCGCCTTCTGTTGTGCTTGCTTGCTGGTAAAGTTCTCTGTGTGCCTTGCAAATCTGGGAGCTCGTGTTCCAGAGCTGAAATGGAGCCGGCACCTGATTAAGGCAAATTTGGTCAGGTAAGACAATAGACTCTGTGTTTTAAAGAGTATGTCATATTTCATTAGTTCCTCCAGCTTCCTTTTGCATTGCACATACACAAAGTACACACACTAGGCAAGTCAGCTTGAGATTGCCTTTGGTGTGCCTAATTAGACCCATTCTTGGCTTTTGTCTGCCTCTGTGTGGAACTAAGGAAAAGATGATTCACATCTCAATCCTGCATCCTTCTCTGTGGAAGTATCTGCTTTATTCAGGCCTGGTTTCCTCACCATCAGTAGAACACACAGTGCTTTTAAAGTGATGTTTTTCCTTTCATACAATCACAGAATAGTTGAGGTTGGAAGGGACTGCTGGAGATCTCCAACATGCTGCTCAAAGCAGGGTCTGCTGGATCGGGTTGCTCAGGACTTACCAGTAGAGACTGAGGTGAAGAAGGCATGGAGTAACTTGGCCTTTTCCATGTGAGTGTGTTTTTCAGCACGTTTTCTGCCCCACTTAATCAGTTTTTCCCACTTACCACATTTTCCCAGGTCTTCCTCTTTGATGCTGGTGTACCTGTAGAAGCCCTTCTTGATGCCCTTCACTTCCCTCACTGTATTAAACTCTAAATAGGCTTTGACTGTACTAACTCAATCCCAGCATGTTCAGGTAGTGTCTCTCTATTCCTTCTGGGTCACCAGACCCTGCTTCTACCTCTTGTATTCTTCCTTTGTATCTTTGAGTTTTGTCAAGAGCTGCATGTTCATTCATGCAGGCTTCCTGCTGCCTTTGCTTGATTTCCTGCTTGTCAGGATGGACAGTTCTGGAACCTGGAGGAGGAGTTCCTTGCAAATCAACCAGCTCTTCTGGACCCCTCTTTTCTCCAGGACTGTATCCCATGCAATTCTTCCAAGTAGATCCTTGAGAAGGCCAAGGTCTGCTGTCCTGAACTCCAAGGTTGTGATTCTGCTTTTTGCCTTGTTGTCTTACAACAATTTTGGTCCCTGTAGAAATGTCCCCAAAGTCTGTGCTCTGCGATGGCATGGACAATAGTCTCACCTTATACACGTGGCCACTTCTTCCTTACATGAAGGGGGAATATCTGCTGGCAATCTCATTGTCATCACTATCTTATCTGCATTTATGCCATTAGTAAAATTACCCTTTCCCTGGTGTTTCTAAGATCTTGCCCACTGCAGTGCTGGTAGGGAGCTTTGAGTGCTACCTTTGTGAAATACTTCGCTTCATACCTTCTCTTTACACTATTCTATTTTCCAGATAGCGTATGCTGTGTTCAGTATGGTAGAGTATAGATCCTGGCTGGCTGCTAGAATATGCAATTAGTAAATTACTAATTAACTGTAGCAATTCATCATCCTTCTGCTGTGTAGCTTTTTACATAAACCTACCTGTTCTCTAAGGCAGTATAAATAAAGGGCCCATCGTTTGAAAAACAAACTTACAGCAAAAGAGAAAACAGCAGCCTGCCCTTTAGGTCAGCTTAAACATCTTACATGGAGACATCTTTGCTAATGGAGAGGCTGCCCTAAGAGAAGTGTTGACCATCCCTGGGTTCTTCAGTGGAAGAGAAGATTGCTTATGATAATCTTTGGCTCGTCTGAGTTGATGCATTCCTTTTGTGACAAATATAAAATACAGGGTGAAGGGCAAGCTGGAGAGACAAACCCTAAAATGAGTGTGTATATGTGACAGAAAAGATAAGGTGAAGGTAGATAAAGCGTAAATTCAGATCTGATATGGGCACATGCACCTCCAAAGAGTTACTCTGGCCAACTTGCAAAAGGTATGACCATTTCTGAATTCTATCTCCACACGACTTCCCATCTGAAAGAAGGGGTAAAGAGGAGTGCAACGGGACAAAATTACCTGTTTCTGATCATGTTTACATTGGGGTAATTATCTTCATTGGAGACACTACCATTTTACAATGAGATTAGAGTCAAGCCCAGCATTTTTTAAGCTGAACTTCAGTTTTTAAAGTCTGCAAATGTGTGCTATTGCAGTCACATGATAAATAGTTCTGAAATCAATATAGAAAGCTATTAAAAATGTGGTTTTGTCTCTGACTAGTATGGTACATTAAGATACATGTATCATTGTTCACTCTCTTTCCCTCTCCCTCTGTGTACATATGTATGGGTGGAAATTTTAGAAGTACTCAACATTGGTCAAACTGTCCCCAATGGAAAATATAACATTGACCTCAAATAGCATCTCATTTTAGGTCAATGATGAGTGATTTTTAAAATGCTACCCTTAAGTATGTATTTAAAGAGGAATCACTAGAGCAAGGGTGAGTCTAACTTCCTTGATCCTAAAGTTCTGTTTGAGAAATGGTAATGAGAGGGAGAAGATGGCCAGGCAGAGCTCACCATTTCATTTGTCCCAGTCCAGACCTGCTTTGGCATTTCTGTTGTGATTTCCCACCAGGGATTTTTTTTTTTTGGCAATCTGAAGAGCTGTTCAAGAAAGAAAGTGAGCCTGCAATGACTGGTTTACGTCTCCTGTGTTATCAAATGCACCAAGAAACAAAAAACTGGCTGCATGAAGCTTTTAAAAGAATAGAAAAAAATGCTTCACATTTGCTAGTTGCTCAGTACAACTTTTGGTAAGCACTGAAGTCAAACAAACAACTTTTACGAGTGAGAAGATCCATCTGCTATCACTAATCTTATAGATCGTTCTGTTCTCTGATACTTCAGTATTTTAAATAACATCTAATGGACCAGAACGTACAAAGCAATCAATGTTATGCAAACTCCACAGTCATCAGTTGCAGGTATATGCTATCCCCGCACAGTAGGCTTGGAGCCAGAGCCTCCGCTCACTTAAATCAATGTCAGCAGTTTACAACTTGCTCAGAACCTGGCCCCATATCCTTCTAAGAGAAAAGAAAATTCTTGGCCAGGAAATAGTCTTGATCTGTTCTAAAAAAAGATCCTTCATTGATACCATCGGGATGCAGAGCCACGAGGCAAACATCATTATGCTACTTCAATGCTTAGATGCGAGATTGCTCTAACTCTTTAAAACCAGAGCCCTCTCTCTGTGGGGTTCATCAGACGTTAGGAGAGAGGTGTCTTCACTCCATCTAATAGAACAAAAACAAACTAGCAAAGAAAACGAAGCCCGTATTTCGTGCGTGTTTATTCTTCTCTTTATAGCTTGCAACACCAGTGCTCCCAGAGACCTTTGTTGGGAATCCAGATTCTCCTGGCAGGCTGCAAGGTTCAGAACCCAGCTTGTGTGCTGAGCCATGCAGCCCCACAGGCAGCATTGATCTTGAGTAGCACTCCCAAAAAAAGACACATACCTGGCTGTGCTGAATGTCTAGCAGTCTGTCTCTCCCATGCACTGTGGCAGCTGTTACCAATCTTGGCTGCAGACTCGTGGTGGCCAGGAGAGTACGTGGTTGGCCTGAGAGCCTGACGGTCTGTCTCTGCCTCTCTCTTTTTCATTTTGTTGGCTCCATATATTATATCCAATATCTTTAAAGAGCACAGTTTGAATGATGGAGCTTATAATTCCATCTCGGGAGTTCTGATGACTCGAGCTTGGTTCTTGTGGTTTATGATGTCACCGGGACCCATCGATGGAGTCGTAGCCCCATAATTCACCATTGCCCTGTTATTTATTCTGTGCAATAAATGGCTGCAGTTTAATCACCAGAGTAAATTGCTGAAGCATCTTTGTGGAAACTCTAATGTTACTGTAGCAGTATCTATGGCAACAATGATTCAGTAGTGGTGGCTAATGCAGAGGGAACCAGTAACACTTAGCCCTCTGCACCCAGTGAGAAAGGAGTGTGTACCAACCTCAGAAAGATGAGAGCCTGAGGGCCAAATCCAGACACGCTGTAAGTGGAGGAAAATCCATTAATTGCTGTACAGGTATATGCACTGGGTATCATATGTAGTCTCTGTGAAATTAGGTTATGGATCCAGACTTTACCAACCTTTACAGACTTGTGTTAATTTTATACAAAAAGATTTTTAGGAAAAACTTGTGACTCCTGTAGAGATGTAAACCAAAAACATCTTTTCTGCATAGTTGATTGTTGGGGTTTTTTCTGCCTTTTGCAGTTCAGGTGGAAAAAAGAACTGAGGATACTTGAAAAAAAAGGTTCTGAACTTCATACAATTAAGGTTTGTATTTGGTTTTAATATGGGCAAGAGAAACAGGAGAGTTCTCATTTTATCTGAACTGTCTCAGTTCTTCTTGCCCATTGTGTCCTTGTATCTTTCTGCTTAAAAGGCCTTGTAGGATCTTGCATTTTAGTGTTGGTGGGGCATAAAGTTCCTTAAACTAAAAATGAAACACTTCTTTTTGCAAAATACATTTGGCAACCTGTTTCATGTAATCTGAAGATACCTAATGGTTGTGGGTATGCAGTTGGCATTTGAATAAACAGAGGGCTGTGATGTAGTAATCATAGTAGATCATTATTATAACATTATTATAATTCATTGTTTCTTACTAAAGTGATATTTATGAGAAGGTTTTGCTTTCCAAATTTTAAGTTTCTATTCAAGCCCCAGATTTTCTGGGTTCTCTTTTTTTTTCTTTTTTCTTCTCTTCTTTTTTCTTCTCTTCTTTTTCTTTTTTCTTTTTTCTTTTTTCTTTCTTTTTTCTTTTTTTCTTTTCTTATTTTTCTTTAATAAAATCTTCTAAGCGATAACTAAAACCTCTGTGTTTCCCGATTTTAAGAAAAAAGTAAGACACTTTTCAAGTATCGCTCTCTTTCTCCCCTCCCTTCTCCTTTATTCCTCCCCACTTTCTATATTCATTAATTTTCTCTTTGGGAAAGAAATTAGAAGAAAAAGCATTCTCTGTTCATCCTCTTTCAGTACCCTGTGAATGTTTAAAATGCTCAGCTCTTGTTTTTTTTTCATTTCCTCTGCTGAGCAGCCCTAGAGAAGTATTGTGGCACATGGTATCAGTGCTGTGACAGTCTGCTGCTTATGGTAAATGTCATTTTACAATGTAACTTTCTTTTTTTTTAACTAGAGGTTTATGATTTTCTACAAGGATCCATTGTTTTAAGCCACGCAACCAACATGTGTTTCTTGAGATATCAGTTACCTTTTAAGCAAGTAGCAGTTGAGTTTTGGTCATCGGACTTGGCTGTCTCTGGATTCATATGGTTATTCTGTTCTGGTAACCTGATACAGAACAACGAGGTAAGAACAGAAAGAAAAGCCTTTTAATTTATGGTGGGTCTCAGTTCTAATCATGTAGTTGCTTAGACTTTGGCTTTATCATGAATAATTTTTAATGGCAGTTGAAGAGAAAAGAGTTGAAAAGCAAATCTTACCTTTCTCATCACTGACAGCTTTTCATAACTTAAATCAGACATTTTTTATGGCATGGCCTTGCAGTATGGGTATTATGCAAATGAAGGCCTCACCTGAAGGGCTGTCCAGCAGGAAAGCAGAAGCCTTTTCCTTCCTAGCACAAGATGTATCTTTACAAGAGCAATTTCAGAGCTGTCTGTAAACAGAGAGCAGTTTTTCAGTTTGTGGATTCCTAGACGTTGTCCATGGAGTCCCTCATAGGAAACTTGAGTTTCTTGGTCACCTTTCAGAAGGCCCTTGGAAGTTGTCCAGGAATGTCCTTTGTCTGTGTGGGCCAAAGGGTGAAAAACTTAAAAGTTGATGGCAAAAGCCCTCATGGACTTTAATGTAGCCAGAATGTCACTCCTTCCCTCCAGTGTGCCTAGTGACAGCTGCATGTAAAGAGAGCTCAGTCAGTGGGTTTGTGGGTCTCCAGTTAGTCATTTTGGGGGGATATATGCTGTTGGTGGCAATCAGCAAATAAATGATCCGAGAAAATTGCCGGTTTGGCATCAGCTTGCCGAGAGACCTGGTTTAAGGGGTCATCGTTCTTCAGCAGAGCCCATGGCTGTGCATTCAGTAATCAAAAAGTAGAAGTTTAATGCTGATCCACTGAGTGCAGGCAGGAGAAGACACTGTCAGGGATGCTGATGTGCTGCCCAATGGAGTTAATAGAAAAGGTGCTCTCATTGCAACCAGAACGTAATTGGATACTGCCAGTATCCTGCAATGCATCTACACGGCAAGTTCCCATCAGCACTAAAGTAGCTTTCAAAAAGCTAATCTCTTTTCCTGGCATGGCCACTCGTCCCCTTGGTGCTGTTGTCAACTCCCCCATCTATTGTGTGCTTGACCTATCAACTTTTCGAGTTGCCCTATTCTTAGTGTGCTTGTACTGGCTGTGGCAAGACCTTATGCCAGGTTGAAGCTTTTCAGTGCTACTGTGAAACAAAACCAATGCATTTCTTGGACCCTAATGGAGCAATGAGATGCCCTACATAGCATGCTTCCCGCATTACCGCAGACTTCACTTGGCTTCTGTCATTCCTGTGTTTCCTCCATGACCTCCAACTTTTTCCCATTTGGAGACATGTTTCCAACTTAGGTTGGCTACATACTATGTTCTTTCTGACACATTTTGACAAATTCAGTTTGATTTTACCCTAGAGGTCTTTCTAGACTTAATTTTATTATTGTGGAAGGTCATCAAAAGGGTAGTGCTATTTAAAGACCAAATTGTGTCACATTTACTCATGAGGCTAGTACTCTTCTTCTTGAAGATGTCCATTCATTGAAATGGAACTATACATGGAGTAAACGGAATCTGTTGTAAACAAAGGCATTAGAGCCTGCCTTACTCAGCTCAGTGGACTACTCAGAGAGTAAAGTCAAGTCCTTGTCCTTAACATTGATTGTCCAGCCCCTGTTGTTAGAAGGTGGCTTTCTGGCCCCCTCTAGTGACTGGCCACATAGAGTTTTATGAGTGAGATACAACCTTTTTGCTATCAGAAACAGCCATTTTCACTCCAACAGTAAATGGCTTAAAATTTAGAAGTGGCATTTAAAATCCTGACCTACTGAATTTGTTCTCCTTTACTCACAACCCTCTCAGGAGCATCGTGTTTCCAGCTTGGTGGGACTTCTTATGGAGTTGGAAACTGTTCACAGTGGTTAAGGGTGAAAAAATCCATACTGATATTAATGTGGTGGCATGGCTCCCATTAGCCCAAAGGTTCATGTTCATTAAGGAAGCCGGATGTTTTTGGTATTACAGCTACATTACCAAAGAAACAGCCATGAGTTGAAGGCGGTATCAAAAAGGACCAAAGTACAAATGAAGGTGTATAACCTTCTGTTGAATTACAATGAAACCTGGAGTGGGAATTCGGGTTGATACTGAAAAGGCATTTTCTGAAGCCTTTCTTTTTCTTACTCTTTTCATACAACTGGAACTGCAAAAGGGAATCTCGTTTAAAATACAAATTAGAGATTTTATGCTTCTTATGGCTCTGTATTCTTGAGAAGCAGATACTTATCACATACCTGTTTCCTTGGGTGAGTATGCAAGGAGCTTTTGGAACAGGTTTTCTACTTTTTGGCTAATGAGGAGCAGGATGATTTTTTATTCCAAAAAGCTGGAGCAACATTGACAGCAACAGACAGGGGGGTAGACCTAAAAGCACCATAATACTTCAGGCTTTCTTTAGATCCTCTGAAATCCTTTAGAAACAACTGCCTTGATCTTTTAGTGCCCTGGTAAATCATTTATTCTGATCACCTGCTTAGAAATTCCCCCTCACCCATCCTATCAGATGAAATGAGCTCGGCACACAGCTCCCTGGCTTGTGTACATAGCTCACTGATCACAACCCAGCAGATGAACTGCAACAACCCAGAACTTCAGTAGGGCTCCCAGAGCAGCCTGGTAGACCTCCTCAGTCAGAAGCAGCCTCAGTCAGGTCAGAGCTGAAATTCAAATTCATGTGACAAACAGGGTGTCTGGAGCTGGAGGTTTTGGATGGGATTTTTCCCCTCTCATGTTACTGTGCATTGCAGACTGCAATCAGGATGCATGCTATTGAATGCACTGCAATCCCTTCTGCTTCTCCCTCCTCCCACAGTGCGTCTTTCTGCTCTTTGGCAATCTGTTTCAATTCTCCTTCACTTCAGCATGACCAAGGTCCTCCAGGTTACTCAGTGATTCATCTCAGTGGAATTCGGGACTGCTGCATCTCTGTTCCTACCCAGGCTGGCAAGAGGGTTATTAAAGCATCAGAGATTAACCAGAACCTCCTTTGGTGAATATTTAGGCTAAGAGCACTTGACGCCAAATGTTATTTTACATGTGTAAGCTGACACCACACTTCAGTACTGCACCTCGCATTTCTCTGTATGCATGGTTTTGAACACCTTTTCCAACTATGATCGTATTAGAGGATCCCTGACGCTTTGGGAATGTACATGGGGAATGACTTCAAGTGGAATCGTGGTTGGATTGTCCTATTTCTATTTCTGAAGCCCTCTCAAGGAAGCTCGCTCTCTCTTCTCACCCCATCGCTTCCAATGGGACCGAGTCATTGCATTCAGAGTGCGCACAATGACACCTCAGAGAGACTTGGACTGTTCTCTTGTCTCACTTCCACTCTCTTCCAGGCTGGATGCACACCCTGGAGGTATGTGGTTTGTCTCAAGATATAAGACTTCCCCCCTCAAAAACTACATTACTTCAACAAGCCACAAAGGGCTGGCAAGAGGGAGAAGGATGCTCTGTTAGTGCAGCTTTCCTCAGAGATCTTTTCTGTGAACTCCATGGAGCTGGGAACATACTCTCCCTCTCCTGAGCTCACATGTGTGCACATACACACGTTCCCTCATGCAGCAATTTTACTGATGTGTAAGTACAGACACATACACTTGCTTACATATGCACAAATACTTTTCCTTTGTTGTACTCATGCATACATGTAGAGGCAGGAATTCTCTTACTTGAGTGCATGCAAATCACACCCATGCAAACTCCAACCTGCTCTTTTATACGTGCACATTATTGCTCCAGTACACATGTGCTCTCTGTCTTACAAACACGCATGTATACATACAGGCACATTTACGCACCCTGAAAAGATGTTGCAGAATTTGGAGGGAGAGGTGAGTAAATTGGGCCTGAAGGGTCTTCTTGAGGCTTAGTCCAACCACCTGGTCCAACCAAGCTCAACAGTGAATTCAGAAAAGGTTGCTCAGGGCTTTGTCCAGTCAGATGTTTAAAACCTCCTGGGTCAGAGATGGGATAGCCCAGGTTTTTTCCTTATACCCATGCAGAAGCTTCACTCCTTCAATTTTTGACCTTTCTTTTGACCTTTAATTTACATCTTTTGCTCCTCTGCCACACACCTGAGCAAAGAGCCCGAGTCTCTCTTCCTATACCTACATTGTTATCAAGAAGGCTGCTGTTAGGTGCCCCCTAAAACTTGTACTGGGTAGACAAACTCACTTCCCTCAGCTTATCTTCATAGGTGCTGTGCTTCAGCCCCGTGACCATCTTGGTGGCTCTCTGTTGGATTTGTTCAAGTTTATCAGCATCTTCCTTGTACTTGTGGGCTCACAACTGGGTATAGACCAGATGGGGTCTAACAACGTAGAGAGGAATAATCGTTTCCCTTGATCTGCTGGCTGTGCTCCTGTTGGTACAGCAGAGTATGCTGTTAGCTTTCATTGCTGCTAGGTACCTGTCAGCTGGATGTCCGTATGCTCTTGGCTGGAATTGGACTGACAGCAAACTAGTTAAGAAGAAAACCAAACACCGAGCTTTGCTTCCTACCAATCTGCGTGAAAATTTAGTGGATCTGAGGTCTCAAGTAGTTTGGGAGAACAGGGTGGATAAGATGACTTACCAGATCACTTGCATGTCTTTTATAGTTCTGTGGTCGTGACCAACTTTGCTCTTCTTTTTGGCCTTGAAGATCCACCAAACATTTTACCTTTCCCGTCTTCAGAGGGATTCAGCCATTTGAAATTTCCTTCTTTTCCAGTGGCCAGTATCCATACTGGTCATAACCATAACTGCCTTGTCTGAGTCCCATCTTTCAGAAGGAATATGAGATAGGCATCCACAGTCACTGTCTCTGATGATCTGCCCAAGGACAAACGATGCTCTCAGTGCTTTGATTAGTGCCAATGTTCCTGCAGTAACATGGTCCCCAGTGGAGGTAACAGCTGTGCACTTAGAGGTTGTTCTGTGTGATTCATCCACATCATCTACAAATCACAGGTTTAAAACCTTGCAGTACTTAACGTATGGAAGAACTTCAAGACTCTGTAGAGACTCCTGCCTACCTATTCTCTTGCGAGGCATGCACTGAAGGGGAAGAGTATTTTTTTCCAGCTTGTTTTCAGACCCCAGTGGGGAGAATCCCTGTTTATACACTTTTCAACTTCAAGTGGAGAGGAATCCTGAGTAGAGCCCCTGAGGTGAATGGGAAATGGAAGAAACAACTGCAAGGTTTCCTTTTAAGAAAAAATCTAAAGGAAACTTGACTTATTCCAGCCTTTTCCCATTTTTTTGCAATCAAAAGCATTTGCCAAATTCTGCAAATGCAGTGGGATAACACAAATCTGGATAATACAATATTCTGGTGACTAAAATACTAGGCTAAAAAATTCACAAAGCATCAGATTCCGCTCTGTTTCTGACGATGAGTTCACATAACACTAACTGGTAAAACCAGAACATCTGTGAGGTGGTCATTAAGTGATGTGACTTTGTGGCTGTCACAGTTGGTTCAATTTCAAATGAGGAGAAAACCTGGACCAGAGTGTAGGTTTTGGTGCGGCATTTCTTAGAGGGACTCTTTCTTGGTTACTTCTTACTTTTTAGATGGGGATCATGATAGAGGCTGAAGATCTGGCTGCTCCTCTTAGCCATCTATTTGTGATTTCGTTTTTTTTTTTCTTTGCCCGTCAGTCAACCTGCTTGGGAGATAACTTTTCCAGGAACTCTCCACTGCTGCTGAAGGAGCTAAAGGTTTAAGACTCTCATCTGTCCCAAAAAAGCATGAAGCACACGAAGGCGGTTGCCATATATGAGGTAAGCACAGCAGCCTGAAATGGCTTTGATTTTTTTTTACTCCACACAGTGCAAGGGCCATCGGTGTGTAGAAGTACATGTGATATTGGTGGTTAACCAGAGGTTCTTGGAACGATGACCTGTGAAAGCTTTCAGAAAGGAATGTGTGTGGATATGTATTTATATACATCTTTTTTTTTAGCTACCTGTGGCTCAGTGTCAGGGAGCTTGGGCTCTGGTACTAATTATAGATTTGCTTAAGAGCAGAATTTGATGGAATGGCTTAAGGTTGATAATATCTTAACTGAAAATAGCAGTTGACCTCTATTACATGTTTCCACATAAGTTTACTTTTAAGACTTCAGTAACAATTATTTGTGAGCTATCTTCTGATATACACAAATGTCAACGGCCATCTCTGTATATGTTCATGTGCACTGTCAGTGGGCACATGTATGAGGACATCATGTACATTTGAAGAAGGATTTCTCAGTTGGTGTGTATATCCTTCCACTCAGCCAGTGCTGTGGAGATGTTCATGGATAGGGTTGCAGACTGTGTTCGTATATGTCAGGATATGCCTCTATCATTGCGCAGTTTGTCCAGACTTTCATACGTATGCATTTTAGGACAGAATCAGCACTGGCTAATTTGGGAAGTGACACATGCTTTACATTCAGGGGCCAAATCCTGATTTTCCTGGTGAAGCCAAAAGTGTAAGCAACACAATTCCTACTGAGCATATTGCCTGACTGACAGCTTGGGTGCAGGGGGGATGACTATGTTTGGCTTTGCTCTCTGTTGCTCTGAAAAGAGCAGTTGATGCCCTTGACTAGCAAGTGATGCCAAGTGCAGCATGTGTGATAGTGGCTAGAGGCCTGGTCATTCATCTGAGCCAATCCTCCGTGATTTTGTTTCTGGCCATTATCAATCAGACTGCTTTAGAGACAAGCTTCTTTATGAAATTTGTATTGCTGCTCTATAGGGACTTAATGTTTAAGTCTCTCATCTGTCTCAGAGCACAGAGTAAACTGTAATCTTGGGGATGTCTGCAGGTTCACATGTTGCTGTGTTTGTGCATGTGGATCTCAGTGAACAGTGAAGGTGGTTTTATGCTTAGCCTGCCTGTTGGCGTGGGTGTATAGCTGGGAGGGCTGAGTCTGAGTGCACGTTTGCGTCGGTGCCTCTGTTTGTGAATGCACGTATGTTTGTTTCCGAGCTGTCTGGGGAGGAGGGAACGTGCATGCAGCACTGCGGAGGTGTGTTATTCTCACATCCTTGCTAGCAGCAAACAATGTCATGTCCCTACCTGGACTGCAACATGACATACATCTTAAAAACAACAGCAACAACAAGCTACAGAGCCACAGGAGAAGGCAGAGCTGCTCTTTTCGATCATCAGTTAGGAAATCCTGCCAGCCCCAGCAAAGCATGCCGGGATCCAAACTGGCTTTTGGACTGGGACTCAGAGAGTGAAAGAGAAGCAGTAATTTGTTTGCCATTGCCCTCAAGCCAGGAAATCCAAACCCCAAGCATTTCCCAGGCCACAGCACATTCGAGTCGAAAGACAGCGTCAGCGAATTGCTCACACGTACAGACAGAAATACACACATGCACACACACACGCATGCGTGCACACACACGGGGAGAACACTGGGAAGGGAGAATTGTTCCAGCACCACTGCGGTTAAGATGCTGAGACAATCTCGAGTTTTCAGGCCATAGCTGTCAGGATGCTTTGGTATATTCATCACCCCCCACTCCATGGTGATAAAAATTTACACAGCCAATGAAACGAAGATTAATTTCATGTGAAAAGCTGACAGAATGGCCCATGTCATTGCTTTATTTGTGCCAGCACTCAGTAACTCGGTGCAAGTTCCATTGAGGTGGCAGACACCCCGTCCCCTTGAGCCATCTCTTCTCCTCTCTAATGATGCCACCGTTTTGACAAAACCAAGCAACACAGCCGGTATGTGCGAATTTGGAATTAATTTTCTTCAGAAAGGTCAAGTATGTTAATGAGCTTTTGGCTGCCTGTGTTTTCTTTCTTGTGTGTTTCCCCTATTAAAGGGGGAAGAGGGAGGGGAAAAGAAGGGGGAGAAATAATTTCAGAAATAAAAATGAAGGAAGGAGGAAAAGAAACTGTGAGCATTTGGAAGAGGCAGGATTCAGTGTAGTTTTTCATGGGTTCTCGTTTTCCAGGACTGAGGCAGACTAATTGTATCAGTGCAAGTCTGTGCAGTTTGCTTGAAGCTGTTGAGCGAGGCCAGGGATGTCATGGATAGCAGAGTTGGTGTAACCTGGCACAGAGGAGGTGAATTGCACCTCCTTTGCACTCAGGAATTGACGGCAGCCCTGCGTGTTGGCAGCTGCCTTCGTTTTCCATTGCAGAATGGCTGAGCTCTGCTCAACACGGGACTGTGTGTGCTGGGGGAGCAGAGAGCAAACGAAGGTGAAGGAGAGAAAGGGTTCATGGGCTCAAGCTCTTGTGCCCATTAGTGAAAGGAAGCTGGGAAGAAAGCTCAGCTGCGCTGGGAGAAATGCCAGGGCCCACTAATTCATCCAGCATAGAAATATGACAAATAGGCAGTTTAAAGAGAAACTGTCCCCATCTCACAGGACTGGCATGAGATATTTGAAGTAACTGTGATGCCAACCACCTCTCATCCCTGTGTTCCCCAAATTTCTGCCTTTATTCCTGCAAGTTAGAATTTGCTACTTTCTGGCATGCTCATGCCAGGAGTTGCCTTGATTTCTGAAAGGGATGGGTGATGATGAAGGTGAGTAAAGGTAGCAGAAACAGAAGACGGTATGTCAGGGCATGAGGGAGTGAAGCTGCACTCCTGGCTCTGTCGCTCATGAGTCACACTCACCTGGATAGGACATTTAGGGTACGATTCATCTCACCTAATTTTAGTCTTCTTAAGCAAAGTATCCAGACTAAACTAATTGTCTAGGTTTCCTTTCTTGTTAACAGAGAACGGTAAGGAGGAACGTATCCCACCTAATTTAAGATGAGAGAAATTCCATTCTGGCAAGGAGTTTCTTTCTCTGTTGAATATAAAGTGAACTTAAACAATTAGCTTGGACTGAATCCCTACCTTTTAGAGGCTTAAAATTATGGGGCGTGATGTCCCCCTCATTCTCTTCTCCCTGCTCCCATTCTGGCTCCGTAATTTCCATTCTAATCCAACAGGCAGAGGAAGTTCAGCGGGTCTCGCAGAGGCTGTACTGGCAGTGTAAAATCTGTCTTTCACTCTAGCTTGCCCAGGCTGGCTCTATGGTTATCCACTGTTGTGATAATACAACCTTTGGCTGTGATGTGGTCATTTCTCCTTGGCTTTGCTGGAGTAAGCCCAACATACAGATTCTTGGGCATTGTCCAAAAAACCTTTGTTGACTTTGGAGGGTACGTGTTTTGCCATCCTGGCTACAGTGCAAGGAGAAATGATGTGGAATATAACAGTGCCAGTGTCATATGTGACATATTTAAGCATGTCCTTAATTAGAACGGGTTTTTTTGTTTTACACCTTACACAGCTTGTTCTGTTGTATGGGTTCTTCTGCATGTATGATCCTTGCATGCTCGCCACATGAGTCATTCGGCAGCAGGGCTGCCTCAGACTCATGTCTGGGGCATGGATTTCAAAAGCACTCAAGTGACCAAACTTAATGATTTTCAGCTGACTCCTAGTGTTGTCCTAAACATGGAATTCCTACCCGTAAACCACTGTGCTGCCCACGCTCTCCTCTCTCTTTCCCAGGCTCTGTAGTGTGCATGAAGGCACGTTCTTCTCTGCTGACCCTGCTACAAGGTAGAGTGCTCTGGCAGGCAGGTGGGGTGGGTAGTTGGGGGCAGTAAGATTCACCAGAGGAGCTTCTGGGCTGTCTCTCTCACATGTGCTTGCACACATTGTCTCAGAACATTCATGGACGTCATCAGCACTTGTATATATTTTTCCACTGTAGACGCTGTTGTGTTGTTAAGCGGTTACTTTATTCCTCCTTAGAGCTGGCTGCATTTCTGTGACGGAAGGAAATGATTTGCTAAACTCTTTGTATAATTGCACACCACAAAGGGGGTACAAGAGATATTTCAAATATGTCAGTGACAAATTACATTTTGAGTACTCAATTCTAGCAACAAAAAGAATATGTGAAGTGTATGCAAAGAGATTGCCTCATTCATGGACCTGGTAAAGTAGGGCATCCCTGTTGTCTCTGTCCTGTTGTTGGCTGGGATGTCAGAAGAGGACAAGATTTAGAAGACCTTGGGTTCTTAGGGGAACTTCTCACCCAGTAGCTCCCTGGGGCTTTAGCTAAACTGTGGGATATTCAGTGTTTCCCAACTCTTGTGTTGAGGACCGTCTCCTCTTTTCCCAGATGTGAGATGTGGCTGTGCACCATTTCTGTTTTCTCCCCTCCCACGCTCTGGTTTCCGTAGGAAGGAATCTTGGGCATGTGAGTCAGGGAGCTGTAGTGCGCTCTGGTCATGTCACTAGTCTGAATGATTCAGAACTGGGACTGCACAACACACCTACCCCATGATTTACATACAGCCCTTGGGACACTCAAAGCCACATTTTTTCAACATGCCAAGTTCTTGAGAAAATCCAGCCACTTGTTTTGGTGCATAAATAGAAACTTAACCCTTAAGAACAGAAATCAAATCTATGAGGTGCATCAGGGAAGTGAGTCTGCTGTCCCCCTCCTAGTGCTCCCCCCCTGTTTATAGATATCATTATCAAATGACTGGAGCATGGTGTCCCTTTCATCCCTATGTTGCAGTGATTGCTTGCACCATTTTCTCTCAGCTTCTGTTTCTTCCACTCCTTCTGTTTTTTTCCCCTGTGTGAGAGCACTGGCGCCTACGATGGAAGGTCACCAGTGAGGTTAGTCAACTGGCTCCAAGTATTAAGACTTCCTGCTCTGCTACGAAGAGCTGCCAAGTACCCCCTCCCTGCTGCTTACCACAAAAACCAGTGTCTGTTTGTCTCCCTCTCTCCCCTTCTCATCCCTCCTCCCTACCAAGAAATTCAGATGTCTATCCAGCAGATAGAGTGGGAGGGCAAGGCACCCAAGCTGCCTTCAGATGCATTTGCTTGACTACCAAAAGCAGTGTGGCCACAGGGGGATGTTGCCGATGCCGCTTACTGATGTGCTTATCTATGTTGCCAGAAGGTGAGCTATCCCTATCTGCAGTGAAGGTGTCCCTCCAGAGTCTGTGGCAGGTTCCTGTGGGGATGTGACTGAGTAGTTGGGCTGACAAAAGGCTTTTATTTCCACTGGAAAATGTCATCAAATTTTTCTACCAGCAGGCTGAGGGGATCCATGCATAACTGGGAAGGGGTTCATGGAAAGTAAATAAGGAGAATGTGCTTTTTGTCAGCAAGTGTGAACTGGCCGCACAGGGACCTGTAGCTTTCTTAGAAAAATGGTAGGGGGTTACAGATTGATACGAGTTAAAAATCTCTGCCCTAGGCATGAACCTGGGGAAAGACAAGAAATCTCCTTTCCCAAATGAAGTGAAATGGCAGACCCAAGGCTGCCATTGTCCCCAAGGGCAACGCAGCGGTGGGTGAGCAGCTATAGAGCAAGAGGAGAGAACTGCCTTTGACGGGTCTGCACCTGAGGGTGTGGGGAGGGAGCAGAATACAAGGAGACCTTTATTTACAGGAACAGAGCATGCACCAGAAAAAAGAAAGAGATAGAACAGGATCCTGTGAGGAGGAGAAGAGATAAATATGGTGGGAATGGGGGAAAGATGGGATGGCTGGTAGCTATTTTTGTAAAAACCGAGGCAGCGGCAGGTGATACTGCTCCAAAAAGCACCACAGAGATCAACCACATTCAAGTGAAAACATGATTTTCTTTAAGAATAATATAAAAGCCCTACATACTAATCGTTCAGCAGGATGAGGAAAAACTGCTTGCTCCACCCTAATATGTGCTGAGGTAAGGTTAAAACCACAGCTCCTCGGGCAGGAGGCTGCCAGCATTGCACACACAGCTTTGGTCTCCCTTAACATGATGAGCACATGTGGGGTACTCGAGTTTGCAAGGATCCTGCTCTCAAACTAGAACAGAAGCAGCTGCTTTGGAAGAACTGATTTTAGTCTCTCCAGCCATGGCTGAGTCCCTTTAGCTTCTTCTCTTTGCTCGTAACTCCCTTTCTTAGAGATCACATAGGAGACTTCCTACTGTTTTGCAAGGCAGCTAGGGACCCCCGCCGCAAGCTCTTTGTCTTCTTCCTAGGAACTTTGAGACAGCGGTAAACATACCTTGAGGAGTTCTTTGTGAGTATCGCATCTGAATTTGTCCTGCTCTCTGCCATTTTATGCTAAATTGAGACCACAGAGACCTCATTTAATTACTCCACTTGTGTAGGTGTAAAGCTGTTAGAATTCTCCATAAACATAGGTATTTATTCATTTAGATTTCATTTTAATTTTAAGATGAATTAATTACCAGTGAGGAAGCCAAAGCCTCACTATTAAAAATCCAAGTCTGGTTTTTGTTTTGTGTTTTTTTACAAAATGAAACAAGTCTTAAATTAACTAATTTCTAATTATGGTCTTGGTGTTGGTCGTTCAGGTTGCCACCATCAGCACGTTAGCAGATCTATGTTCTGGGGACTCATAGCCAGACATCGACAAGGAAAAGATGAGAAAAGCATTGAAACAGGAGGACTGGGGTTAGCTATTGCCTTATTTGATGGCACCCCGTGTTAGCTGCTCCTTTGGCTTTTAGGGCTATCACTTTCCAGGGATGCATTGCTGTGGTTAAGGGGTAAAGTGAGATGAATGAGAGGGACAGAGGTTTACATACATGAGCTACAAGGATGTCCCCATTTTTATGCTGGGCAGAAAATCAGATGGAGTGTATTTGCTCCTGCCCTGAGGCTAAGAGCAACAAAGGAAAAGAGCAGGGGATTTATCTAGCTACAGTCTAATATTCCTTTGGCTGCAGCAAAGGCTGCAGCACTTCCCGACTATCGGCTGGCACTTTCACTCTACACACGTCTGTGATTGATGGGCAGAGAGTATAAACACCTCATTAGTGCTATAATTCACTGGTTAGGGCTCAGACTGTGCTGTGGGAGGGAGGGGGAAAAAAAAAGAGTTGAGAAAGTTTAATAAAGAAAAAAAAAATGGAAGAAGGAGAAGAACGGATGTAAAGGCCACACAAATCATTCCGGGGAGTTATCTGACCTGCTTTGAAAACTTTAATTGCTGATAATGGACAACCTGTTGGGTGGTATTTTATTAACACTAATAGATTTTTACGGGATATTTCTCACATTGCTCTCCCAGAGCCTGAAGAATACATTAAATATTAAAAGTTAATGCTCTTGGTTGCTGTTTCAAGGATGCCCCACTGATAACGAGCTTTCCCGCAAGTTAGAAACCAGGAGAAAACATGAGCTGCTTTTGCCACTTACAGCCTCTGCAATAATAATGAGGAAAATACTTGAATCTTGTGTGCACCTTACAGCTAAGGTTTTTGAAGTCTGGCCTAAATGCTATGTAATGGTAGTGCCCAGCTCAGAGATGGTAGGTTTATCTAATCTTCAATCATGGATGCGCAAGAGCGTGGTTCCCAAGTCCCACACTGAAAGCAAATGCTTCTAACCCCTGTATGCTACTTTACATTTCGGTTATTCAAAGCAGAGGCCTGAACCGACAACCCATACCTGTTTCTCAAGAGAGCTTACGTCTGAAATGGGTGTGCTATGATATTTTTCTTTAATATGCCTAATGGTTTAATGAAAGTGTTGCTTCCACACTAATTTGTTACAGAAATGACCCAGCTGCCTGGAACAGAAACAGAAGCACCCCAGGAAACAGCTGCAGAAGCCTCTGAGAATGTGCGCAGCAAGGGGGTTTCTGGAGGAGGCTCTTGGCATCTCATAGTCCTACACACAGCAGAGAACCCTCAAAGTATGGAAAAAAAAAGGTCAGTTCTGTACTGTAAAGAGATGGATTCAAGCAGCCAAAGAAGGAAAAGAAAATAATGCCAACGTAGGGAGGTTTGTTGGAGGGAATGTAAATTTGAAACAGTATAAGCAGTAACCAGCTTATGTGGCGAGTCAGAGTGAGGTCTTGCATTAGAACTGAAAAATCAATGATATACATTTCTGCTCACAGGTGAAACCTGGACTTCCTCTTCAGTGCCTTGCTAGGACACAGCAGCCCCGTCAGCAGTCATGGGCTGGACCTAGAAAGCAAACTTGAATTTGTTATGCCCTGCCTCAGTTGCCCACGGCAGCCTGTCTCTTTTCTGTCGTGCCATCTTCACTTGCGGCAGTAATGGTCTTGTTTTTAGATCTCATTCTGACCACTGTTTATGCAGCCGCCTTCTTGTGCCAAACCAAGCTGGACTGAATGACCACATCCGTGCTCTCTGGAAGAGCCCTGGTACAGTCTTGGTGACTAACACTGCTTTCCAAGCCTGCTTGTCTGGAGAGCAGCTTCCCAGGCTTTTTTGTGGAGGCAGCCAGCTAGATCTTACCAAGAGCCTGTATTCCAGCTACCAGGTCTATCTGGAGGCAGTCTACAAGAAGATGGATTTCTACATCTACTTTCTCTGTTTGTAATCATGCCATGAACACTTTGAGCTGGATTATCTTTGTTTCTCAGCTCTTCTTACCATTTTGTATTTCTGGACAAGTAGTAAAAGCTATCAAAACTACCTACTCAACCTTGGCAGCCTTTCCCACCCTCCTTGCTAAAACAGGACACTTTTTCCTCTGTATTCCATGCCCTATTTCTGTTGCAGTTTTTCAGGTTAAGCAAAGGGTTGAGCTGCTGTGGGGTGGTGCAGGCAGAAGAGGAGAGACTCCAGTTCAGTCTCCTAAGTCTGGCTTTAATGACCAAGATTTCGTCTTGGCATCTTGAACATGAGCTGCCAGAGCAGTTTTCTGAGGAAGTAGGGACTGATCACAGAGACCATTTGTCTTCTGTCATATATAGGCCCAGCTTGGGTCAGAAATGCACGTTGCAGGTTTCAGGCTTGGCTAGGGAACATTTCATTAAACCTGTCTACACCAGAGGGTGTTATCCTTCAAGGAGCAGACACAAGCTAGTCTACGTCAGTTGGTTTAGATGCCATGATTTTTTCCCTAGAACAGTCCACAAGGAATCTTACGGCTTAAATATGAATAGATGGTTACTAATGTAGAAGTTCTTTGTCTTACGGTAAATGACATCATAGCAGCTGCACGGTAGGTGTAAATAAAACTGGGAGCTTCAGTTTCTGGAAGGCCTTACTTTTCAAGTTGGACAGGGTGCTGAAGCCATGATGCAGGGCATGGGCAGGGCCTGTATCATGCTTTCGTTGTACACAGGGCCGTTAGATTGCTTGAACTGAACTCTATTCGGGTAGTTTAATAGTCCTTTCAGTTGTGTGTCTTCCATTTCTGAAAGAAGGATTTGAATCTGGGTCCTAGCTGAATTTGAGGAGGTTGCTTAGAAGGTAATGGGGAAGAAGGGACAGGAGATTTGGTACAATATTTCTTTCCTTTCCAAAGGGGTAGATCCTTTTGCTCACATGCTCCAGGATGTGCTTTGTTGCTAGACTGCTGTTTAGCAATAAAATGGTCTTAGTTACTTAACGGGAATTGACTGCTTGGTCACTTCTCCTCCCCCTGCCAGCCCATCCGTTCTCCCCATCTTCCCTCCCATCCAATAATGACAGCTTTTCCTGATTGACCCCACAGGCTTAACGAAAAACCTTTTTACTTAAACGTATATTGACCTCAGTCTTGCTGCCCAGTGAATTATGTCACAGCTGGCAATCTGAAAATCATAAATTAGGCCTCAAACCTGGGGAGCTGTCTCCTAATGATACGGATCTGAGCCTTTATCGATGAAGGTTGTACCAGGTGCCTTCATGTCTCTGACAAGTGGGGAGGAATACCCTTTTTATGTTTTTTTCTATCATCATCCCATAGACCCTGTGATTTTTTTCTTTACTTTTTTTTTTTTTTAATTTCCCTTCCCTGTCTGTCTTTGCACTGTGTATAAAATCTCATTACTTGCCTTAACCTGCTCTTCAAAGAGAAACAAAAGGAAGCTGTCAAACTTTACATCTTAGGTAGTCTTAATTCTTAGGTAGTGTTAATTTTACCAGTCTTTCCTTCCTCCCTATTTGATTTTGTGTTGATTTTTTGTTGTTGTTTTCTGTGATGTGATTCTCATGATCTGGACAAATTCACTGGACAAATGAGAAATTTAATGATACTAGAAACATTTCTCCCTTACTTTGTAATGCAACATAATTCCAATAGATTCCCTTTACATTCATCGTCTTTTCTCCCACGACTTGGGATGTACTTGCTTGTTGTCACTTTTGTGGATGAGGGACTGGGAATACTCCGTGAAATGTGAAGCATCAGCATAAACTAAATCAACCCTTCTGTCCCTGTACAAGTATTGATTGAGCAGGAAGGAGGGAACTTGCTCCATGACATAGTTTTTAAAAGGATGCTCTGTGTTGTGCTTGACTTCAAAAGTAAAAATGTCATGAGTTTTCATGATTCTCTGTTCCTTTTTGGGGGGAAGGGAGGCATAGCTTGATCTTCCTCTTCTAACAGACAAGAGCAAGGCTCGAGTATCTGCACATCTTGCATGGGTGGCAGGTCCAGAAAAGGAGGTATACTTGCTTGCTTTCCCACATCTCAAAATAGGGCTACATGAACAATTTTTGTCTTTATTCTATCCATGCTGGAATACACTGATAACAAAGCTGGGAAAGAAGAAATGCTTATTCTTTAGTTCTTCTAGAGCCAGTGGAAATACTACCTTGGTGACAGACCCTTTTCTTGTTTGAGATCTTGTAAGCCTGATTTTTGTACCTGTGGCGCATTCCTTCAGTGTGCCATGCGAATTCTTCGACTCCGGAATGTCTTGAGTTCAGGATATGTTACCTCTTTCTCTGTGAACTGACTTACTTTAGTAAATGCAGAAAGATATGTTTGTTGATAGCTACTGACAGTATGCATGACACTGTGGCCCGAGCTGGCAAGGATGAAATCAGTTCAGGGCTGATGAGCTCTGCTGGCTCGAAATGTCACCAGTGAAGTTGTGAGGGCCTCGGCACCTCAGTGGTGTTCAGTGCTATGGATGGAGATCAGGCCCTAAGATAACAAGGTGGTGAAAGCACTTTCAGAAATACTGACACATAGACAGATAAAAGAAGGTGCAGTAATAGTGTGTAGAAATAAATCCTTCTCATTCTGCTTTTGATCTTCTGAGTTTCTTAATTATAAGAATTTTCTTACTATAAGTTTCTTAAGTCATTAGTGAGCTTATGTCCTGCATTTTTAACAGCCTTACAAAATGTTACTGAAAGAAATGGATTCATGCACTTATTTTAAAGACATGGGATTAGGCACTATCTTTAGATTAAAATACTCCCTCGCAACGTTTGCAGTATAATGTTTGTGGTACTAGCATGTGCAGCACTGCCCAGAGAATGAAACTGGCTGGAAATTCCCTCTTTTCTCCTTTTGTTACTGGAGAGAACGTAAATGCAAATGACTTAAAAGTTGGACCGGCAGGAGAAAAATTAGTAGATTATGGATTTTATTGCTCTTTTACCAACATAAATTGCAAGCACAGGTAATGACATTTGTGATTTTAATACAAGATTTTAAAGTAGATTGTGTCCCTTGAAAGAAAATATGAGCTCATAAATACTGCGAGATCAGAGGTACTGAGGCCCGATGTGGCAGTGGCTCAGGGTTTATGGCATTCCTCAAGACATACAGTATAAGATGTTCTGTGACCTGGCTTTTATGAAGATCAAAAGGCTTAAAACTGTTGAGAATAAGATTTTCACATCATCCAGGGGGAGACACCAAGTTGTCAAATGGGAGGAGGCTCTTTGAAGTGTGGAGATAAGGACCTTTCTAACCTTCAGTCACAGCTGAAAGCCATTTCCAGCTGGCAGAGGAACATGTCATTCAGTTGGACTTGCTGTGCCCAGGTAATTCATAGGAATGGACCAGCTGAGTTGATTCAGGTAAACAGCTGGCAGTATGTCAGCCAAATTGTAAAAGGGACCAAAACTGAATGTTTGAAGAGGATTGAAAGGACTGGGAAAATGTAAAAATTAATGTATTGGGGGAGGTAGGAATTATACGTGTTAATATCTCCCTGTAGTCCAGGACCAACCAGCCTGAGTCAAGCAAAGCACCTATTCTGGGGAGTTGGAATAACAAGTATGCTCCTACACGTATTATCTCAACCTTGTATCTGAGCGTGGAGGAGCAGGTGGGAATGCTCATAAACAGCTTCTGGGTGGGAAAAGGGTGAGGAGAGAGAGAGAAGATAGCCTCACACCTCTGCTTTCTGGTCAAGAAGTTGAGCGAGTGCAGGGACAGGAGGGAGGAAGCAATTCACTGCTGCTGTTGGCCAGGAATAGCTTGCCATTGGTAGAAAGTAGCTGTGGAAGAAGCGTTTCGTGGAATAGCTCCTGCTAAAGGCAAGGCAGGTGCACAGCACCGCTTTTCAGACTGTCCCACCATCTAGCATGAACACCTACATGTTTGTTCATTCCCTTCTCAGATTCCCCAGACTGGTTGGCATTGGCAGCTGGGTTATCGTGATGCCTTGAGAAACTGCACAGTATTTTTCGTGTAAGCAAAAGCTTCTAGCACTGAAAATCTTCCAAAAAAAGGATTCTTCTGAGCTGGTAAGAATAATTTCTGGTCACATTTATAGAAGTTTAAATGGCATCTAGACAAGATAAATATCCATTATGTTTTGTCATCTTTGTGCTGATGAGCTAAGGATACATTTACTTTCAGTCTAATGACTTTTTAAGAGAAAACAGCTAAACGAGACGGAATAAGAATAAAGTTTCATGGCAGATGCTGTCTGATACATATGTTTCCTCTGTAACAAGCTCAGTCTCTTGGCTGACAATAAAATAGTAGTTGTCCTTAGCCAACATCTTGAAAGCTGAAGGTGAAAACCGTGGTAGGAATCACATGGCCTTATACTCCATGTCTAAGCATTGAATTCCCTCACAGCAACATAATTTTTTTTAAATCTTGTCCTAATTATCACAGCTCACATAGATACTGTAAGGAACTATTGTACATAGAATTGGTCAGAACTACTTTGATAGTCTGTTTCCCATTGGAAAACGTCATTTTGGAAAAACTGAAATGGCTGAGGAAATCACAATGATTTGGCTCTTTTTTTGTCTTCAGAGGAATAATAGAGAGAGTTAAGCCATAGGTTTTATTTAGGTGTTCTTTTACTTTCAAAATGACTTTCTGCTTTTTACTTCCTTTTCTAGTAGTGTTTAGTGTATATGACGTTTCCAACATATTTCAGTGTGTCCAAAATGAAATTGTGGAGGGAATATTGAGATCTTTGGGGTTCTTTTCCAAAGCAAAATGTAAGTAATTAATGAAAGTATAAAATTATATACAAATGGAACTTCCATTCTTTTCCTCATCCCAACGGTGCTGTTACACAGACAGGCTGAGCCGTGCATGGTTTACAAATATTCTAGAAGTAGTATGGCAGAAGCAGCAATCTGTTTCTCTCAGAAAGGTTTTCTTTTTCTTTACTCCTGACTATTCAAGTTTTCTTTGTCATCCTTCTTAAAGCAACAATTTCCCAAATACCAGAGCAGAGAGAACTATGTTGTCAACTTTCCACTCACCAGCGTAATGAACAGGATCCTACGTTAACAGGCCCACAGGTCTGATTCAGCAAGGAAATTACTGTGTCCCTGGATCCTTTTAATTGTAGGTTTTAAAACCAAAGCATGGAGACGCACATAAATTATTACATTGTCATTTAATCTGGAGTCAGTCCAGTGTGAACCCTGAACGCTTGGAGCTGGTCCAGCTGAGTGGCAGGAACAACACTGAGAGTCCTAGTAAACACCACATGATTTCTGGTATTTGCAGGGCATCTGTTTTGCCTGCCCTTGCAGTACCTTTTTCTGGTCTGGAGAATATCCTGGGTGACTGGTGATTTTATTACAGCCTGGCACATTTGAGGGTAAGCCATTCGGCTTGTCAGCATGCTCCCAGAAGAAAAGCTTCAGTGAAAAATCCTTGCTCTGGGCTTTGAAATCTGAACTGCAGCCAATTCCAGCTGAGGGATGTGACGATCGCCTTTTGCTGTGAAGTTGCCATCTGAACAATGACACTGTTGTGTGGTTTGAAAAGACAACAAGCAATGAAAAGGATAAGTGTCTGTCGTGTATGTGACTGGGTAGATTATCAGTTAGAAAGCAATCCAGGCCCTCAGCCTTTCCTTAAATGGTGCACCTAAAAATTCACATTTAGAGTTGTTCTGAGGGGATACGTATGCATCCCAAGTTTTCCTTTTTTTCAGGCTCTGTTTTGCTAGACCATCTGGTCAGGCTTCTGCTCCTTTGAAAACTACACCTTATTAAATAATCCTGGGAACTCAAGAAGAAAAGTCGCAGGAGGGGAACAGCAAGGGAGATTTCTAGGGGATGTGATTTTCTTTATTAAAATAATAGTCCAAGAGGAGATCACAGCTTGTAACAACCAGTGAGGTTCTGCTGCTAATACTCACTGCAAAACTCTTCTTCTAAGGGCTATGCTTCACAACCCAGAATCCAGCTGCATCATGCGTATGCTGCACAGCTCTCAAAGTCAAATGGTCCATGGCACGGGGGTGAGCATTATTCTATATTCATCCAAATTACGACATCTCATCTTCCGTTCTCAACTTGTTGGGACAAACAGCTCCTCTCTTATTATTTGCCACTCCTGTAAGACCCCAGATGAAGTCATTGCACTAAGTCTTAGCTAGTTTGTTCTGTGAAATGCTTGAATTTCACAAGACAGTGAATGGTGAGGAGGAGAGAGGGAGAGAGACTTGTAGCTGCTGTGTCCCTTTTGCAGATGGGGAGCTGAGGCCTGGAAATTGAACAATTTGCGTTGAGTCTGACAAAGAGGTGGTGGCAGAATCAAGACAGCAACTCAGCTGTTCTCCGTTCAAGACAGAAACACCTTTTTTGGCCATTATATTCTGTGACAGATTAAATACCTAGCCTGAAGGCTGGCTGAGAAATAGTTGTTTTAAAGATCAATATGAAAGAAGTCCTGTTCTTGGTTTTGCTTCTGCATAGTCATATTGCAGGGTGAGGACTTCTGTTTTCCCACCCAGGAACTTCAGTGCACCTCAGACATCTCAGATTTACTATTTGTGAGTTGTTTGCTTGGACTCTTCATGCAGGTCCAACCAGAGATACTGCTCCAACAAGCTGAAATCCTGGGAGAGTGTCTGAAGCATTGAAATCCCATGAGGACAAAACTACACACTGGACAAAGAGGGCATATCCAGGGATGCCAAAGACAGATAAAGCTCCAACAGAATTAGACAGTTATCCAAACTTTTGGTTACAGATTTAGAGTAAGCCTGGCTTTGGGCACCCCACCTGAGATGTGTTAGGGCTGATATTAAAGGTTCCCATGGGAGCTGGGCATCTAAGGCTTTTCTTGGGATCTGCATGTTGTGAGACTTGTGGCCTAATAGTGGCCTTGTATTTTCACCTTATCCTGTGAAAAGCAAGTTGACTAACAGACTTCAGGAATTTACCCTGTGCTTTGTTCTAGTGTAAAATATGATCATGGCCCAGCCAGGGATATAAAGCCCAACAGTCCTTTGAATTTATCTAAGTAATGGGCCTCACCTGGAGAGTGAGAAAATCCACAGTTATGTTTATGTTCTCATAAGGAATAGAAATCTTTTAAATCTGGGGACAGGGAAGTATAATTAGTGAAAAGGGTTGGGTTACTTCAGAGCCAGGTTAAACCAAAACTACCAGCAACGAGTTGCTTACATTTCCCTACAGACACAGGTTTTGGATGAAGTGAACCAGCACCTTGCTTGGGGTGACAGCTTGGTGTAACCCATTGGTGACCAAAAGTTAGAAACAGAGCAGAAGTGCTAGTTCACGTTTTCCTGAAAGAATAAGAAAACATTCAAACAAATGTGTAACCCCAGACACAAAGACACCAGCTTCTCTTCTTCACTCTGCTGTCTATTTATTGTGGATTATTATTTATTATGGATGTGGCAAGCCTTTTTACTAATCCTGTCTGTTACGGGCTACAGATATTTTTATCTGTCCAACACTGCAGTGTTGTAAGAAGCAATACAAATGCTATTTGGTATTTACTAGTAAAAAGTGCAGTGAAAAAGCTAGTGTTGCAAGACGAAGCATCCCTGTCAAGGCTACACCTCGTTCCAAGAGGCTGTCTATGCCCATTTCCCATGGGTTAGGAGTATGCTATTGCAATTCTTCATGAGATCTTTCTTACACAAGCTACAAACCTTGTAACATCTTTCATTCCCTTTGTCCAGACTAAGAGCAGATGTTGGGAGAGGATCCAGGCCTGTGTATTACACTTAGAAGAGGCCAGATGTATAAATCCTCCTTCTTTCTACAGCTGTAATATACAGCGTATGCACTTTATTATCAGAGAGAGATCCAGAGTATAGGGCAAAGTACAGGGTAACCAGAATAATGCAGGGTCTTGGGAGATGTCTCACTGTTCAGAAAAGCTGAAAGAATTTTATGTAGAAGGCCAAACTTGGGAGGAAAAGGACAGGGGTGAGGAAGGAGGAACCACTTTAAGTATAAAAATGTCTGAAGGGAATAGGGAAGTGAGAGGTTTCAAGGCTATATGAGCTAGTGTCAAATGCAAGGATAAGAGAGCCTTGATTTAGGCTAGAGACAAGCCAGCAGGCAAGGAATTTGCTCCAGACAGAGTCCTTAGTAGCATGCAGGATCTACGATAGCTAACAATCATGTCAATAGGGTTTAAAAGGTGCTTCAGAGGAACTGGGAAGCAAAGACAAATAAGGTGGGTGGCTGAGGGAGGAATGGAAAGTCCGGTGGTTACTGAGTGAGGCTTGAGTGTGATGAAAATCCTGGCGGTGCTCCAGTACAAGATTTCCTATCACATTAATTATATTGCAACAGGCTCCAGGGCTTTCTGTGATACAGACTTTGTATATCAAAAATGCTACACAGACGTCAGTGGTGGGGGTAATAAGATAAGCTTGCTGTGCCGTCTCCAAGCCTTCCACTAGGATCCCTTCAAAGATGAAGCCTGAGACTCCTTGGTGCTGTTCCCTTTGAGCACGTGGGCAGAAAGCGAATGATTTACAGGGAACAAGGAATAATCAGCTCTTGGAAATGTCATGTTTCTCTCAAAAATTAACTCCATCCCCTTTCCTTTTGTTAAAATACTTATGCTCATGGATGTCATTTTTGTGACACTAAAAGGTGTTCTTTGAAAAGTGTTTCTTGCTTTGAAAATATGGTTACCTAAACGTAGATGAAGACACTGGGAATATTGTGATACTGTCACTGTTTGTTGGGGGCAGAACTCTTGCCAGGTATCTCGTGAAATTTTTTCTGTTCAGACCAGTAGGAATGGCAGCTGGCACTAGTGATCAGGGTTTACTACCACCTGGGACCCAAAAGCCTAAAGAGAATAGATGGCAGCATCCATCAGATTTAATCCTTAGCCCTGATTTGCATTAAACCCCAAGTACCTCCTGTGTTCATTCCTTCTTCTGTCCTAGCCACAAGGATTGGCCTGAAGTTCCTGCCAGGGGCTGTCACTAGCTGTCTGCTATATTCTTGTGGACCTTGTTTTCCTTGTTGGGTCTGAGGGATGCTGATGTAAACGGGAATAACCTTCACTCCTTGCTTTTACAATGGATAGCTTGCTCTTTTCAGTTCTCCTCCTAGCTATGGGAAAGGGTCTGAGGTGAACACTCTCTTTTTTCCCTTCCAACAAAGAAGTTTTTCCTCTCCAGCTGGGTGCACTGGATGGCAAATGCCCTTGCAACCATGGAAGGATAGAAAATCAGCATGGAAGAAGTGTGGTCTGGGAAAGAGACGTAGCAGCAGGTCTAATACCATCCTGAACTGCAGTGAAACAAAAGCAAAAGCCAGACAATACTGACAAAAAGAAAAGAAAAGAGGAGGAGCTGCCCCAGCATGGTCTTGTAGTGGAGAAGGAGAGTCTGATGTTGTGTTTTTCAGTACCGACTGTGCCACAGTTGCTTTCTGTCACCTGGATATGAGGTAGATGAGGTAGAGTGTCTCCAAATAATGCCTAAGTAACCTTGCTGGTTTTCTGTAATGGGGGAAGATATGAGTGTAACAGCCACCCTTCTCTGGAAAAGGGTGTAATGTATGTAAGCCAGGGTTGCCTTAGACCTAGGATGTGAAGACTGAGGCCTGTTTTTTGCTGAGGCAATTGGGGTAGGAATGAGTGTGGGTTTTAAGCCTCCTTTATCACTGAAATGTGGGGGGGTAAGTTGAGGAGGCCAGAAAACCACTGGAGCACTGTTTGTTGTGACCACACCACTATCGTTCTCCTTTTTGCTATAGGCGAAGACTAAAGCTTTGTGCTGGCCAAGGAACTCCTTAATCAGAAAATAGTCCTAGAAGGCTGATTCCAGATACTTTTTTTCTAACCAGAAGTGTATAAAAGAGATGAGAATCAGGTCCATTCTGGAGTACGCATCTGCCCCTCCCAGCCTTGTGACACACTGGCCGTAAAGATGTGGAGCATCCTCTACTTCTGCCTCCTCTAGTATGGCCAAAGCACAGTTAAGCCTCCTTGTCCCTCTCTCCCCCCCAAAAAGTGCATTATGGGATTCTCTTTTCTGCCTTTCCCTCCTCTCTCCAGAGCTGTGTGTTTGAAATGATATCTATTTCTCTTTGTGACAGCACACCGTGACTGCTGCCTTGACATTCTCCCAAGCTGACATCCCGACCGGTATGACACTGATGCCTTTGGGCAGAAATCAGAGCCGGTTTGCTACATGCCTCTGTGTAGCCACGATGCCTGTAGCGCCTCTGAGAGCCCCCAGTGCCCTGTTGGGGAAATGGAGCGAGCACGTGGGCCCCAAATGAACTCTGAGAAGAGAGCAGGCATTATCCGCAGTGATCCTGCTACCCATTTTCAGTTGTAAGTGTTCACATTGACATGGTTTTTTCCTTCTTTTTTCTTTTCTCTCAGTTCTTCCCTTGCCTGTGAGAGGGTTGGTTTCCTGTTTCTCCCCTGGTTGCAGTGTCCTTGGGGAGCTGGGCTTTTGTGAGCTGAAAAAGGAGTGCACAAGCATCTGATCAACCCTTATTAGTGTTGAGAAAGATCTAATAGTTCCTGGCTTCTGGGACCATTACCTGTCATTTAGTTTTATTAAGTCAGTGATGAGAAAGTTTAAAATTAAAGTCTTTGTAAATTGGATTCCAGTTTGAAAGGGAGGCACCTACCAGGAAGTTAATGCTGAAGCTTGCAGCACTGGTAACAATACCAGACTTGAGGATTTATCTTCAGCTGCTTTGACAAAGATCTTGTGCCAAGGCGCGGAGGGGAGGTAGTTTGTGGCAAAGCCTCGGGGTGTCCAGAAATTTTCAGCTATGTGAACTATATAATCCTTCCTTTGCCAGACTACTCACGTTCAGACCTCCAGCTACTGTTCAAGAGGAAGGGTGGTCTCCTGGTTGAGTCACTACCTAGTCCTGTGGGTTCTGATTCAGCTGAAATGATACCGGGCAAGTCATTTCATCTCCTCCTGGTTCATTTCCTTATTTATAAGGAGGAGGAGCTAGTGTTAGTATTGATTTTTTTTCTTACCTGTTGCCTGTTTTAGGTAGTCAGCTCTTTGGGACAGGTACTGTCCTTGACTCTTGTGTTTACAACAAAACTCCAACTCCGTTGAGCCTTCAAAGCAAAAATTGAGACTTTTGTTAAGTCCATAATGGAAAACAAGCAAAATGGATCAGCCACCTAGTTAAGAGAAACATCTCATTCTTAGGGGTTGTAACATTGTAGTATTCTCTGCTTTTGAGACTTATCTTTGAATTAGCTGTCCAAATGCACTTGCAAATGAAATACCCCAATTGCAATAATGCAATCCAGCTAACTAATTATGGTGTTACAAGGGAAGCTTAGAGGCCAATCACAACAAAGAGGTGCTGTCACTTCTGTTTTCTCAGTTGAATAAAAGTCTCATGGTGACATTGCTCTGATGAGAGTCTGGGAATCAGAATTCTTGGTTATTGTGTCTCAGTGTGTCCTTGACTTGAGTGACAGGGGAGAAGTCACCTGAGGTCAGAATTTTAAGGTTGAATCCTGCCCATCCTTGCATTGTTGAATGAACAAATTGTGCTTACGCAACTTTACGCGAAGATTTAAGGTTCACACTTTGTCTCTGAAAGGCAGAGTACAGTACTCCACCAAAGCACAGGGCTTATCCAGTTAAGAATAGATTGCAAAACTGAGTATCTCCTGAAGGCAGAATGTAGAAGGATGAAACAGAGATTCCCTTTAAACTAATGGTTTCTTGGAAAAGTTTACCTCAGGTTCTCCCTGTGTAGCTTGGCATTTTTCATATCCTTGTGCTTTGCCATTTTTGTCTGGGTTGAATAGAGGTAAGCTGTGTAAACCCTTCAGGCTGGAAGGGGTGCCCTCTGACTATCCACTCTAACACTCATATAGCCAAGCTTCAGATGTCAATCCTTCCTTTAAGGAAGGTTCACCTCTAAAGAACCAGGACTGAGAGCAGAGTCTCACACCATACAAACACTGAAAGATGGGTCTTTCACCTTCTTACCCCAGAGAGTTTCCAAACCACACAGGCAGGAGGTGGGATAATATACCCAGAGGGAACTGACACACAGAGGGATGGGTAAGGAGGGGCAATACTCGTGCAGAGCGTAGGCGCTGCAGGCAACCTTGGACCCAGAATTCCTGCCAAGTGAGACTAAGCATGTGTTAACTCTAGGTCATTCTTCCTGTCTCTCCATAGGCATAGCAGTTCCTTGACTTCAGCAAATTACCACCGTCCGTTGAAGGAGGAGTGATGCCTCTCCCAGGTTTGTCTGCTAGCATCACGAGAGAACTGATCTCTGGGCTATTCAGTGGTTACTTACATCATTCTTGTGCTTCCAGCCATGTGACTTGACCGCAAGGCTTTCAGAAGGTAATCTGGGGAGATTTTATCAAATGTAAAATGTTCCTAGACATTACTGGAGCCATGATGTAATGAACCAAGGTTTTATTCTTTAAATTCCACTTTGCTGAAAAACCACAGGCCCCAAAAAATTGTTCCAGAAAAGCTGAGGAGTTTTAAGAAGGAGGCTGAGAGCTTGTGCTGGGCTGAGCCATTCCATGCTGCAGTGCTAGGAGAAAGGGTTTCCGACTAAGTCCTGTGTTGCTGACTTGGTAAGGTCTGGACTGAAGCTCTGGTATGGACAATAGCCTCTTCACAGCAACCACTCCCTTGTTTCTGCTGCTGTGATGGGAGGTGTTGCCAAAGGAAAAGGCAGCACGACCAGGCCTGCATTGTACCTTCTTGCTCCGAGTTTGTTGCGTGTTTGGAGCTTTGGTATTTGCTGTAATTGTGGCTGTTCCCATTTTTGTGAAGACAATTCCAGCTCAAAATCTTGCCTCAAAAAAACCCCCCAAAACATGGTCCACTCATGTAACACTGCTTTGTTAGTATCGTCTGTGCTGGTGCTGAGAACCTAGTTTGCAGCATCTCTGCTTTGAAAGACCTTAAAACCCCTTTTTTAGAGGGACAATGATTACCGAGTCATGTGTCTGTGAAAGTCTTCCTGGCATATTTATATCTGCCAGACCAGGATGAGACTGTCCATACTTTGATGCTTTGGATTTCAGTACCGGTTGAAATCCCCTGAACAAATGGTGCTATTAATTACGGGGCCCGGTTTTGATGAATGATGCATAGGGGACAAGATTTCATTTTGTCTGGGGGATGGTAAGTGGGATGGGGAGTTTCTGAGTGTTCAGTGATGCAGGAGAGGTCCTGGGTGTTGCCTGATCAAGGGGAAGTTGCTTCCTCTCTCTAGAGTGCTGTAAAGTCAGTGTCAAATCACTGTGGCATCTGGGTTATGTCACCTTCTGATGGGGCTACCTCTTTATACATCAGATTTGCTCAGACAGAAACCAATTCAGCCCCTTACCTAAAAAGTTTTTAGAATTACTCTTAAGGGTTACAAATAACTTTGTCCTAAATGGCTTCTGCCTGCCTGAGGGACTGCCACGTCCCCAGGCCATTTTAACACCGGAGCAATGAGTTCGGGGTTCAGATTCTTACTCAGATATGTGAGATGGGGGAAGGCCATGGGGTATTCTCACGGGGAGCCCCAGGATCTTACCACCGTTTCTTTCCCCATATCCTTTTGAAACTCCCAAATCAGTGAACAGGAGTCTTACAAAAGCTGTTTATATGACAAGGTTCTAAGGAAGGCTTGTTCCTGAAGGGGTGAAAAAAAGCTTTTTCTACAGCTGTGATTTAGTAGCTAGCCAAGTTAATTTCTTATTTGTGTGTATCATTATGCTTTGCTGCTGGGAGGTCATGTTTATGCCAAAAAGTTGAATCAGTTTTTGGGGCACCTGAACCTTTTGTTCTGTACAGACACTACTACTTGTCATTTCATTCTAATTGATTACAGCCAACTGAGAACATCTCTAGCTGGTTTTCACAAAGGGGCTTCTGGACAGAGTAATGCAGTGTTAGAAAACTTTTCTTCTGGGACAAGAGGACTGCTCTCAGTAGCAGGACTACTAGGTAGTAGGTTTGTGAGATAGCAGCTGATGTGACTGGTAGAAAACAAGACCATTCAAAAGGAAGAGGAAAAGAAAGAAAGTCAGAAGACAGTGCAGTTGAAACTAAGGATAATGGGAGGAGAGTATTCTCTCCTTTCAAAGCACCCAAAATGACAAGGAACAAATTGGAGTGTGTGATGTTCTCTTGCGGCCAAGAGGAGTCTTAGCAAAGACAGAAGGTGTGATTTCTTTTAACTGAGTTTAGGTGTTTACACTGTAGATGTTTACATGATTTAGTCATCCAGTTTAGTAATTCACTTTAGGATAATCTGAATCATGCCTTGGAAATTTCTACTTCTTATTATTGACTGTAAACCTTTCCTAAGGATACTGGCTCAGGTGAAGAAATGTATATTGCATCCATCTACCTTTGTCAGAATTAGATCCAAGGTGTCAGGGAAAGAGAGTAAATGTCAGGGTCCGAGTGAGGGAGACCTCACTGAAGTAATAGGGCAAAAGCTTGTTCAACAGATACGGAGGTACAGGGAAGAAGTTAAGCTTTGGGAAGACAGGTAGATATCAGCTGGAGAAGCAAAGGAACATTTGGGGAAGTAAAGTTTGAGAGTGAAGGTCAAGTGAATAGGAAATGCACATAGGAGAACAGACCTGGGAAAGAGAAAGGGTTTTCATATTTATTCTAGTTTAGAACAAGCACATGGTTATTCACAACCAGAAAAAGTTCAGTCACCCCAGAATAAACCAGCGCTGATGGCATGTGGCTGTGAGGTGAGAAACCAAAGCTCTGGTCTCTACCTTATCCATATCATGGACTAGAACCAGTCTTCCACACTGGGTCTGAGTGTACTAGCTCAGGTACAATGGATGGCTGGGAGGGGCTTTTGTAGCTTGTCTTCCTGGAACCATTCAGTTTTGTATACATGCTTAAATACTTGCAAGTAGTATGAAACTGGGTACCCCACAATACACAAGGTAACCCTAAAAAGGAGACATGGAGTGGAGTAGCAGAAGAAATTCCATGCAGGTCCTGAGAACATACTCTTTGAAACTCTCGTATTCTTTTTGTGAGAAGTTTCAGTTTAACTTAATTGACCTTTCCCAATGAAACTGGACTGAAAAATTTCCTGAACAGCTTTAATAAGGACGCTTTGGAGTCAGGAGGACCAGAAGAACCCTTCAGGTAATAAGTTTAAAACAAATAAAAGGAAGTTGTGACATGAGTGGCTAAATAGATTGCAGAAGTCAGTGCCATTGAATACAATGGCCAAAGGCACAAATATGTTCAAAGAACATTTAGATGTGTAAATGGAGGGTGGCTCCATTGGTGGCTATGCTAGCCATCTGATGTAGGAAGTCTTTAAGCAGATTACTAAAACGATAGCCAGGTATAACAGGGAAAGATCAGTCACAGGAGGACCTGATTTTTGCATTCTCCCTTAAGCAGTCTGCCCGTACCTTCTGGTAGAGATCAGGTACTGAGCTAGATTGATTTTTGGTCTGACACAGTATGGCATTTCTTATTCTTGTTCTAAGTACTTCTGCATCTTCTTGCCCTAATGTTGGTATTGGAAGATTACGCTGGTTTTTGGTCAGTCTAGTGTGTATGCCTGCTTTTGTGTCCTGCCTGCATACAATGACACGTAGGGTATGTCTGTGATGGGACTACATGTTAGTGGTCAGACACCATTTCTTCATACGCGTAAGGTTAAGAGGATATTACCCTTGCGCCTTGTTTTTCACAGGGCTTGCAATGGCCCAGACCAGGCAGTTTTGCTTTTGTTAGTGCTTCCCAGATTCCAAAAATACAGAGCAGGCATAAACTCCAGAAATGTGACTAAGAAGCTGAGAATTAAAGACAAGTGTCTTCCAGCTCCTTCTGTCATCTGGGTATGCTCGTGCCACGTGTCCGTACAAACTGTTGAGACATCTGGAATAGGTTCACGTGAGTCCGTGGGGTTTGGATCATTTTGTGTGGGAAATCCCTCAGTACTCTGCTTATTTCACTGACAGGCAGCTCATGCCTCCGCATGACAAAATAGAGACAGACCCTTTGCAAAGCATAATGGAGGAGGATGTGCTGATTGTGATCCAAAATTGTTCTCACAATAACATCATCTGACTAGTTTAGCCCTCCAGATGGGGCAGGCTCTTACATCTAGCACAGAGATATAATGTATAAACATCTAGAAACCATTTCTTTGTTAGTTCAAGGCAAAACCTGCTCCCATCCTCCTTGGTTTTACATGTGTTTAATTCTAGTGATCCAGTTTCTGCATGGCGTTAACCATCACCACACTTGAGTCTTCCCAGCTGAGGATCTATTTCATACCCTTCAGCTGAAAGGCGCCTGACTTAGGTGAGTACACACCTGCAGTCTCAGCCTGAGCAAGACATTTAAACATATTCTTGGCTGAAACTAGGCCTAAGAGTGGGTGAAAGTTGGCACTGAGGGGGCACATGAAGTGAATGCCCTGTGAAAAACATTTTAAAAGTAGATAGGGTATAAACTTGGAGCCAATGTTTACTACATTTTTATGTGGTTATAGGGCAGCTGTCTGACCTCCTCACCTAATTTGCAAATAATCTTGTCAGGACAAATTAGTCCATGCTGAGCCTGTGCTGTTGAGACTAGATGGTTATCAGGACCTGCAGTAGTGAATTTTAAGGTAGTTCTGGTATCTCTGCAGTATAGTGGAGTCACAGTGGCAGTGACTGCAGTGCAGAGATATGCTTTTGTATTAAACAAAATATACACAAAAAATCTCTTCTACAGAAACCTGGAATTAATGGTCTTGCTATCTGGTTTCTTTCAGGCCATTTTTGTTACAGGGGTGAGTGTTGAAAATAAAGATTTAAACTACATTTGAAACTGCAGCTCTGAACACTGTGAATTGCTTTATTCATCTTAATAGAGGTGTTCACTCTGAACCCGAAAAGCTTTTAGTTGAGATTTAGCCTGTGGTTTGATATTACAAATTGCTTGGTGGTAACATTGGTTTGAGACATTGTTGTCTGCTGGCCTCTTGTTCTTGCTGCTGTGCTGGCACAACTGCTCCTGTGGTTGGGAACCAGATGGGAGGAGCCATCCAACTTTGGGGAAAAAAAAGAAAGGTTTAGTGTGTGTTTGCTTGTTTGTTTGTTTGTTTGTTTGTTTAAAGCAGGAAAAGTTCCTCCCTCTGTTTCAGCGCCTGGTCACACAGAGCTTTCCTGGCACAAATAAGTGGAAAGAGCACTTTGGCATGGAGCGGAAATGAGCAACAGAGGGTGAAAGGTGCAAGCAGCAATTACTGATTCTGGTAATGCCACAGTGTACTTTTTAATATCAGACCGTGATCTGGAACTGATCTCAACATGTGAAAACCACTCAAATACCTTTAAAATTGTTGGTCTTAATCTTCGCTTTTGGGTGTCTTGGCAGACACTTCCAATTTGTGTCCTTATCTTACAGTCTTCAAAGGCTTTTCCAGCTTCTTGTGTTTCGCAAGTTCAAAACCCTGCAGCCCACTAGTATTAAAAATGTGTGAATGAACAAAATAATTGGAGTTGAGTGACAGTGTAAGTATCAGTTGTTACTGCAAGGAATGTTTCCTTCATTTCCATAGTAAGTTCATTGAGAAAGAACCCATTTTAGTATAAATGAAAGCAGAGTTTCCACAGTGACTTTCTCAAATTTAGAAGATCTTGTCAGTTAAATCCAGTTTGCCATGGAACATAAAGATCATTTGCTATATACCACATCAAACCAGCTGAGTCCAGAGGTACTGTGAAGAATATGGTGAGGTGCCTGAAAAAACAACAAAAATCTATAAAAAGAGCAGACTTTCAAGGCACTAGAAAGTGGGAAATTAATCTCATTGAAAGTTTGCTACCCTGTTCCCAGAAATGCAGTTGTCTGATAAATAAATTCCCTGCAAACATTAAAAAAACAAGCAAACCCAGAACAGTGGAATACCCAAATGATTTGGTTAAAGAAATGTTTGTTTTGTTTAATGAATTATGATGGTTTTGATGAAATTTTCATTTGCAAATGTGAGTGTACTTGACAGGAGAAAATTTGTATCTCCAAAGCCTGTGAAAAAGTGTCTGTCTGCCTTCTGTCTGTCTGTCTTTCCATCCACAGAACAAAATTTGAATAATTTCCAAACGGCGTCTGGCATACATGCTGAAAGTTAAACTTAACAAAGTCTCTTTGGCTATAAATAGCCATATCTCCAAATATTATAGTGCACTGACACAGCTTGAAACCTCAGGTCTGTCCATTGATTAACATATCTCATTAATGGAGCTGCTGGGCCCTGAAGTGTGGAGTTTGCTATGAGTTCACTGGGAAACTCATGCTAAGAGCCTGCGTCTTAGTGTGACAAGCTGGGAACCCCTTTTCCCTCTCTATCCTTTTACTGCATTGCCCGATACTGCAAAAAAGAAAGAGAGGGAGAGAGGAATTTCTGCTGTGATTTCTTTGCAGCGACATTCAGACAGAAGCAGCTCAAGGGAATCCTGCACAGCAGAGGTTAATGTGACCCACATATAATTGTGTGAAAAGATGCCACTCTGCGCCTTTGTCAAAGAGGCTTCTTGTTACAACCCAAGCTATCTAGTCCCCAGCCCCTTCAGCAAAGCACAGTTTTTTTGCATTAAATCACCACTGCCCTCTTGCCAGCTGCTTGGAGTTTGCACATTATACAGAGGAGATATGTAATATATATTTATATATTTTTAAAATGTGACAGATTGTCTTGTAACATATGTAGTATTGCCTTGAAATGAACTACGTGCATATGATGGCCGAGCCAGCAGACCGTGTGTGTGTGTGTGTGCGCGTGCGTGCGTGTGTGTGGTTTGTATTTTTTTCCTTCTGTTGGAAATCTGAGAGGCTGGGACATTTGAGCTTTCCATGTTGCTTCCCTCTGAAATATTCATGACGAGTTGACGACCTTGATTCTTTGATACCTGCCATTTATTTATGTGCCACTGATGATAACTGCTGCTAAGTACATATGTCAGTGACATGGTTGAGTGAGTTGGATGATAAGGAGAGGGAGGGCATCTGAGGGATGTGTGTGCTGGAATAAGATTACTTTATAAACTCTGAGGGCATTTTAGGAGACTGCCATGCCATCTTATTCACCCCACTTTGTTTTTCTGACTAAAGCCTGTTTTCTTTGCTTCTTCTCCTGCTTTTTCTTCCGACTTGGAAATCTGCTAGTTTGCTGCTGCTTTTCTTACAGGTGATCATTGGCTCATTATCAACTGAATTGCTAATGAATTAGTTGGTTACGCTTACATTTAAAAAAAAGAGATGCGAGTCTGGGGAGACCCAAGGAATTCTTCTCCAGCGAGAAACAGATCCTCATTGAAATGGACTCCAGGGAGTTGGTTAGATGATCAGGGGCATTTTGGTACTCTCTAAATGCAAGGAAACATGAGGGTAGAGCAAAGGAAGATAAAAAGAAGAGTAGGTAAGCAGGTAAACACCAGTATCACATACAACTGTGTAAATGTGAAATTTAAGCAGGTAAATCTCATTGCTTTCGAGTTGGTCCCATTCTTTGGAAGGATTGTAACCTGCAAGGCACCAGGCGTAAGGTTTTGAGAGTGGGGGTAAATATGTTAACAGAAAGGGTTACAGAATTGACAAAATAATGAAATATATGAAGAGTTCCTGAGTGAAAATTAAATGAAGTCCAACGTGAACCAGTCTTCACAGTGGTTGGCAAAGTGTAAAGACACAGAGAATTAAAGAGACATTGCTGGATCAAGGAGTAAATGTGGTTCCTTTTGGCAGAAAGTTACTCCACGGGCTTTCGGAGACATAATGGGTGTCAGGACCTGGAGTCATCCTACTCAGCTTAAGTTGTTTAGCTGAAGGATGTGATTAGGAGCCGCTTTGTCCCGGGCTGACTTACTTGTAGGTGCCTGTGCTTTCTGCAGTGGTGATCTAGGGAGTGAAGGATGGTGCCTTCCTGACTCAGATACCCTAGTTCAAGCTGGACTTCGGATGAGAATTGGAAAGGTCAGATGGAGACAGTTGGTCCCCTACTGTTGGATGCTGAAGAGGGAACTCTGATGGGTAGATGTATTGATAGAGATTTCCTTCACCTAAACTGTGAAGTGAGGGAAGCCAGAGCAAGGCAGACGATGAAGCAGAACCTCTCCCACGGATTCACTTCTCACTGTATTTCATATAGAAAATTTCAGCACTGTCTCTGTTTTGACCTATCATTTTTCCCTTTCAGAAGTCTCAGTAAGCACACATCTATATTGCAGTGTACATTCTCCTGAAGATAACTCTCCTTCTCTATAAGAAAATACGGGGAAAAGAAAGAAGATACAAAGGTGGAATTAAAAAGGCCTAAGAGGCTTCTGCATATGCTTCTTGAAGCGCAGCCGTTCTAGAGAGGCAGGAGATAAGGTGGCTTAGGGAATGCAGCTGAGTCCAGAGAGGCATTTATTTAAGATTGATATCGAACCTTGGAATTGTGAGTGGGAGGCTTTTTTGAGGAAGGAACAGGATGTTGCCAGGAGGGAGGGAGGCTGGCTAGGATGATTTATTATAAGAGGTCAGTAGCAGGAAGTCACTGGAGATATGCGATGGTCTAAAACGCAGGCCAAGGAACCCGGGTGAGGACACTGTTTTGTGCTCTGAGATTCTGGCTCCTCAAAATAGGACCAACAAAGTGACTGGGTGGTCTAATGTAGGGTCATCCTTGGTGGTCCTGCATACATTTGTTTTGGTCAGCTTTCTTGTCCGCATGTGTCTCTCTGTGCACAATGACCCATCCTGCTCTGGGGTCTGTTACACAGGCTTGTACCATTAAAAAGAAATTCACTGCACTTGGAAGAGAGATTTCAGGCCTTTCTTAGGGCAAGAAGTCATTTGGTGCTTACACAGATGCTTGCGCACATGGGGGCTCAAAGTAACCATACTTATCATCAGGCTCCCCTCCCCCCGATAGGAAAGTTCCCTGTGACACAAGAAGCGAAAAGACGGGCAAGAGAAGAGGAGTCACAGCTGGGAATGACCTTTTGGGCCATAAACAGAATTGGAAAGTTCAGCTGGATGTAAAGCTTTAACTAGCTGTCAGTCTGAAATCTGCAGCTCCACGTCAGTGTAATGGCCCATTGATCTCAAGCAGGACTACTGCAGGCATCAGTGCTTTTTGATACTGGTGACTATAGATAAATTATTATTAGGCACAGCCATCTTCTTTCTAACCTACTTCTGAGCATCATTTATATGTATTTTGCTGTCCTGTCTTCTGACCCAGTCAAACCTGAAGTCCTCTTGTGTCAGGAACAGTTGTCCTTCTTGAGAAGACAGGCGCTGTCACAGAGAACCGTCAAGTCAAACAGGCAGGAGTGTGGAAGAAAGGATTTAGGCTCCCTGGGAAACGCAGCATGGTTGAGAAGGCAGCAGTGCTTTGGAGTGAATGGGAGGGTGCCCTTTAACGTCAGATGACCTTAAATGACTTGTCAAAGGTGACACAGAAAAGTTAGTGCTTGGGTACAGGACTAAGTTCTTCGTGAGGGTATCTAGACAATTCTCCAGTATCCCTGTTCAGCTTCCCATTATTGCAGACTTGGCTGTGTTGTGGGTTTTTTCAGCGCGTGCAAACCCTACTGCTATGCTTTTGTTTCTTCCTGCAGCTATTCTGGCTGTCCCTGCTGATAATAGCTCAGATTAGATCTACACAAGGGGGTAACATCTGAGCTTTTAATGGTGTCCTTTTATCTAATGTCCTCCAGCTCGTGGTCCTCCTGTTGTCCCTGCACAGCTTGGTATGCGGTGATGTTCGCTCTCCTGCTTACACTCAGTGAATGATTTATCATGTGTTATCAGTAGGACTCTGTACAGTGTCCAGGGACAATGTTTTCTTCCATCTGGTTCCAAGCTGGTGGAACATGCTTCCATATGGTTTTCACATGTGGTTCTCCTAGTACCTCCTGTCTGTTTTTTTCCCTCTGGATTCATCATTATGCAGTTTGTCTAACAAGTACACTTTGTTTCACTTTATAAATTAATCACATGCATGAATTAAAACTTCAGCAAATGTGGCTATTTCTTAAATGACAGAGGAAACCTTCACAGCTGGGTGAATCTATCTTCTGGAAGAAACATCCAGTCCCATGACATACTGGAAATTAACTGCTGCAGTGTTTCACACCACTCTTCAGTCAGATATTAGCCTATGGCTTCATCTGGAAGAATGTTATAATGTGCGGGAAAGTCTTTTAGTTCTGTTCTGTATTATGAAGGTGCTGGTTGCAGTTATAGGTTCATGACATGGGCAGGACAGAGACCACGAAAACATTTTTTTATGTAAATTATCTTGAGACATAGTGATTCACAATGACTTGATATTGGGCACTCCAAGAGAAACATCTTCATCTCACCAGTCTTCTGAGTGTTCCAACCTGCAAAACAGTCCCTCTGTCAGAATCACTTGCTGCTGGATTTGCTGGTCTTTGCAGATAACTTTTCTCTGTAGTCTTTGTTGATTTTATGTTGTTAGACCTGGTAACACACTTTTATCTTATCTGGCTTTTTCTCTTCTTTGCTCTCCGTGTTGTTTGCTCTTCCAGAATAAATATGCAGACCGCCTGCCCCTGGAGGCCAGTGCACTGTGTTCCTCCCCCAAGAGCATGCAAATATTTGCACCACACCAGTCTCTGAGCCCCGAGACGTGAGCAGCGACACGAGGAGGTGCAGCAGAGGGCAGGGGTGGAAGGCTGGAGGGTGTGAAACTAGCACATGGCAGCCAGTGCAGTTGGCTTGGAGGGCTGAGCAAGTGATTGCCGTGTCTTCAGAGCAACAGGAAAAAAGAGACTTGACTTTAGGGGCATACGTGTAAATGTGCGCATGTATGTGAGCTTGTGGTGAGGTCTGTATGTGTGACACTGATGGGCTTCAGCTAGTGAATGTATGTGTGCAGCAGGTTCTCAGAAGCAGCAACAAGGATGGTGCTCCAAGCTAAGTGCCGTTTTCTGGCTTTATCCATCTTACTTCCAGGCTCCTGCATTTCCAAATAGCGCATATATCATGTGTGTACGCTTTTGTGTTTCTGTGTTTGTAATGGGGGGGGGGTATGTTGGTGTACAGGGGCACATGTACTATCTGTGAATTGGTGAGGTTAGACACTGTCTCGAGTTTTCTGCCCTTGCAGATGCACCTTGTATCTGTTGAGGATTCAGACCTTATCCCTTCACAGACGGGATGATGGAGCCAGAAAAATACTCAAGATGGGTAGTGTCTTTAGGCTTTTCTATCCCATTTAGTTTCTCGTTGGAAAGAAGCAGTCTTTCCTCAGTTTTGCAAGAGGACACCCTTCATTTGAATCCTTTTCCCCGCTGCCTGTGGTGTGCTCATATGTTTCAGAAGCTGTTTCATCTTCAGAAAATCCTGCTTCTGAAGTGACTGGCATGTTAGAGCTGCTTCTTACTGCAGTTATGTTTAATATCACCCGTACTCTGTGCTCCATTGATAAGGAGAGTATCTTAAGTAAGCTTGCGGTGATGGTGCCTGTCCAAAGAGAAATAAGCCATTGCTAGACCTAGTGCAGCCATCACACCACAGAGCATGTTAAGCAGTAATTTTGGAAACTGTTGAGGCCAATGTAAGCCAGTATTCTCACCAGAAGAAGATTATCTGCACTTTTCCTCCTTTCTTTAGCTGCTGCTTTTCCATGCTTTCTCTTCCCTTGATGGTACAGATGTTCTTATAGCTCCATGATGAAGTCCTCAAAAATCTCACAAAGGAACTGTGGTTCGTTTTACCTTGGATCTATTCCCTAATTCACTTCATTGTGGAAAGCATGTTTGTGCAACTGTGGTGTTCATTTGTGGTGCTGTCACTCTTCGCCTGTGGGGATACGCAGAAGGAGAAGCAGGAGGGTAGGTACTACTAGTTGAGACGTGCTATATCGCCCTTTAAGGGCACCTCCCCACTGTCTCCCTTGTTGACTCCCTGCATGTCCTCCCATCTCTCTCACCTCACTTAGCTTCTTTGATTTGGAGCTGCTGCTGGGTTGGCCAAGAGGGTTTCTTTTTGTTGGTTTTGGGGTTTTTGTTGTTTGCTTGCTGTTGCCTTTTTCCAGTTTGAAGTTTGCCGCCTTCTGGCCTCCGGGCCAGTGACCCTTCTGCGAGCTGTCAGGCCGTGCAGTGCACACTGTGTTATCATCAGGGAAGCTGTTTCATTTCCATCTGGGGCTTTTGGTCTGGATTGGATCCATCGTGCCAGCAGGTCTGATTGATGGCCTTATTGACAATCAGGTTGACCCTTGTTCAGCAGGCTGACATGCTCCGTATTTCACGGGCCAGCATTTGATGTGTATCAAAGAGGTGGTCAGGTCATCAGAACAGCCAATTAAAACAATAAAGAGGGAGGAGTGGAAGGTGAGGTTTTTAACTCTTTCCAGTCTACCATAAACATCTTTATGAAGTGGAGGTATTTTTTTCTGCCAAAATGAGGGCTGGGAAGGAGGTAAAACAAAGATCTATCTCTATAAAATTTATCTGTGGGAACTCTTCAAAAATTGAGTAAGCACAGATCAGGAAAATAACAGTCTATAGAGTTGTCAGTTATTTAGTGTCTGGAATGAGACTGGATCAATTGCCTTCCTTTCAATTCTTATTTTTTTTTCTGAACAGCATGTTATAAAGGAGACCATGAAAGTCAGCATACATTAATGAATATATCATAATACATCTCAGACTCAAACACTGCTTGGAAGACAAGAAGTTTGTATCACCGCTGCTGTTACCTGAAAAGAAGGGCACTCCCATTACTGTTGCTGGTAGCTGACAGCTGGCAGAACGTAATAAATATAGGAGTTACTTAGCATCAGCTTCTGAATAATGGTATCAGAAGAACATGCTCTTCACATGAGGAACCTAATGAGGGAGAAGTGCTAGAGGCAGGAATTAAGAGTACCACTGGGATCACGGATAATAAAAGGTCTGTTATCATCTGTCAATGGCTGATGTTCATACCAGTGCAGGGTCAGTCACAGTTACTTCAATGTTATTTTGGGGGCTGTGTTTTAAAGTAATGCAGCCTTTCCTAAGATGCCAGCAAAAATGCACTAGATCCCAGACTTTTCTGTCTGCTGAGCTTTAATCTACACTTGTACTGAAGTTCCCAGGTATCAGTTTTAACGGAAATGCTAACAAAATAAAGCTTGGATCAGGGTTAAGTGTAGAAAGGTTACTTTTTGAACAGTTCACCACATCCAGACTCAATTCCTGGTTCAGGCACAGAATTTCAGTGTGGCTTGGTCTGTGCTGTATTTCAGTTTCCAGCCTATAAAGGGGGAACAACTACCTTGTTTTCCCTAAGAATGTTGAAATCTATGAAACACAGTAATGCTAAGAACTATCTTGGTGTCTGAATAAGGGAAGAAAAAAAAAAATCCCCTTACCCCTGCAAAAGATACCATGCTATTCTTGCAGTGCAGCACACACTTCTCAAAGATCTTCCTTCACCTGCTTGTGCTTGTTCAGTTTTTGCTTTAATATTGTAATCTAACTAATGCAAAGGCATTGAATCCATTTTCTGACTGTTGGGTAAATGATGGTTAAGTGTCAGGAGATTTATTTAATTGTCTAGCTATTAAAAAAAAGGTAGGTCTGCTGAGTGAAAGCTTTTATGCTTTTAAATGAGGTATTGTTGTGATTAGAGTTTAAACAGCAACGATTTCCTAAAAAATGCATTGGCAATAATCACTGGCTTGTTTGATTGTCCACATAACTGTACCACCCTCACTGCCAAGAAACTCGTCTGAATCACCAGTGATAATAATAGCTATTTTTTTCCATTAAATGTGCAGCAGATATAATATTCAGGGACAGGAACATCTTCATTAGGCAGTATGGAAAGTGAACACATTGTCCACAAATCAGCCTCAAGAATAATGGACTAGAGAGACTTCAGAGGTGAGGGATGGAGGTTGTGGGGGTGGGAAAGGGGCTTAAAGCTTCATGAACCACATACAGAGAGGATTTTAGTGGGATACGGGCAATTGATTCCCTTAAGTGTCTTTGAAGCGGCCGGTCTAGAGGTGGAGAAACTCCAGATGACTCATTATAATACTGCTTAGTCTCGTTACAGTGTCTCACTGATCATTTTACTCTTTTCTATTTCTTTAATTAAAAAAGCCAAGAATACAAAGCTAATTCATCTGGCATAATCAAAAACAACAGCACAACTATGACAGGTTTCTGAGGTGAGTTGGTGACCTGCACGTGAGAAAATGGCTGCCCTTCAGTTTACCTGGACATCTCAGAGACTGCTGAAAATCCTAGACATCTGCTAAATGCATACAAGCCAAACTCTTTCTTTATGAATTTTTTCCAGGGGAAATCTGATTCCCAAGTGAATGCCGCTTCCCTGCTAGCTATTGTGCCAGAAATCCATCCTATGCTGGGAGCGCAGCTCAGAGCGAGTCTTTGCCAGAGCATTTGCTGCTTGGGGTGTGTAAAGGGCCTGGCCTCTAGAAAAACACCTGTACCCAAGGGCAAAGAGAGAGATTCTTCTCTGGCCTTCTTCATGTCTTTCCTTTCTTAATTTCACATCCACTAATACACTTAGGCACCAAGAGCTACTGGTTCCAGGTGTCATGCCTGTGTGGGATTAAGGCTGACACTTGCCCTGAGACTCAGGCAGGAATACTAGTTTCCCATTTCTCATTGCCACCCCCTGCCTTGGAAATCACAGGCAGGGCCAGCAAGGAGGTCCGGTTTGTCTCTCTGTCAACACACTACACCAACAAGAGAAGGGCTGTGTGTGAGCAAGGCTGAGCTCCTTTTTTCTGCTCCTCCTTGCCCTTGTCAGTCCAAGTGCCATTTAGCAATGTTAGCTGCCTACTCCTCTCAGTTGGACACCGATTACTCCCTGTTGGAGAGCTGTCAGTAAGGGGAAAGCCATACATTGCAGTGGGAAGTAATCTCGCCCGGCAGGGGGGCACCTCTTCCCAGCCAAAACAACGCGACTTTGACAGGCGTGATGTATTTATTATCTTCTAGGTGCGGAAATGCTGCCACAGCAGGCAGCAGGGTTGTGGGGGAGGATGCTACTGGTAACTTGGAAGAGAAAGCGAGGAGAAGTATGAAGTGCCAAGGAGTTGTCTGCGGACAGCTGGTGGCAGGGTGCAGGAGTGGATAAGGGGAAAGGAGGGTACAAAGGAAAGGAAAAGACTGTTGTAAAAAAGCAATTCCTTTTACTCACATGCCTAACTCATCTCCTGAACTTGAGGGACTCGGCTGAGAAAAAAGCAAACAGCAAGTGAGAAAACAGGTTACGGCCCAGATGGGGCATGGTATCCCAGCCAGGCTGAGCCGTTTAAGGGTGGTTTTAGGGAGCTGTCACCTTGGTGAGAAACATGAATCACTGGCTCTTGTGCTGCTTGTCCTTCTGGACTTTCCTCCCCTTTGGTTTTATACTGTGATATGGGAGGGTTTCGCGCAAGTGCTGTCTGTCAGGTGGTTTTGCCATCCTCAGTTTGGGTTCATTTTGCCTCTGCAAAGTGTCAAAGGACATTTTGACTATAAAGAAAAGCAGTCAGGATCTTTCAGGGGCAGAATTATGTTACGTCCTCAGCAGCTTTGCCAGTTCATAGGCTTAATCAAATTTAAACTCAGCATAGCTACCTGCTTTGAACTCCTGGGTAGCAATAAGCATTGATCAGGAGCCTGTGCTTTTGAAAGACAGCCAGCTGATGTGGCTTTTGGGTGACAGGCAACCCACTCTTTCACTCTGGTGTTCCAAGAGTGAAATCCCCTTACAGAAATCTAGAAATTTCTCTAGATAAAAATTCCCTGGGCATGTCCAGGTGTCTTCTCTTGGCAGCAAGTAAGTAAAAATTGCCAGGGCCTGAGTGTACCAATAGGACCTTACTGCCCTGACCAGCCTCACCTGGGCCCCCCTGCCGCGGCCTCTGCTCGTTGGTCCAGGAGCTGCGTTTAAGTTCAGTCCCTCACCCCTGCTCTCTTTTGTAACCCTGAGGTTACCTTTGGATTTTCTCTTTGTGGCTCCCATGGAGGATTCGAGTTCAGTAGTTGTATGTTGGGACTCAAATCCTATCATTCTGCAGCTGAGGTGTGTTATCTAGTGTCTATGCTGTTTTGAGAGGAAAAGAAGCCAACCTGTGCTGATAAGTGAAAAGTAAACTCTTTATTATTCTCAGTCTGTATGTAATAATGCAAGTGGGAAGCATACAAGTGACTGCAGAATCTCCTTAAAGGATGAGAAAAGTGTTTCCTGTGTCATGAGGAAAACTCACTGTGAGGTGAGGTTGCTTTTACTGAAGTCTGCTAATTACCTGGCTGAAATAAGCTGCCTGCTTCAAAGCCACCTTTGCTGCAAAGGACCCCGGGGAAACAGGAGCAACCAGAGGACATGGAAGGAAAGACACTATCTGCTCCTGACTGTGAGTAAGCGAACTTTGTGTGCATTTGGGAGTATGGTATGCAGAGACTGATACAAGAAGTGTGTGTAGTGGGTAGCAGGACTGCAGAAATGTGCCTCATCAGAGAGGTGTTAGAGTTTCCCAGGTGGATTGGGCAGCGGATGTGTTCAGATCCAGGTGGCTCTTCTGAGAAACTTCTCTTCAGAAACACGTTGAAGCTTGGTTGCCTGTGAGTATTGAAAGATGTGTGCCTGATTCTGGTAGGAGCATGGCTGAAGAGAAGGTGCACAAGGAGCTGTTTTATCTGTGTTGAGCTTTTATTTTTGTTGTTTTGAAGTTGACTGTTTGCTTGGTTTTCTGGACGAATGCAGAGTGTGGGTCAAGTGTTTTCTTGGCTGAAGAGAGGCCAGATGTGCTAATGCCTGTATGTTTGTCCTGGTTTCGGCTGGGATAGAGTTAATTGTCTTCCTAGCAGCTGGTACAGCGCTGTGTTTTCAGTTCAGTATGA